>OY757906.1:143511004-143661004 GCA_963585895.1 Sepioteuthis lessoniana | reverse complement strand
AAGAACGATATGCAATACAATTCAGTTTTAAACTTGGAAAAAATGCCACAGAAACGTATGGAATGCTTCAGACTGCTTTTCGACCATCTTGCATTAATCGAGCATCAGTTTTTGAGTGGCATAAGAGATTCAAGGAAGGCAGGGAGTCTGTGAGGGATGATGAGAGGTGTGAGAGGAGTAAGGAAGTCAATACACTAGAGTTGATTGGCCAATGCTTTGGGTTAGGGTTAGGGTTACTATGTTGAGGTTTTAAGAGAGTTCAGTCAGAGATTCGGTCGGAAGAGGCCAGCACTCTTCAAATCGGGTCAGTGGCATTTCCACCAGGACAATGCACTAGTCCCCAACTGCATCCTTGTCACAGACTATTTGACCAAGATGGGCATCAAGACAGTTCCTCAGCGTCCCTATAGTCTAGATCTTGGTCCCTGTGACTTTTGGTTATTCTCTAAGCTCAGAGGCTGTCGTTATGAGATAATTGAGGAGATGAAAGAGGCTGTGACAAAAGCCACTGACACGCTCACACAAGAGGACTTCAATTGGGCTTTCGAGAAGTTGTTGGAACGGTACAAGTGCATTGCTCCCGGAGGAGATTACTTGGAAGGAGACTAGCGTTTCATGTGTGTACTATCCATAAAAGTGCCCGTACGAAAAAAGTCTGGAAACTTATTGTATGCACATCGTATATATATATATATATATATATATATATATATATATAATTATGAATGTATATATCTATATATAGATGAAAATAAGAGTGATTGATTGCAGTTGGCATCAATAGCAATAAAAATATCTTCAGGAGAAACAAGTAAAACGAATTAAAAAATCTCGAGAACAAAAATGGGATGAAAAACAACTGTAAGAATACTTCAAGCATCAAACAAAGGAAAATACTCCTAAGATTACCGGAAAATGGTTATGAAGAGGAAACCAGAAGAGAGAAATTGAATTTCTTTTAATATCAGAACAAGATAATACTGTAAATAATTATGTTGAATAAAAAGTTGATATTATGTAAGAGAATAACAAGTAGAGATTATATGGTGAAAGGGGTGAAACAATTACACAAGGGAATCATTTTGCTGCATTCGAGCAGGATCACTTTTTGGTTTGAGATAATTTGTTGTTGTTATCATTATAAGAATTTCTCACACGAGCATTATCTGTTAGTTTTTCATTGGTGGGCGAGTGGCAGAAAGTCTTCACAGGTTTCCAGGACTCTTCTCAGTATTCTAGCCGATCTCAGCAATACTGTAGTCTGGATGCTTTCGATTTTCCAACCGATTTCCCGGTCCTTCACTTTCGCCTTCAAGCTTTTGGGGACCATTCTAAGCATACCAAAAACAATTAGTATTACCTTGACCTTTATGTTCCACAGTTTTTTTAAAGTTCTCTGGTAAGGTCCGAGTATTTTACTCTGTGCTCCACCGAAAAGCCAAAATCCGCAAGACGGCAAATTTTTTTCTTTTTTCTTTTTTTTTTTTTTTTTTTTGCTAATCAACTTTAGTCTTCTAGTTGGTATTAGTTGATCCATCTGTATCTCGAAATCTCTGAGAATTTTATTGATCTCATTTTCTAGGAGATCATCTGGTTTGTGGATATGCCATTGGGTGGTATTATCAAATTTAAATCTCCAGCTCATATTCTCACCCTGTCGTGCTTCGACTTGTACTTTTTTAACGCTTATTATATGATTGAACATTACATTTTTTTATCCACATAAATTTCACGAGCTATTCTGTTGCGCTTTAGTAATTTTTGCTTTTATGTATTTAGTCCTTATGGCGTTAGTATGCGATGCTATTAGACGAGATTTGAGGTTTTCCTTTTGTCGCCATGTCCAGTTAAACTGATTTATCAAAAAAAAGAAAAATATATATTTTGCGATTCTTCAACACTTTTTTGAGTTATTTTATGTCAAAGTTCAACAATTATAATCTTCAATAATATTACGATGCAAAAGTATTCGGATAATTATTTTAAACAAGTCAACGGTTCATATTTAGTTGCAGTCTCAGTGAATAAATAAAGATCTCAATTGTTTTTAATAAATGGACGTATCATTCTTAGTTACAATTTCTCTGTTGTTTCAAACTATTTTAAACATTTTCTTAAATTGATTTGTTTCGTCGTTTGATGTGACTTAAACAAGAACGGTCATTGCTGGTCTGAATAGGCATGAGACTAATGGTGACAAAAGCGGGACTTCATAGTTCTTAAATTTCCAGGACAGGAGCCTCACCACCGAATGCAGTTTAATGCTAAACTCAGGGAATTAATTGTTAGTGGGGTCTTATCCCACTGTGATTGATGTAGTCGATATATCTCACGTCTTATTAACATAACGAACAGATAAAAAGAAGCAACACACACACACACACACACACACACACATATATATATATATATATATATATATATATATATATATATATATATATATATATATATCTTTGCCCTAGACTTTTGACAGTAAATCAACCAGTGATTCAAGATCAAGACAATTCCGAGGTTCTGATGAAAGCAGTTGAGAACAATGATTGTCCTGAAGCAGAAGCTGAAATATTTCGCGAGAATTTCCTTTGTGTCTATGACCTCTTTACTCAAGTAGTGAATCGAACTGTAATTAAAAATTTTTTTACTTAAATTTCTTGCCCAGCTGGCTGGGGCTGTAGAACACACCAACTGCTTTTCTGCAAAGAGGTAAGACACCCCACTACAACGAGTGTCCTGGATATGACACTAAACAATCTGATGGTGAGGTTCCAGTAATGCAGGAGCTTTGGAGAATGCGGAGTACCCCATAATTGCCATCGCTCCCAGATCCACTCTGGCCCGGAGTGGTAGCAACTGATAGGGCCCGGTCAATGGGTCAAATATAATTAAACTGTGTACTTATGCCAAACTGAATTGCTTGAAATAGAACTGTTTTGGAATTTAAACAGCATACTTATGATAAACTGAATTGTGTGAAATAGAACGGTTTTGACATTGATACTATACTGACCCTAAGCTGCATTTTTTAAAAAAGAACTGTTTTGACTTTTAACTGTGTATAAACAAAAACAATACTCCTACTGAACTGAATTGATTTCAATTAGAACTGTTTGATTAAACTGAATAGCTAGAAATAGAAATGTGTTATACAATTAAAGTGTGTACTTATGTTAAACTGAATTGTTTGAAATAGAACTGTTTATTGTATAAAAATGTATTTGTCATTAAATAACAAACAAAAGTTAATATGCCATAAAATCAAAACAAACTAACAAACTTTAATTTTCTCTGATCTTGTGAAACCTTTAAAAAAATTTCCAATGAGTTCCTCAAGGATTTTATTGGCTCTAACCAGTGACTAACGCAGGAGTGTTAAATAGAGAAGAAAAATAATGAACGATCGAAAATGAGAAATCTGAAGAATATGCCACAAGTAGAAAAAAAAGATACAAAAGCATTTTCAATTGCGCAGAGATTCGGGTAATATATATATATATATATATATATATATATATATATATATTGGTTTGTTGGTTGGTTGGTTTATATGGCATATCAACCCTTGTTGTTTATTCAACGCCAAATCCATTTTTATGTAAATAATTAGTTCAATTTCAAACAATTCAGTTTAGTCTGAGTACACAGTTTAATTGTGAAAAGCATTTCAGCTTTAAACTATTCAGTTTATTCAAACAGTTCTAATTCAGCTATTTCAATTTAGTATAAGTACAGATTTTTTTACACACAGCTAAATGTCAAAAGAGTTCAATATTAAATACATATGTTTAGTGTAAGTATAGTTTCAATGTCGAAAAACAGTTCTATCTCAAAAAATTCAGTTTAGCATAATCACGCAGCTTAAATGTTAGTACGGCTTAATTGTCAAAAGCATTTGTATTTCAAGCTATTCAGTTTAATCAAACAATTCAGTTTAGCATAAGTATGCCATTATCTATTTAACCCATAGATAGGGCCCTATCAGGTGCTACCACGCCGGGCCAGACAGGACCTTGGAGCAATGGCAATGAAGGGGTGCTTCACATTCCCTAAAGCCCCAGCATTACTGGAACCTCACCATCAGATAGTTTAGTATCATATCCAGGACACTAGTTGGGGGGGTCTTACTCCTTAGCAGAGGTGCAGTCAGTGTATTCTACAGCTCCAGCCGACTGAACAAATATATATATATATGTGTGTGTGTGTGTGTGTGTGTGTGTAAATGAAAAAAAAAGGAGAATGGTTGATTGCAGCAGCCAGTGATAGCAACAAAAATAGTTTAAGAAGAAAGTAAAAATTTAAAAAAAAAGAAAAAAAAAAGAAAATGGAGAACAAAAATGGGATGAAAAACAACTGTATGGCTACTTCAAGCAGCAAACCAATGAAATTACATATTTGGTTACTTGATCATGGTTGTGAAAGGTAATCAGGAGAGAGAGAGAGAGAGAGAGAGAGAGAGAGAGAAACTATATCTCTCGTTATAGCAGCACAAAACAAATCCGTAAGAACAAATTATGTCGAATAAAAAGTTGATAATACACAAGGGAATAACAAATTATGTCGAATAGAAAGTTGATAATACACAAGGGAATAACAAATTATGTCGAATAAAAAGTTGATAATACACAAGGGAATAACAAATCTCATACCAACTTTATGATTTCTACACTGTTTTAGAATTTGTATTTCGAAAAAATAAGTTGTAATAATTCAACATTATCATTCTACCTCCCTTCCTCCCACTCTCCCTCAAAAACAAACTTTTCCCTTATAACGAGTCATCCCAACGAATCTTTTGCTCGTTCTAGCCAATTTTAATAAATAAATTTCTCTGAATTTCATCAAACAGTAACAACTTGTTATCCTAGGTAGATTCTATTTGGAGGAGACACGAAAACTAGCGATCCATTTTTAAATTCTGGGCGAGATTTTTCCTGTTTGACATCTTTCTAATTCTTTTTGAAAAGGCGTGAATTAATATTTTCTCTCCTGACCCAGTTATATTTCAATTCTATGTGGTTTTTGTCTCTGAACTATAGACAGAAGTATTCTCTTTAACTCTATAGAGACTCACTTGCGTTAAAGAAATAATCCAGTGGAATTAAAATTCTTCTTCGGATTCCTAATGTTGTTAACGCAGCGTTTTAGCAGACACCAACTTTTCAGTCCTTTGTAGCTGTATGTAATTACCCTCAACCCATCACGGGTCGAATGCGGTAGAGAGTCAATTTTTAAGCGTCTGGACTTCAATGTTTTCCTTCTCCTTGAATTCAGTGTTTTTTCTTTCTCCTTGATTGGTTGGTTAACCAAAGCTAAGGAATTCACTCTGCCCCACAATTTACTCATAACTGGGAAGAGAGAAAACATGGATTCATGCCTTTCCCAAGGATATTATCACGAAGTTGCAAAGTAAACAACCTCGTCCAGAATTTGAACTCGAGTAACCGATATTATTTCATAAGTTGACAGACGTTATGCTAAGCGCGACTCCATTTTTTTTATGAACGTATCCGAGAGAAAAAAAAGAAGTGTTAGTTTTAGTTCTCTAAATTTCTGAGACGAAGCTTGATGATTTTTATCGTTAAGGGTTTTCGGACTATTGTCTTCATCTTTATTGTTATTTCCACAACGTTTATGTCCTCCGGCCTTCTTCAGGAGTTTGTCGACTTCGGAAGCCTTCACGGAACTTCAAACTACGTCCTTTATTGAATCCACGGGGTTCGCCTGTTCTGATTCCGTTAACCATAACTGGGTACAAGTGTTAAGTATTCCAGTATTGTTACTCGCCTGCAGTCAGGATTGAACCTGCAACCTCCAGATGATTGTCTCTTTAGAAGCTTGCCTCATAAATTGAAGCAGACGGTGTAATTAGTCTTGTCAATCATATGCATATCTCAGACAAGTACAAGTTTCAAAACTATGGTTTTCTTTGCTTTGGAGAACTACCCTGGTTATAATTTGAAAGATCTCACCTACTTGGTTCACTTATTCAGGTCCGATTGTTAAATTACTAAACATTTTTGTCACCATTTTAAAGATAAAATGTTTCTTTTAATGCTTGTCAGTTCAATAATGAGATGAGTGCTATTGAATAGATCACCAGAAGCATTTTTTTAACAACATTAAAAACTTGTATGATTTCTGAGAAGGATCACATTCTTACCTATAGAATCAAGGAGGAGTAAGTCGTAGTGTAACGGTTATTTTTTTGGCTCCACTTAACCTCCCGAGCAGAATACGACACATGGTCGATATTTAAGTGGGGTTTGATAGGTTTGAATTCAGAGTTTTCCCTCTCCCAAACTGGTTGCCATACCAAAGTTGAAGAGCCCAGTCTGCCTCACAATTTACTCATAGCTAGAAAGAGAAGTGCTGGATTCATAACTTTCCCACTGGTATTAACACTACGTGAAATGCAAACAGCCCCGTCCAGGTTTTGAACTCGGATCAACCGATCGATTTCCCACGACGTTAACTATTCCAACATGAATTCCTTGGGTAACAGTTATTGTCGTTGGAAGTGGACCAGGCAACCCGTTTGCATATTGCGCGGATACCCTTTGGAAATATATGAATCCAATATTTGTATTCTTCCCCAAGCTATGGTATGGCAACCGGTCTATTAGAAAGAAAACTCTTAATTCAAACCAATTGTAGTCTGCTTAAAAATTGACCTTGTGTCAGATCCTATTCGTGGTCGAGGGGTTGGGTAAATACACCTTTTAGAATAAAGGCTCCTTTCGAAAAATTCCAAACAGGTGTAACTTTTCGCACACATTTCTCGCGGTAGTTGAAGAACTGTTCACAAAATTGAAGAGGGTAGTGATTTTGTTTCTAAAATCATCGGGACACTAAATAAATAAATAAATAAATAAATAAAACTGGTCGCGTGCACGGTGAGCCGGCCGTGAGGAGAGCTTCGTGGAGGGATTTGAACTTTAGGATGACAACGGAGAGACAAAGGCGAAAAACACACTTTACCCATCAGCGCAGCAAACATATCAGAAGTCAGGGGGTGGTGGTTGTTGGTTGGTGAGGGGTGGGGGTGGGGACTAGGGAACAAAAAAGCGTAAAACGCAGGTGCAGTCAGTGCGGCTGTACAGAGTGGAGATGCGCACACGTCGTAATTAGGCTGGCGTGTGTCGATTGCACACGCACAACCGTCGGTCGGAGAGACGTGCAAGGGAAAACGGGAGACGCACAGGAGGTTCGTACAAGTAAAGTAGGGGTATAAAGGGTGGAAAATGTGTATGTTAGATGGGCAGAGTTGGGTGTGTGGTGTGGAATATATGAAATAGGGAGGGAAGCGAGGAAAGCAGAGAGAAAGAAGGAGAAAAGGCAGAGGTTGTTAAAATCAGGGCTGTAAAAAGTGAGTGTCACCCGAGACGAACCGAGATCATGAAATAAAGGACAAACACGTGCCCTGCTTTCTCTCTCTTTTTCGTTTTCTGAGAATCAGCGTCTTTATGTTTTCTCTCTCTCTGTGTGTGTGTGTGTGTCTATGTGTTCATACGCTTGTGTTGATGAGTATTTTCATATTTACATTTTCAGTCTCTCCTGATTCCGCATGATTTTAAACAGTGGTACAAATATGGTAGTTAAACCTAACCAACCCCATTTTCTCATAAAGGCTCACAGCACGTGCATACTCAGAGACCTATAAAACGCCTAAATTACATATATAAATATAAATGTGTATATACATGTGTATGTGTGTGTGTGTTTATATAAATATAAACGCATATATATATATATATATATATACACACGTATATATATATATATATATGCATAAATGTGCATATGTATACAGATCAATCAAAATTTTAGAATGGAAAGAAGTTGATTTTTCGAATATCTTTAGGGAGCAAATAATCTTTTAACGGCATCAATAAAAGACATTTTGATCTTTTAATTACAAACAGAAAGGACCACAACAGCTTCTTTTTAGTCAAATCTCAGAACTGAAAATTAACCTCCGAAATGGTCCGAAATCTACTTCTTCTCTATCAGCTATGGCTCAAATAGCATGATAGACTCGACTCTTTGACATTGGTAGGGCGACTCGTCAAGAAGAAAAAAAAAACTGAATTCAAAATACAACAGCTCAAAGGGAGTTAATCCTAATAAAAAATCCTGCTATTCTATGGGTAGCAGTAACTTTCTAGGCATATGTTATCAAAACAACAGTATGTAAAAAAAGTATTGCAGAGGAAAAAGGTAATCTCAACGGGAGAGCAGAGCCGTTCAAGTTAGTAGAGTATCATTGTGATAAGGAAAATTTAATCCACCCCAAATTCATTATATCCAGATGTATTTGAGATTACTCATTAGCGTATTATTTAATTTTTGAAAGATTTTCACTCAAGCGTTAGGAGAATAGCCCAGGTGTTTTTTCTTTGATAAGATTTCTGCTATGTATTTTGGTTTCGAGTAGTTTTCTCGTTCTCATGTGATACTCTTTTTAAATTTTTCTTTCATCTCCACTTGTTTGATGGTGTCAGCTTCCAGTAGTCCCAAGTACTTGTAGTTTTCCTCTTCTCCGAGCATTCTGGTCTTTTCTTGGTTTGGTAGTTCTATTCATTTCGTCATGTGTAGTTTCCGCTTCCAATAATTAGCATGGCGCGCTTTTCTACGCCAAATTTTATCCCTATGTTGTATATTATTATTATTGGAGTTTTTCACATGAACGTCAGCTGATGGTCTTTCACTGGAGTTTGAGTGACAGCAAGTCTCCTCAAGTCTCTAGGACTCTTCTCAGTATTCTGGCCGTTCGCAATAATGTTGTTTTTTTGGATGGTCTACACTCGTCCGCCAATTTCCAAGTCCTCCAGTCTCTTTAGTAATCCTTTATTTACTGTACCAAATGCACCAATCACAATTGGTATAATTGTCACCTTCGTGTTCCACAGGTTTTTTTCAATTCTCTAGCAAGGTTGAGATATTTATCCTTTTTTTCATATTCTTTCAGTTTTATTCTGTGGTCAGCTGGAAAAGCAAAGTCGACAATTTTGCATATTCTCTTTTTTTTTTTTTTTTTTTTTGGTGATTATTATAAGGTCTGGTCTTCTGGCCGGGATTAGGTGATCCGTCTGTATTATTATTATTATGTTACTGTTTACATATATATATAACTTACTACTTTTAACTCATTCTAATCTAGTTTTGACCTTAAATCACCCTCAGAACAATACTTAATCCGATCTTAAATAATTTATACATAAAAATATGACGAAGTTGTACCAACAATGTGGTATATCAAGGAATATATATATATATATATATATATATATATATATATATAGTTTTTTTAATGAGTAATCCAAGTGAAAACATGAGAATAAGTTCTTGTTCAATCAATTAACTTTCGACTGTAAAAAGGGGGTTTAGTAAAAGCCGTGGTTTAAATAAATTATTTTTAATAAATATTAACATTTTGTAAGCCCTGATTGTGTCTATTACCATTTCTTCTTATATATGTTTGGGTTGGTGCTCACAGTCATAATTTACAAATTAGAAAAACAAACATCATCCACAAAGATATCCCACAATCGATTTGCGACGTTCGTTCGATTTTAAACGTTTTTAAAAAGTTTTTATCTACAGTATGTATTCGACTGCACACATACACACACACACACATGCATACAGGCACACACATAATTATACATATATGTATGGGTGTGTATATAAAAAATTCATAATACTGTGAAAAGTTTATGATTGCTTAGAAACAGATGATGAAGAAAAAAGCCGTAAAAGTAACAGACGTTATAAAAATTACTCAAAAATTCTTTGAAAAGAAGAATATCATTCATGATAATTATCTTCAATATCAGCATTACAATAAAAGATTATTCGCCTTAATTGATATTCCATTTTATTAAGAAGTTTTTGAAGATCTATCTTATCCACAGTCTGAATTCGACCACACACATACACTCACATAGACATACACACATACACACAAACACGCGTTTGTGTGTATGTGGGTTTATAAAATATCGTTTCACTGTTAAATGTTTACGATTGCTGCGAAAAAAATAAAGATGAAGAAAAAATACTAAAATAACCAACTTTATAGAAAAAGATTTTAAACAACTCAAAAGTCTTTTGGATAAAAGGATCTCAATTATTAATTATCTTTAGTATTAACAATTACAGCTATTTACGTTAATGAATATTCATCTTTATTAACAATTGAAAAATAACTTTATAACTTCTGATTTCGTATTTTATAATATACGAGGATCAATAAACAAGTTTAGAGACTTTTTTCGTATGGGCCCTTCTATTGATAGTGCACATATGAAACTCTCGTCCCCTTCGAAGTAATCTCCTCTGGCTGAAATGCACTTGTTGTACCGTTTAAAGAAGTTCTGGAAGGCCCCATGGAAGTCATCTTGTGTGAGCGTGTCAATGACCTTAGTCACAGCCTCTTTCATCTCCTCAATTATCTCATAACGACAGCCTCTGAGCTTTGGGAATAACCAAAAGTCACAAGGTTCAAGGTCTGGACTATAGGGAGGCTGAGGAAATGTCTTGATGCCCATCTTGGTCAAATAGTCTGTGACAAGGACGGAGTTGTGGACTGGTGCATTGTCCTGGTGGAAATTCCACTGACCTGATTTGAAGAGTGTTGGCCTCTTCCGACCGAATCTCTTCCTAAACTCCCTTAAAACCTCAATATAGTAACCCTAACCCTTTTGCCCATCAACTCTGGTGTATTGACTTCCTTACTCCTCCCACACCTCTCATCATCCCTCACAGACTCCCTGCCTTCCTTGAATCTCTTATGCCACTCAGAAACTGATGCTTGATTCATGCAAGATGCTCGAAAAGCAGTCTGAAGCATTTCATACGTTTTTGTGGCATTTTTCCCAAGCTAAAAACATAGTTTTATTACATATCGTTATTCTAAAGTGTCCACACGTCCAGATCGCATTTTTGAGCTTCACCAGCTGTGACAATCAGGATTTTGTAGGGTGTATTCAAATTGCTGCTTTAGCTGTTGATTTGAACGTGAAATCATATAAATTGGCCAGTCATTTCATAAGATGTATAGCAATAACATAGTGAATTTTCATGAGTTTACGACAATTTTACATGCCTGTACAAAAAGTCTGGAAACTTATTGAAAGCACCACGTATATATATATATATATATATATAGTGTATCATAAAAGTGAGATATTTAAGTATATCTCTTCCTGGGACAACACTGACAAAATGACACTTTGACACAATGAAAAGTAGTCTGTGTGCAGCTTATATAACAGAGTTAATTTATTTTCCCCTCAAAATAACTCAAAATATAACCATTAAAAGCTAAACCCCTACCAACAAAAGTGAGTACACTCCAAAGAAACTACACCCCTAAATGTCCAAATTGAGTACTGTTTGTCATTTTCCCTCCAAAATGTCATGTGACTCATTAGTGTTACTAGGCCCATGTATTACTAGGCCCGTGTGCATAGGGAGCAGGTGTGTTCAAAATTGTATTGCAGCTCCCACACTCTCTCATACTGGTCACTGAAAGTTCCAACGGCACCACCTGGTAAAGAACTCTCTGAGGATCTTAAAAGACGTATTGTTGCACTACATGAAGATGGCCAAGGCTACAAGAAGATTGCTAACAACCTGAAACTCAGCTGTAGCACAATGGCTAAGATCATCCAGCGTTTTAAAAGACCGGGGTTCACTCAGAACAGGCCTCGGGTAGGTCGTCCAAAAAAGCTGAGTGGAGGTGCTGAGCGTCACATTCAAATGCTTTCTTTGAAAGATCGGCGTAGGAGTGCTGTCAGCATTGCTGCAGAGATTGAAGACGTGGGGGTCAGCCGCACTCTACATCAAATTGGTGTGCATGGCTGACACCCCAGGAGGAAGCCTCTTCTGAAGACGATAGACAAGAAAACCTCCAAACAGTTTGCTGAAGACTTGTCAACAAAGCACATGGATTACTGGAACCATGTCCTATGGTCTGATGAGATGAAAATTAATTTGTTTGGTTCTGATGGCTTCAAGCATGTGTGGCGGTGACCAGGTGAGGAGTACAAAGATATGTGTGTCATGCCTACAGCCAAGCATGGTGGTGGGAATGTCATGGTTTAAGGCTGCATGAGTGCTGCAGGTATTGAAGAGCTATATTTCATTGAGGGAAACATGAACTCCAACATGTACTGTGAAATACTGCAGCAGAGCATGACCCCCTCTCTTCAGACACTGGGGTGCAGGGCAGTGCTCTAGCATGACAATGACTCCAAACACACCTCCAAGACGATCATTGCTTTACTGAAGAGGCTGAGGGTAAAGCTGGCCAAGCATGTCTCCTGATTTGAACCCAATAAAACATCTTTGAGGGATCCTCAAGCAGAAGGTGGAGGTGTGCAAAGTCTCAAATATCTGCCAGCTCCGCGACGTCGTCATGGAGAAGTGGAAGAGCATTCCAGTGGCTACCTGTGAAGCTCTGGTAAACTCCATGCCCAAGAGAGTAAAGGCAGTTCTGGATAATGATGATGGCCACACAAAATATTGACAATTGACATGGTGTAAATTAATATTGACAACTTTCCCTAAGAGGTGTACTCACTTTTGTTGGCAGTGGTTTAGCTTTTAATGGTTATATTTTTTTAAGTTATTTTGAGAGAAAAATAATTTAACTCTGTTATATAAGCTGCACACAGACTACTTTTCATTGTGTCAAAGTGTCATTTTGTCAGTGTTGTCACATGAAGAGATATACTTAGATATCTGCTGAAATGTGAGGGGTGTACTCACTTTTGTGATATGCTATATATATATATATATATATATATAATCTGGTTTATTTATTTAATAGCATAATTCATTTAATGCTGAAATTAGTGTTATTTGTAAATGTTTGAATACTATAATAAAAATATTTCCAATATTCAGTTATCCTTATTTTAACAGCAATATTTTTTATTTGTTTGTAATCATTTGTTTGCATGCAGCTTTATGGTTTCAAGTATTCCTATCTAATACTAATAATTCATATTCAATTTCATATCGTATCGAGAATTCAAATCTAATCGAAATAACTTTTACCTCATGATGTGTTTAAAAGTAACTTCCTATTTAATAATTATCCTTTATTGGCACATCTATATCATCTTAAGTGTTCTTGTATAACACCAATAATTTGCAAGAAATTATATGGTTTCAAGTATCTGATAATAATCCTTCGAAAGATTTTACCTTCAAGTAATTATTCTTAATACAAATGATTATATCACAGATAAAAGCTTTCAAGTATTTCTATCAAACATTAATAATTCTATTTAATAATAGTCATTTGTTTGCATTGATTTATGATTTCATGTATTCCTACTTCATATGAATTATTTTATTACGGATATGTTTGGCCCATAGATAGAACCTCAACAGATACTGTCACTCCGGGTCAAAGAAGACCTGGGAGTAATGGCAATGAAGGGATACGCCATATTTTCCAGAACTCTAGTGCTCTGTGAAGTGTGGAGTACCCCCATCACCACCGAATACAGCTTAATGTCGTAGCAATAGCGTCGGTTTTTGATCCCGCTGCAAAAGGTAATCGGCGTATTCTAAGTAGCGGGCTATATATGCATTGATGCATAGTTTAAAAGTAAAAACTACTGACAGTTTTAGTCGGAATTTGGGCCTAAGCTAAACAGGCTACAGCTTCACAGTCTGGGTGAAATCCTTCTAAATCGATGTAGATAATGCAACGCTAAAAATAGGCCCAAGTTAAAAGGGAAATATTATGTTTCAACTGATTCTCTATGAAATATCTTTATGATAAAAGACAAAAAAAACGAATTTTAATGAAGCGCCTCCCTGAAATAACTGCCCGTGAATAATTAGTCACATGGCTTGCCATAAAATCGGTCAACTATTATGCATGTTACAAGGATAGCGTGAATTAAGCTAATTATTCACAACAAGTTTTTAACCAAATATAGCTCAATATTGTAGCAGTCTTCCTGGTACTGTGATAAAAAGTTAGTGGTTAAATGAATTATAAAATAAAACAAGCAAAAAAGAACAGAAATATAATGATGGTTAAGTAAAAATAGATATTGTCTTTTTATAATTTTTTGGCAATAAGCAATAATTTATAAAAATAGGATTTTGTCCGTGTACAATGTACGTAAATGGTTTTAGTATTCTTTTTTTAAGTCCTTACTTGCGTGTCAGTCCAAAATTCATTTGAGGATAAAACTTTGTCATCGTCGTCGTAAAATTAAGGAATGATATTTTTGATTTGGGGCCTCTGTCTATATCGTCTCAGACTGTCCTATCGGCAAATAGGACAAAGACTGAATAAGAAAGGGATTGTTCAGAACCACAAGATTTTGGCGGTAAATTTATGGAGAGTTATTTTTTAGAAATTATGGTATATTCGGGTTTTTCTACTTTTAGATTTGATGAAACAATTGGGTTAGGAATCGGTACAAGTTAAAGAAACTTACTTATCAGATACTATAATTCTAAAGAGAGCTCAGCCATAATTGAAGCCTACATTGCTTAAAAATTTAGAGCCTTTATTTGCGGATTTAAAAAAAATATTAACATTAATGTTTTTACCCAGAGTGGGCATTCGACAATATCTATCTATCTATCTATCTATATATGGAGCAAATACACACACACACACACACACACACATTTATATATATATATATATATATATATATATATACAAGGATCATTAAATAAGTTTCCAGACTTTTTTCGTATGGGTACTTTTATTGATAGTAAACACATGAAACTGTAGTCCCCTTCGAAGTAATCTCCTCCGGCTGAAATGCACTTGTTGTACCGTTTAAAGAAGTTCTGGAAGGGCCCCATGGAATTCCTCTTGTATGAGTGTGTCAATGACCTTCGTCACAGCCTCTTTCATCTCCTCAATTGTCTCAAAACGACTGCCTCTGAGCTTAGGGAATAACCAATAGTCACAGGGAGCAAGGTCTGGACTATAGGGAGGCTGAGGAACTGTCTTGATGCCCCTCTTGCTCAAATAGTCTGTGACAAGGATGGAGTTGTGGACTGGTGCATTGTCCTGGTGGAAATGCCACTGACTCGATTTGAAGTGTGCTCGCCTCTTCCGACCGAATCTCTTCCTAAACTAACTTAAAACCTAAACATAGAAACCGTAACCCTTTGACCAATCAACTCTGGTGTATTGACTTACTTACTCCTCCCACACCTCGCATCATCCCTCACAGACTCCCTGCCTTCCTTGAATCTCTTATGCCACTCAAAAACTGATGGTCGATTCATGCAAGATGCTCGAAAAGCAGTCTGAAGCATTCCATACGTTTTTGTGGCATTTTTCCCAAGCTTAAAATATAGTTTTATTGCATATCGTTCTTCTAAAGTGTCCTCACGTCCAGATTGTATTTTTGAACTTCACCAGCTGTGACAATCAGGTTTTAGTAGGGTGTATTCCAATTGCTGCTGTAGTAGTTCATATAAAGCTGAAATCATAAAAATTGGTCAGTCACCTCATAAGATGTATAGCAATAACATAGTGAATTTTGAAGTGTCTATGACAATTTTAAATGCCTTTAAAAGGAAAGTCCTGGAAACCTATTGAATGCACCATATATATATATATATATATATATATATATATATATATATATATATATATATAGAGAGAGAGAGAGAGAGAGCAAATATCAGTAAAAATGCACGCATATTTATTAGTAGTTTACAATGATATATGCGGAAATTAATATATGATGAAAGAGTTTAATAATATCTCTTCATTTATATATATATATATATATATATATATATAACTGGTCTATCATGCAGACATAAATTGACTGGCATTGAATAGGTTTTATCCCGGTCGACTCTGTATCTTTAATCCTAAGGTGGAAATATTGAAGGCATCAGACAAAACCATAAGCAGAAAAATCGAGAACATTTTGAGGCTAAGAATACAGTCCTGTTTCATAGAGTTTCCAAACTCAAATGGTTCCGAGAGTTCTCTTCTTTAGCTGACTGATGCCTTCATTCTCGTATCCAAAGTAGATACGAAATTGGTAAAGTGGTCGAGGCACCCTTGTTTTCGTTGGGTATTTCATAGCGCTAACCCGTTGACAATGCCGAAGGCTTTTGTGAAGTCGATAAATATGTATGGGAAACATTCTGTTCTATTCATTTCGATTGCATTATTCTTCAGGAGAAGATTATTTCTGTGGTTCCTAGGTTTGCTCAGGACCCATACTGTATCTCAGGTAGTGAATCCTCCTCAAGGGTCGATATTCTGTCGGGCAGTAAGCGAGAAAACACTTTCCCTGGTTTGATGATTAGTTTTGTTTTGTTTCGTTTTATGGGTAATCAACCATGCCAAATCCTCATCATTTATATTAAATATATATGATTTGTAAACACATTTCGTGAATAAAGTTTTAAAATAGCCTAAACTCATTTTTACACACTTAAATGGTTCCAAGTATTGCAATGTATCACTAGCAATTCAATTATACATCGGCCATTTGTTTGCACACCGTTAAATGATCAAAGAGTTCTATTTCTAACAATCCAATTTAGCATATGTCACGTAGTATAAATGTCAAACCGTTGTATTTGGCCCGTAAATAGGACCTTATCAGGTGGTACCATTCCGGACAAGAGTGAACCTGGGAGCGATAGTAATGAAGAGGTACTCCGAAGTCCCCAAAACTCCAGCATTACTGGAGCCTCACCATCAGATTGTTTTGTATCATATCCAGTGCATTCGTTATGGAGGGGAGGTCTTATCCATCTGCAGAGATGCAGTCAGTGTATTCTACATTCTGCCGAATGGGCTCTAGTGTGGAGAGAAGCGAGATCTCGCAGTTGTTGTTGCAATCTCATCTGTCCCTCTTCTTGAAAATGTTGACTTGTTGGGTATCCTTCCAGTCAGTTGAGACTTCCAACTTTTCCCAAAAGTATCTTATGACAAGGCTCCAACCTCCATACTTAAAAACTTATAGGTTAAGTCCGTCTCCGCCTGGAGACTTTCCGTCGTGGAGCATAGAGATAACCTTACTCACTTAATTGGTCTGGGCATTTTCACGTCCAGTGTTGAGTTGGCTTTTGTTCAATGCTGTCAACTGCATTTACACTGTTGACGTTTTATTGAGCAGTGTGGCAAAGTGGTCTTTCCACCTTGAAAGAACCTCTTCCTTCTCTGTGATTAATATTTTGTTGAGGGTAAGTTGTTCCTCTGGTTTGTTTACTCTCGTCCCCCACACTATTCTCATACTTTGGTAAAAACTTTGGGAGTCATTAGAGTCTGCATGGGTCTGGAGTTCACAAACAGACACACAGACACATACCCGAACTATGTTCGTTATATTCAATATAGAATTAATTAATTTATCTAGGAACAGGTGATATTGAAAAAAAAAGTATTTGTTTCTTTTTTCATCTTTAGAATTCGGACACATTGCTTTATCTATGAGTATGCAACCTCCATTTCAGATAAAATTCTGCACAAGACTGTGTATCTCTTAATACTGATGCTCTTCTGAAAGGTATTAATACATCTACAGCAATTGGCTTCCTAAGCTTGGTCTAGAGGGCTCCATAAGCTGGTCTAGAAGGCTCTCTAAGCTGGTCTAGAAGGCTTCATAAGCTGGTCTAGAAGGTTCACTAAGCTGGTCTAGAAGGTTCACTAAGCTTGACAAGAAAGCTCCCTAAGCTTGTCTAGAGGTCTCCCTAAGCTTGACTAGAAGGCTCCCTAAGCTGGTCTAGAAGTCTCCGGTAACTATTGAATTTATACGATGATAAAAATCAAAAACAGATTTGCAAACAATTTTCAACTTTGAAATTTCAGAAGCTTCAAATGACATTCAGCGTCTGTGTTCTGGATTATCATGTCAGCAATTTTCGTTTTCATAAAAGAAAAATACATTGTCATATGTGATGAATTCATATAATCAAAAAGATGTTCGAATAAATTTTCAATTCTAACATTTTTTTATTCAGATATATTTCTTAAACTGTTAAAAATAAAAATAAAATTGTCGTTTTCATTTAGCCTTCAATTTAACAAAAAGAAAATGAATTTGTATTCAAATTCTAGTGAACATTAGATACCGACTATCAACATATAAAACGGTTCAAAAAAAGAACCCACTAAAACCACAAGAAGGCCGGAGAATATTCAGCCAAAAAAATAAAAGAAAGAAAAATAGTCAATTCTACAAAAAATGCGAATAAAAAATGTGTCTAAGGACAAGAAATAAAACCCATAGGCCGTAAAACAGAAAAAGTAGATGTCTATACGCGCACGAATCGTATAAAAAGTATTTTTTAATCAAAGTAAGTTTATATGTGTGTGTGTGTGTGTGTGTGTGTGTGTGTGTGTGTGTGTGTGTGTGTGTGTGAGAGAGAGAGAGAGAGAGAGCGTTCATAAAGTCTATAGACTGATGCTGTATCTACGAAGGCAGCAATGAATTTTACGCCAAATATTTTATTCAAATCAGCCCCACCTGGACGCACTAATTTCAACGAGTTTTCCATTGATCGAAGCGTCCACGAAACTCTTTTGATATAGTGTGTAGCTACTCTGTTGTATTTCATTTAATGACCTCCACGTCCTCTAATCTTATCCTTGAGAACAATCTTCAGTATAGCTAACAAGATAAAGTTGCACAGAGTTAGATCTAACGTTCTAAGGGGTATGGAAGGGTTGCACTTGAGTAAGTGTTTGTTTCACCAAAATCTTTTTGTTAAAAACTATCGAGGTTTGAAAAGCTTTGACGCATCTAGACATCTAGACTTCATCTATTTGCTACATAAGTTACTCAGCTGTGTACACATCTTCATTTACATTTTCATTTGAAAAATCCTGGGCTTCAGTCTCGAGATTATTTGATTATACATAAAAAAAAAACCCATCTTCACGAGATTTTGGTTGGTGCAACCCACTTGAAATGCTTTCCATCTCCTCAGAACGTCATTTTTTGGTTATCCAGATTTTCTATATGACGGAGACAACAATTGGTACTTGAATGTTTTTATTCTTTTTTGGATAAAAGCATCAGTATCATCAAGGATCGGTTGTTACAACGGAACCCCGACAAGTTTATGGGTCGTCTAGTAATTACTCAAAGCAAGCAGACAATACGTGGTATTTTCTGTTTTCAAACAAAAAACAAAAAAACAATATATATATATATATATATATATATATATAGATTGTTTTTTTCTTTTCTTTCTTCTTCTTTTATTTATTTATTATCTGTGGTTTATTTAGAATTACAGGAACAGTAAAGAAGAGAAAATCCACGTTTTGTATTTATCTGATTATTTGTATATAAGTCGAAGGAAGATTGGAAAGAAGCTTCAATAATTTAGCTATGCAGTCACTGTTTTTGTCCCTAATTGACATATTCATAGTGTTGCGATATCAAAAAATGACGAACATTAAATCATAGCGTTTGTTTGCTGGATGCGACTGGATTATTCGACGGTAGAACGGAATGGGCGAGGCCATCTAAACAAGCCAAGATAGTGACATGTATTCACCGATTTCTGTTGAATTAGTGAACAAAATAAAAACAAGATGGATGTTAAGATAAAAAGAGGACGTTCATGAGTCGGGTGATTTTTGGTATGATGTTTCAATAGAGAAACGACGAATATATGGAAAGCTGGAAAACAGTTCTTTAGACCATTGAAATGTCAATCAAATTTGACTCCATTCAAAGCCAATTAGTCGACTTTCACCGACCTTCCCCGAAATTCTATTCTGAGCCTTCTCTCACTGATCTTCTGATATTAAACTGAAACAAAAATTATTTGACGAAAAAATTAGAAAATTAAATAAATAGATTTCTTTTTATCATTTCCGGACACCTTACTTTGATTAAAGACATAAACAACAAACATTTCTTTCTTTCTTTCTTTCTTTCTTTCTTTCTTTCTTTCTTCATTTATTTATTTACTGCAAATCTTTTTCGATGTATTCTTTTTCTTCTTCTCCTGCCATCCATTTATTCATATATTCATTCAGCTATTATTTATTTTTCTTTCATTACCCATTTCCTGCTTCGCTTTTTCATCATCATCTTCCTTTTTCTTCAATATAGCTTTTCTTTTTCAAAGTCTTTCTTTCTTTCTTTCTTTCTTTCTTTCTTTCTTTCTTTCACAGACTCTTTCTTTTGTATTGTCTTCTTTGTCTTTAGTTCTCGTCATTCATTCTTTCTTCTTACATTTGCTTTTTCTTTCTTATCATAATTTCTGCTTTTCTTTCTCATTCTTTTATTAGTTCGCCTTCTGGTTTCCATTGATTCTTTCTTTCTTTCTTTCTTTCTTTCTTTCTTTCTTTCTTTCTTATATTTTTGTTTGTGATTTCTTCTTACTTTTTTTTATTTTATTCTAGTCTATTCTATTCTTTCTTTCTTTACTGCATCTTGATTTGTCTGTCCCACGATGAGAATGCAAACTAACAAAGTCTGGTGGTATTGTAAAATACCGCTGGGATGAGTTGGATTTGTGGTAATTGAGGATTGCATGCAAAAATATATTACAATTTTACATTTACATTAATATATAAAATAACATTTTTATAAGCAATTAACGTTATATAGAAAAAGCGAAATATAAAATACAAAATGACAACAATTATTAACAATTCAAAATATATAAAAAGTAATCAAATTTACATATGAAATGTAAAATCAAATTTCATTTGTAATTTCAACATTTAAGTGATATAATAGAATTGCATATAAGTATAAAATTAGAACATAGACTACTACAGATGGACATACCACTGGTGGCTGACCTGCAAAGACTTTTAATACATTGGCTCTGTACGGACACCGGATGCAGTCTCGAAGTTCTGCTTGGAGAGAGGGACGACAGGGACGGATGAAGATATATATATATATATATATATATAGATAGAGAGAGAGAGAGATAGAGAGAGAGAGAGAGAGAGAGAGAGAGAGAGAAAGTCAAAGTCAGGGGACTCTGCTCAACTTGAGGATGAGGATCATGGATATATATGGGGACTCATCGGTTGGAATTGAGGATTCCTGGGTAGGGCCACAAATACTAGCTGCTTAGGTTCTAAGAGTTAATATTTTGTTGACAGAGGAATTTTTTTATCAAGCCCCACGACAGTATCTTAGGGCTTTTTTACGATATATTTAATTAATATAGATTCCTTTCGATGAGGAGTAATCATATTTATTCTCTTACATTAATCTTTTCGTTTTCAGGTTATTTACTCATCAGAGATCCCGTTAACAAATCTATAGATGCGAAGGTAGTTCTTTCAGTATTTCTTTTCATCAATTGGTCATAGTACCTCGTTGTATAATGGATTACAAGTTTCTTTCATAAGTAGGTTGTTTCTGATTGGTGATATCGATTCTTATCACTTGTTGACACCACGATTAACTTTCTCTGAATCCCTCGGAAACATTTACTAATGGTTACCAGCGCGTCTTGTAAATTCCTTCAGGTTAGTTTGATACCTACTTAGTTGAGAATTTGTGCAAAACATTTTTTCTTTTCTTTTTTCTTAAAAATACTTGTGTATGTTTATAAAACTTTGTCCGGAAGAAGACAACAGTATTATACAATTCAGTGTGGATTGTACATTTAACTCGAGAAATGATATTGCTTTCCGCTTATTACAGAAGGTGCCACACACAACCCCACGCGCACAAACACACACACTCACGCGCGTGCACGCAGGCACACATACACATCCTCATAGATAGATAGACAGATATGAGAAAAGAATTAAGACTACGAAAAATCCAATTAAATGCTTCCGCATTTCGATGATATTATTAAAATTCAGATTAATGTAGCAGAACATATCAATCTGATTTTCCATACCTTTATTTTCTTTTAACTAACCATCGAATTTTATTTCAACACAGATGGGTTTTTTTAAGCACACATTTTTGTATTCACAGAATCCTGCTTGAATATACACAATATTCATATAAAATAGGCACCAAAACATAAAATGAAAAAGCAAACAAACAATGTAGTGCCAATAAAGAGAATGATGTCTAGAAAGAAAACCACATAACCATTTCTCAGAAACGAAGACTGGAAAACAATCAAGGTTGAAAGTGAAAAAATAAACGAATGATAAAGATAGATCTTAGCAAACAACATCACGGATTTAAACGAACTAATCTATAAAGGAGGGAAATTAGTCTTTGCTAAAATCTATGTTCCCCAAAAGAACACGAACAGAATCTCAAAACTTGGAGGGGAAATTAGAGGGGAAACACAAATAAGAAATCTACAACAACAAGCAAAAATGCTAAGAGAGAGGAACAAACCGAAAATATGTTTGGATGAAAATAGAAAAGCAACACAATTCAAACAAAGGATAAAACTTGAAGAGGAAAATCAGAATGTCCTGGCAAAAGAATGAAGACTAAAAGATGCTAATATAGGATTGAACAAAACAAATAGAAAAGGACATTCCAAAACAATGAAAAAGAATTCTACCTGCAAGTAGGGGGAGAATGTGCGAAGACATACCAATAACCGAATGAAAAAGAAGCAAAACAGTTTGGTAGCAAAATATGGGAACGAAGATATCATAAGAGAAAAGCCGAATGGATAAACAACATGGAAAAAGAGTGACAAGGACTTGAAGAAGGCCCTAAGGCCAAAATACAATCGGGGGACAACACATGACGGAAGGAATAGAACTCCCAAACCAAGAAAAGATCATATTGCTTGAAGAAAAGAAAACTTACAAGTACTTGGGAATATTCGATGCGGACCATCAAACAAGTGGAGAGGAAAGAAAAAATTATAAAAGAGTATCTCAAAAGAACGAGAAAATTACACGAAACCAAACTATATAGCAAAAAATTTCATCAAAGGGATAAACACCTTGGCTGTATCCCTTGTAAGCTATATGGGACCATTCTTAAAGTGGACGAGGGAAGAAGTTCCACAAATGGCCCAGAGAACTAGATCGCCCATGAAGATGCATAAGACCTTATCCTCACGAGACAACGGAAAAACTATATCGCTTAAGAAAAGGAAGTGGAAAAACTATGGAACATGAAAGTGACACTGATATGAATTGTAATTGGTGCGCTCGGTACGGTTACCAAAGGATTGCTACAGGGACAGGAAAACTTTGAGATTAGAATCGCGTGGAAACCATCCGGACTATTGCATTCTTAAGATCAGACAAAATACTGAAAAGAGTCCTGGAGACTTGGGGAGACTTGGTGCGACTCAAACTCCTGTAAGAAACCATCAACTAACTTTGCATCTCTGCACAGGTGTGAGACTGACACAACGAATGTCCTGTATATGACGCTAAACAATCTGACGGTTAGACTCCAGTAATGCTGGAGCTTGGGGGAATGCATATTGCCTTGTCATTGCCATCCCTCCCAGGTCCACTCTTGTACGAAGTCGAAGTACCCGATAGGGTCCTATCTATAGGTCAAATAGAACTAAACTGTGTGCTATGCTAAACTAAATTGTTTGAAATAGAACTGTTTGTGACATTTAAACTGTGTACTTATGCTAGACGGAATTGTTTGAAATAGAACTCGTTATAAAAATGGATCTGTCCCTAAATAACCTAAAATGGTTGATATGCCATAAAACCAAACCAAACCTAATCCTAAGATTTTCTTTTCGAGAACACACACACACACACACACACACACACACACACACACACACACACACACACACACACACAAATATTGGTATAGAACTACAGATACGTCCCTTTGTAGTCTTTTCTAAAAATCTAGCAATGCGAATTTTTATAGCTATCTTACTACTCACCGATCCATTAGTGAACCTATGATAAAGTGCTATTTACGGTTCGATTAATTATTCCAGAAACGTTACAAAACTCTATTCTATGTTTATATGCTGGTGGAGGCTAAGGAAGTAAAATTTGGGGGCAAATGAAAGCAAAGAGTCTTTTCAGCTTCTTGATAGGATATCGACGAAGCAAATGTCACAAAATAAATCAATGCGTTGAACTGCGTAATGGTTCGTTTAGCATCGATAATCAACCTTTCTCCCCAACAATAGACACGCACTCGTCCATTCATTTTGGAGAAGACGAGGATAAGAGATAGAGAGAGAAAGAGATTGAGAGAGAGAGAGAGAGAGAGAGAGAGAGAGATGGCTTAATTGTCACCCATATGAAGATGCAAAAGTCGCGTGAAGAGATAGCAACAGACATGTGAGTAACATCAGTTGGTGGACATAATTGAATTCGTTGATAGGAACCGATGAAAGAGACATGATTAAGTAAAAGAAACAAGATTCAAGGCCAGACTATTGTGATTCCATGGTAAACAGTCTTGCGTTATGCAGTTTCGAATTACCAGTAGACTCGTTGGGGAGTCTTTTAAGGACTTACCGCTTTCATTTCAGTGTCTGCGTGGCCATTGCTATGAACTGAGAGCTCGTGCTAACCCAGCCTCTCTTTTTTGCTTCAATCTCACTGTCTCTCTTTCCCTCTTTACATACATATGCTGTAGATTTTTAAAAAATTATTAGTATTTGATTGGAGTTTTATTTTCTCTGTACTTTTATTTTGCTAGTATTCGAGGCGCATATATATATATATATATACGGGTTTCATCTCAAAAGTAACGGAACTGATGTACGAAACAATTTCAGTTCCAAACAATAAACTGGATGATTTCCGCTTCAAAATCATACCCCTCGAGTCTGATACACTTTCTTATACTTTTCTGTTACACTTCAATGTATTGCTCGAAGGATTCCTCATTGCGGCCTCCACACCATCAAAATGGGTCCATTTGATGACCCTCCTGAACTTGGATAAAAAAAATTGTCACTGAGCAAGATAAGGTGAATAGGAAGCTTGTTTCAGTGCTGTAATATTCTTCTTGGTCGAGAACTGCCAAATGCTCTGCACACGTAGTCTCGTTTTTATTCAGTCATATCCAAATCTTCGGTGATAATCTTCCAAACACAAACCTTTCTTATGCCTATCTGACTTGTGATCATTCGATGAGTTAACCAAAGATCGCTACACACTATCCACCTTACCCTCTTGATGTCCTGTTTGTTGAAGGCTCCCCATTTCTGGAGTCATTTTTCTCGTCATCGCTACCCTCTTTGATTCTCTTGTACAACTCAAAAACACATGTGCGTGACATGAAGCTATCTTCATACACTTGTTGAAGCGTTTTAAGTGTTTGTGACGGAGGTTTCCCTAACCAGACCTGGTCCAGTCGGCTGGGGCTGCTGAATACACCAACTGCATCCCAGCTGAGGAGTAAGAATTTCGTAATGAGTGTCCTAAATATGACACACAACAATTTGATTGTGAGGCTCCATTAACGCTGGAGCTTTGGGGAAAGTAGAGTACTCCTTTATTGCTATCGTTCCAAGGTTCACTCTGACCCGGAGCGGCAGCACCCGATTGGGTCCTATCTATGAGTCAAATAGAACTAATCTGTGCTTATACTAAACTGAATTGTTTGAAATAGAACTGTTTTGAGATTTAAACTGCGTACTTACACTAAACTGAATTGTTTGAAATAGAACTGTTTATATGCATAAATATTAATTTAGAATTAATTACCTACAATAGTTGGTATGCCATAAAACGAAACCAAACAAAACCGAAGATCTTAGGTTTTTTCATTCCTCAGTGCTCATAGCTGAATGACCGGGAAAAAGTGTAAACGAAAGCACTTGAAAAAATGTAGTGGTTACAGACAGACTAAGATTACAGTTATATCATCATCATCATCATCATCATCATCATCATCATCATCATCATGTCGCGCTATCAGCGCAGATATTCCTGACCCTCTCTCGCCACCCCTTCCTATCGTCTATTGCTTCCGGGAGGTCTTCAGGAATACCTCTTGTATCGGCACACAGTAGCTGTATGCAGGTTTGAGCTGAGCGTCATGCCTTTTCACGTCCATGTGAAGGGTTCCATAGGAGTACATCGCTTAGCTCGTCCCTACTTCTCCATCAGTGTCCCACATGTCTGGTTCGTCTAATTTTGATATTTTTCGTGATGGTTGGTCGGTGGCCGTACAGCTGCTGCTTTGTGGGGTACTGTCTCCAGGACTTGTTCAAAATTGCTCGCAGCATTCTTGTGTTGTTGCCATCAACCTTTTTTTCCATCCGTTTAGTTAGCGCCCATGTAGTGAATCCATACAGCAGTATCGACACGGCCGCCGCTTGGAAGAAACTGCGCATCATTTTATCGGTCAGGTCTAACTTTCATATGACTGATAGCCTATGAATAGCTGTCTATGCTTTTGCTAGTCGATGTCTGTCTCGGTTGATAAGACACTGCTTCCTCGGAAGGTGAACTTGTCAACTAGTTTCAGAGAGCTACCGTTTAGTGTGGAGACGTCACCTGTTTGATTAAGGAACTTATATTCCGTCTTGTGAGCGTTGACATGGAGGCCGATGCCTGCAGCGGCTCGTTCCAGACTATGTAGCAGGGTTTTGGCTTAGGCAGATGCATTTGCCAGGAGCGCTATATCATCGGCTTAGTCGGCATCGGTAATTGTTTTTGTGGGGAACCTTCTGCTTCTTTCTTTTATTAACTTGACACCGTTTTCTTTTATTTTATCGATAGATGTTCTAAGCACGTAGTCTAGACAGATGATAAAGAGATATGGGGCTAGTGTGTCTCCTTGCAATACACATACTACAATGTCTCCATCGAAGAACAGACTTTTACTTTGATGTTTCTATTGAGCATCATTATGGCTGCAACAGTAGAATTTGCTCCATCTTTCCTCTGTGAATGGAGATAAAGGTCTTAGTAAAGTGGACGAATAATATTGTTGTCTCTAGGTTTTTTTGCGCGTACACCTTCAAGAATTTGGCAGATAGTCAAAATTTGTGAAGTCGTAGATATATTTTTCCGGAAGCTATTTTGGTTTTTCCTAAGTATGTTGTCAATTTTGGGTTCTATGCGGTTGCGTAGTAGGGCATTGTATATTTTGGCCGCTATGAACGTTGGCCCAGCGGTTAGAGTGTTCGCCAATGGCCCGGGAGACCTGGGTTCAATCCCAGGTCGAGTCATACCAAAGACTTTAAAAATGGTACTTGATACCACCTTGCTTAACACTCAGCATTATAAGGTACGGTTCAAGGGTAAAGTGGAGCAATCCTGGGAATGGAGTAGCGCCCTCCCCTACACCTTGGTGTAGTAGCTATCGAAAAGGGAGCCTTCGGGTCACCCTCGACTATGGTCGCTAACTTTACTTACTTACTATGAACGTAAGTGTTATACTTTGGTAGTTCTTGTCTAATGCAAGGTCGCCCTTTTTAGGGAAGGGGATGATGCATCCCTTCATCCATCTGTCAATAGTATTTTGATTATATACGGTATTACAGTGACGGAGCAGTATGCCGTCGAATTTTCTGGTCTTCCACACTTCTAAGGGTATTTCATCGAGCCCTGCTGCCTTTCTATTTTTAATTTTTCTCAGTACCGAGTCGAGTTCTACTTGTGTAAAGGGTCCTAGTTTGATATCAAATTGCTTATTTATAATTCTCGTCATTGATTAATGGGTAACTTTCGGAGGGTTTCCGAGTAAATTCTCGAAATGCTGTTTCCACAGGTGTATTCGATCTTGTTGGCTGGTAACTTTCAGTTTATCTTTGGCAGTGGTCTTCCTTCTGCTCACTTCATTTATCGTTTGCCAAACTATCCTAGATTGTCTCTTTTCAACCGAGTCTCTAAACTTATCGATCTGATTTTCGATGTATTCTGACTTTTCTTTTAGGTATTTGTTAGCTAATTCATTTTGTGCCTTTTTAAGTATCAGGGCATTGGTATTGGTTGGGTTTTTCCTCTTGCATTTGGAGGCAGTTTTCTCGTCTGCACGCTATTCTCTATTGACGAAATTCTCATATTCTTCATTCGGAGTATGTGTTTCTGTCTTTTCCTGAAGGGCATCGTATTTGTTTCTTAGTGCTATCGCATATTTATCTCTAATATCCCTATTATTGAGCACGGCTCACTCATAGTGTACGGTGGTCGTTGTTCGGGTGACATTCTTTCGTAGGCTCAATCGTGTTTTTGCCGTGACATTTCGGTGATCAGAGGACACCACCTCGAAATAGGAGTAAGCCTCGCAATTCAGTGTGCTATTATTACATTTATTGTTTATAAAGATGATATAGTCTATCTGATTTCTTATTGTTTGCGTCTGTCTAGGTCCAAAACTTTTCCTCCCTTATTTGAAAAGTTGTATTGAGGCATGTTAATCTATTTTCTATCGTGAAAGCTGTTAGATGTTGTCCATCCCTGTTTGACGAGTTTATAGGCTGAATTTGGGGTTTCCGTTTTTCGAAATTTGGGCATTCATATCTCCGACAATGACGAGAACATTGTGTTTCGGGATGCTACGAACGAGAAAGGATAACACATCATAGAAGGTGATGAGTTCAGTTTCTTCTCTAACATTGGTCGGGCTGTAGCAGGAGATTATTGTTGAACTAGGGTTGCTATCAAAAGTAACTACTATCATCCTAGGTTGAATTTTCTCAATGCTCTTTAGTAATTTTTGGGCTTGTGGCCCTATAAGCATACCTACACCTCCTATCGTGGCATTGACAATTTTTCCATGCTGATGCAGTGGTTAGCGTCCATCCATTGCCAGAATCGTGATATTTAATATCCTCGCTATGTGTGTATTTGTGTTCTTGAATGCATATTATGTCTATGTTATGATCTATGTCCAGCTCTGGTAGTTGTCCTATTCTCTTTAAGGTTCTAACGATGAATGTCGTTATTTCTATTGTTCGTTCGCATTTTAGTAATTTTTGTTTGAGCTCTGTAGATGATTTTTCGAACTCTGAGGCAATGTATCCAACCTTAACTGGACGCGCCCATTTTTTACCCGTGCGAAGAGCGAGGAGGTTTGGATATGTGGTTTGAGTGTGGATTATGGTAATCTTTCGATGGCTGTTTTTATTCTCATCTACAGACGCCATCCTTTTAAATGAGCAGCAGTAGTTCCCCGATCGAACGAATCGATCATGGCCGTTGAACCGTAGGATAGCATGTTAGAAAATAACTCAGTCTCCTCATATTTATTTCGTTTATTGCTGTTACATTACAATAAGTCCTGTTATTTTCAGACAAACCTCGAATGTACAGATAAATACAATTATGTTTAATTGAATACAATAACAATTTAATTAAACATAGAACTATATATGTTGATATTAACTTAAGGTCATTTAATTAGGTGAAATCAAAGACGTTACAATTAACGTAAATACAAATACAATAAAATACTATTAAACTATATTAAATAAAATTGCATGTGTATATATATATATATATATATATATACAGTCTGTGAAGAAAAAATAATTTTTAAAATCTTAAAAGCAATTAAGATAGTAACATATTTTTACAGAGAATCACTGTTTATCAATAAATTTTTACCAGCACCATGAGTCACACTGTCAGTCATGCAGTTAAAATATAAGTTGTTAAAAGTACACTTGGTATATTTGAATGAAGCAAAACGAATTATGACATTGTCGCAGAATGGAAATTGATTAGTCATTTCCAGAAATCCCCTTTGACTAGACAATCAATTTACGACTCGTACCAAAAACTTGATGTAAGAAGATGTTTGTGAAATTGTAAACGTACCGGGAGACCGACAGTTCACAGAAATACGCAAAGAAGGTTGGTCGGGTTTTCCCTGTTACATAAAGGACTCTTTGGAAAATTTTGTTGGAGGGATTTAAAATGATTTCTTACAAACTACAGTTATGGCAAATCTTTAAGTGACTTGTACAATGAATAATATATTATGTTCAACGCGTTCACGAACCTTACAAGATTATCATTCATTTTCAAATCAGACTGGAAATTGCAGTATTAAATGTTAAACATCTCAACTGCGTTTCTTCCATAAAAATCTTGCTATTATGTGTCGTTTTTACTTCCATACAGTTTTACGCGAACATAATTAGAATCAAAGTAATACAGTGATCGATGTCATTGAAAATTGCTTTTTTGTTGAAATGGGTTGAGTCAAGAAGAATCAATCAACAGTGAAAGATAAAAACAATGATAATTGATAGAATATTTCAAGAATGATTTTAAAGACATTGATAACAAAATCAAAAATATGAGTGATTTCATCAGGTGACTTATTGGTTCGTTGTTTTTGTGGCTTGCTAATCCTTTTTAATGCGGAAATATTTTGTATGTTTTGAAGTTACTAAGGATAATAATCACTTTTAAACAATTATAGCATCTACTAACTATTCTTAATATGAATGATTTTCACACCGTTATATGTTTAAAGCATTCCTATTGTCGTACAATGGCTTCTCCATAAAATTGTGGAATGTGGTGAATATTCGGTAAGAATGATTTACAAATTGTTGATTAGAATCAAATCTCCCGTCTCTTGTTCATATAGAATTATTTAATCATTTACAATTCTTAAAAACATTTTACTGGATGTAAACAATCTATAAATATTAAATTGACCAATTAATATTTGATAGCTATGCTTGAGACTATTTTACTCTGTGCTAATAAAACTATTAATGTTAGTAATACTAGAAACAATTTAACTATGGGCATATTAGTGTTAGATAGCAATCCTTGAAACGATCTAATTGTGTGCTTATGTAACTGTTTGATAACAATACTAAAAACTATTTAAGTGCGCACAAACAATTACAAAACCTGAAACTATTTAACTGTGCGCAAACAATAACAAAACTTGAAACCATTTAACTGTGCGCAAACAATAACAAAACTTGAAACCATTTAACTGTGCGCAAACAATACCAATACTTGAAACCATTAACAAATAAGCTCTGTCTCGTTTAAAACATATTTCCTATAAAAAATTCACGTAAAAATCATATGAATAAAAAAAGTTTGGCATTAATTTAGACACACTTACTTAAGATCTCTCTGCGAGACTAAGGGTACGCCGATTGAATAGAGTACTGATGGTATGAGAACATGAAAAGGCATCTCCTGTAAATCCAGAATATGAGGGCGGGGTTTTTTGTAAAGGTGAATTTCTTTTTTCATCACGCAGATCCCGTTATAATGACTTTAACGACATCAACTTATCGGTGACTAACTTCATGATAGAACCAACAAATTGATATTAGTTGTCTAAATTTCTGTGACGAAGCTTGATGATTTTTATCATTACGTGTTTTTGGACTATTGTCTTCATCTTTATTGTTAGTTCCACAAAGTTTCGGCCGATATGTCCTTCGGCCTTCTTCAGGTGTTTGTCGAACTCGGGAACCTTCACGGAACTTCGAACTACGTCCTTTATTGAATCCACGGGGGTCACCTGTTCTTATTCTGTTAGCTATAACCGGGTATAAGTGTTAAGTTGTGGAAATAACGATAAAGATGAAGACAATAGTTCGAAAAGTCTTAATGATAAAAATCAACAAATTGATATAATAATTTATACAGTTCTCTATGTTCAAATAAGCAATAGTAATCATTTGAAAACAATTATAGCTTCAAGTAACAATTCTCGATCCAATTCATTTGCAGATAGCTATATGGTTTCTCTCTATTTCTGTCTAATACTGATAGTATTCAAACAAATCTATTAGACCTACACATGCGATCCTAAGAGGTACAATTATTCCATATTAGCGCGAAAATGTGAGTAATGACAATATTCCCTAGAACTCCAGAACTGAAGCCTCACCATTTTAGTGTCATAAGCGGGACAATCGTTTTTATGGGAGGCGAGGGTGGGTCTTACTACTCTACAGAGGATGCTGATTTGAGGTATTCTACGTGTGGCCGGTTGTACCGTCCATTAGTTGGGAGAAAATTAGAAATTTTACAGCTTTACTGTTATTCACCAATGGTCCGGGAGACTGGGGTTCAATCCCATGTTGAGTCATACCAAAGACTCAAAAAATGGTACTTGATGCCACCTTGCTTAGCACTTAGCATTATAAAGTACGGATGAAGGGTAAAGTGGATCAATCCAAGGAATGGAGTTGCGCCTTCCCCTACACCTTAGTGTAGTAGCTGTTAAATAGGGAGACTTCTTTTCGCCCTTATCTATAGTCGCCGACTTTACTGTCAACGCCAAGCTGAACAATTCGACAATTTTCCCAAAGGAAACTGTTCAATAAATGAGAGAGAGCAGAGTCGCCGAGAAATAGCAAAATCCAGTCAGTCGACCAGGAAAAGAAAAAAAAAGCAAAGGGAGTGATATAGAAATAGACAAAATAAAGCAGAGTAGAAGGTGTACAAAAAAAAAGCAAAACAAAACAAAGAGAGACAGCGACTGAGAGATAGACAAAGAAAGAAGAAAAATAAAGTGAGATCATGTGGAAGGAGTTAGGAGATTGGTTGGCTATTAAATACCAGCCAATAGTATCTTGGTTAAGATAAGGCGGGAGATGGTCGGTCAGTGTGGAGAATCACGAAGATTTTGTAAAGCCCACCCGAAATACGTGCTTTTATCGTATTTTATTGGTAGGTGCTTACAGAAAGGACGTGACTTCGTCATGTTGGACATTGGTTCACTTCAATCAACGGAGACAACAGGAAATAAAGACAATGATCGTTCAAGGCGTGTCTCAACTTAACACGGACATTACACAGCAGAATGATAGAGTGAGATCCTTGGCCGAGAAGAGATTCACACATAGACGGATCTTAAAATCGCATTCACATCCACGCGCTGACAAACATCAACAAAACCTTCTAGCAAATGCTGATTGGATTTATAAACAAAGATGCGCCAACATCCACAAAGTAATTGCCTTACACCTTAACATTCAGACGATATCTTAAAAAGGGGTTGTCATTTTTGTCAAGTTGTAAAATACATTTTTTATTAGGTTAGTCATTACTTCTGCAGAATATCACTGGAAAGAAAATGTCCGTTATTTCATCGTTGAGGTACCTAAAATGACATCGAATTATATCACTGACATTCGTCCTCGAATTAACTGTTATCGTCTGTCAGTTTGTTGTATATCAGAGAAAAACAACAGCACTGATTTATAAAAATATTAGCCAGATTCTTTTCTTTTCCATTTTGAAACCCAAAATGTACGGAGGGGTAAAGTAAGAGAGGGTCAAAGATGGCCGAGCTGCATGCACAAGGACCGAGGTACTAATCTTCAGTTAAACCTCTTCTCTTCCTGCTGTTCAGGTTGAAATATCCAGGTTATATAATATCCCAAACGCCCACGCAAATTCTCGCGGTCACATCTCCAGTTTGCTGCATACACAACGCAAGCGATTATGATTCTTTCTAGCATGCATTCCCCGCACCCCTGTAAAACAGTGACATTTCCGCCGAGAATACATGCGTCTTGTTTACTTAAGATTCCAGGTGCATTTCCAGTTATTTTGTTCCGAGTGCTCGACTTCGGCAGCAGCATCAACAGATGTCAAAGAGGTCTTCAAGTCAATATCCAACAATTTATTTGATATTTTTTACTACTGAAAAGATGAATTTAAGTCCTGAAAATCACATTTCGGAGAAATGGTAGGGATATTGATAAAAAAGAAGAAAAAAAGAAATAATTATATAATTATATTCACAATCTAAATAAGAATAAGTCATTTTTTTTCTTTTGACCCTTGCTTGGTTGATTGACTGATTTTAAAGGCACATCAACCAGTCTTGGGATAGCTTATGTTGATAGGTTAAGGAATCACGTTAATTGAAAGTTCATATTTACATTTCTGTATAGTTTTTTTTTATGACACTAGATCATATTAAATAAGAATGATTTTAAAATAGAGTATTTGACTCATGAAATACATTAAAACTCCAGGTCTGAGTGGATCTGAAAATCATGGCAAAGAAGGAGTACTCTTAACTCACAACTCTTAACTCAGCGAAAACCTATATATAACACCTCTGTGCCAATACATGATGTAGCCTTGAAGACCTACCGGAAGCGATAAAGGATAAGGAAACGTGGCAGGAGAGTGTCAGGGACATCCGTGCTGATAACGCGACACGATGATATATATATATATATATATATATATATATATATGGAGTGTGTTTGTGTATATATATATATATATATATATATATGAACACACATACACACACATAAATACACTCCATATAAATATACATATATACGAGGTGCATATGATAGATTTCCAGACTTTTTGCGTATGGGCCCTTTTATTGATAGTACATACATGAAACTCTAATCCTATTCGGTTGCAATGCACTTGTTGTACTGTTCCAACAACTTCTTGAAGGCCTCATGGAATTCCTCCTGTGTGAGCGTGTCAATGACTTTCGTCACAGCCTCTTTCATCTCCTCAATTGTCTCATAACGACAGCCTCCAAGCTTGGGGAATAACCAAAAGTCACAGGGAGCACGGTCTGGACTATAGGGAGAGCGAGGAACTGTCTTGATGCCCATTTTGGACAAATAGTCTGTGACAAGGTTGGAGTAATGGACTGGTGTATTGTCCTGGTGGAAACGCCACTGACCCGATTTGAAGAGTGCTGGCCTCTTCCCAAGGAATCTCTTCATGAACTCCCTTAAAACCTCAACATAACCCTAAGCCTAACCCTAACCCTTTGGCCAATCAACTCTGGTGTATTGACTTCCTTACTCCTCCCACACCTCTCATCATCCCTCACAGACTGCCTGCCTTCCTTGAATCTCTTATGCCACTCAAAAACAGATGCTCGATTCATGCAAGATGTTCTAAAAGCAGTCTGAAGCATTCCATACGTTTCTGTGGATTTTTTTCCAAGTTTAAAACACAATTTCATTGCATATCGTTCTTCAAAAGTGTCCTCACGTCCAGATTGCATTTTTGAACTTCAGCTTTCCTGATGATGTTTTCATTGAATCGATGGGCCTGGCCACAAAGTCAGTGTCTTTTAGTTTTAATGAGACCATTTTCCACCAGATTGAGGGCGTTAGTTTGGGATCTCCCCATGGCCTCATTCTGGCAAATAGTTTTGTTGGGTTCCATGAAAGACGTCTGTTCGATATGTTTCCTAAGCCCTTCATCTATTTACGGTATGTGGATGATACTTTTGTTTCCTTCAAATCACGTCGTGATGCCTTAGTATTTTTTTGACATATTGAATCAGCTACACTCTTCCCTATCATTTACCATAGAGGAAGAATATAATGGTCAATTACCATTTTTAGATGTGTTAGTCGAAAGGTGTGATTCTACTTTCCTCACATCTGTTCATAGGAAACCCTCATTCACTGGGCTATATTTGGATTGGCATTCTTTTACCCCTAGGAAACTTAACCTAATTAGATGTCTTTCCTATAGAACTCTTAACATTTGTAGTGACTGCAAGATTGAGAATGAACTTAAGGCTATCAAGGATATCTTTATTGACAACGGGTACCCTGAAGATGTCATTGATGTTAATATCAGACATACAGTGACTAAGTTCAAAAACACAAACAAAGTCTTCGGTCCTCCGAAGTGTCCTGTATATTTTAGACTTCCCTGGGTTGATTCTACTAGCATGTCCATTGCTGATAAGATTGCCTCTTCTGTGTATTGTTGTTATCATGCTGTTAACCTAAGACCGATATTCACTACGAGGCCGGCCTTTAATTCTACAAATAAAGACAAGCTACCTATCTTTAAACAAAGTAATTTAATATATAAATTTGTTTATCGATGTAGTTCGACATATATAGGTGTGACTTGTCAACACCTCGAAGTGAGAGTTAGACAGCATATACTCAGATCTCTCTTGTCCGGCCGATTAACATCCGGGCACTCTCTAGCAATGGATTCGGCTCTCGGCGAACATTTGCTCACTATAAATAGCTGCAGAACCAGTTATGAAGACGATTGTTTCTCTGTCCTGCATAGAGCTAGGGATAAATCCCACCTCAAATCTCTTGAGGCGATTTATATTTCTATGGATCGCCCCTCTCTATGCAGGTAGTTAAGCAATCATACTTTAGATATTTTGGGGGAACTGCTAGATACTGGGGTGACTTAGTTCTTTTTTTTACATCCTGTATCTGGCAATCCAAATTATATAATTTATACCCCCGTTTTTACCTAATTTCCGGTGTATAAAACTTGAAAAGCGCCGGACGAAAGGGCCCTCGTTTATTTTATTATCTTATTTGAGTTCCCCTTCTTTCATTACCAATGATATCTTTGCTTATCAGTTTATATATATATATATATATATATATATATATATATATGGAGTGAGTTTGGTATATATATATATATATATATATATATATATGGAGTGAGTTTGGTATATATATATATATATATATATATTCTTCTCTTTAAACCAAAATTATTTGCTAAATGATTCCTCTCGTGTATTTCAACTATTTTCTGTAGCCACTCTGGGAATTTATACCATTGTCTTCTTAAAACTGATGTCTTATGCTAGTGTCAATTCCTGGTGCCTAGATCACTTTAAGAAGGAACCTCAATTTAAACGTCACAAATCATTTGTTGAGAAGGTAGATACAAGTCAGCTTTTCTTTTTTTTTTCTTTAATAAATATCAGTAGTTCGAGCATTGGACTGTTTTAATATCCATTGACATTTTGAACAAACTTCATAAATAAAAATAACTGAAGCCCACCACCAGATGCAGTTTAGTTTCGTACCCAGAATTCCATTTGTCTTTGGAAGGTGGGGACTTACCCCTCAACAAGGGATAAAGCCAGCATGTTCTAAGCCTCACCAACAGACAGTTTGGTGTATTGGGAATTGTGGAGTAACCCAATGAATACTCCCAGGCCTACCTTCATCCGGATTGGTTGTAGTTTTTAGCGTCCAATCTCTGGGTCATACAGATCTCAGACTATTAGAATTAGATAGTTTACTTGAAACTATATGACAGAGTGGAAATTATTTGTATTAGAAAGGAATACTTGATACTATATAAATGTGTACGAACAAATGGTTATTGTCATTAAATTAAAGCAGTCATTTGAAGCCATATAATTGTGTACAAATTATTTGTATCTGATGAAAATAACTGAAACCACATAACCATATGCAGCTTATTTGTATCAAATGTCGGCGTTAAATAACCTATAAAGGATAGATATGTCGCTAAACAAATAGACAAAAGCAAAACAAAGAAAACAGGCCTTCTTCAATTTGAAGAATTGCGCAATACAATATTTTCACCCATTTAGCATCCTTTTTTTGGCTCTATATTAAATATCCACATGTGTTTCTTATCATTTTGTCATCAGATTTACTACATTTCATTATTGTTTCCTTCGAGTATCTGTAGTCTAACGATAAACGTTTGAAGATATTTAGAGGATAAAGCAACGAAAACGTTTTGAGTATAACAAACTGGTATAAATATCTGATTCACGTAAAAAAAACAAAAAAAAAATGGTGTATCAATCTACAACTTCAGACAATCTCACGACTCGTCGAATCATCGAAGGAGTACGTGCAAGAACTATCAAGGCAATACTATCATTCGTATATTTACCCAGGGTATTTAATGCCATAGACATATTTAAGATAAAGCATATATTACAAGCATATGATCTCCTCAAAGAAATTGATACCTTTTATGAATAATTGATACCTTTATAAAAAAAAAATGATACCTTTATAAAAACAAGAAAGAAATCGTCCACTCACTCGACGGTGACACCAGCATTGTCGCTGGAGTTTTGCTAGGAGATTCATTAACACCATATCTGTTCTTAATCTGCCGAGATTAGGTATTATGAACGCCAATAGATTAGATAAAAAATCGTTTTACATTTAAAAAGACAAGAAGTAGAAACTATGACAGATGTAGACTACGCAGATGATCTAGCGCTTTTCCCTAATGCCTCTTCCCAAGTAATTCCCCGCTGCATAGCCCGGAACAAGCATCAAGCGACATTGGCCACCACGTAAACGGTGATAAAACAGAGTTCATGTGTTTTAAACAAGATGGTCCAATCTCCACATTGAATTACAAGTCTCCAAAATTAGTTGACCCGTTCACATACCTCACGAGCAATATCTCATCTACTGAAAGCGAAATCAATATACACATCCAAATGGTGTGGGCTGATATTGAAAGGTTGTTCATTATATGAAAATCTGACCACACTGATAAAATGAAATCGGATTTCTTCCAAGCTGAGGTGTGTCGATAATACTGTGTGGATGCGCCACCAAGATTTTAAGGCAACGTTCAGAGAAAATCCTTGATGGTTACTTCATAAAAGTGCTGCAAGCTTTTTTGAACAAATCCTGATAAAGGTACTCCAAAAAAAACAGCTGGGGTTAAGTCATTTACCACTAAACTCTCAGACTATCCAAGTGAGACGAGCAAGACACGCGAAGCATTTCCAGAGAAGTAAGGAGAATTTCATAAACAACTGTCTATTATATGGACTCCTTCACATGGACATGCCGACCAGCAAGGACTTACATACATAAGCTCTGAAGGGACACCATATGCAGTCTAGAGGATTTGTCAGTAGCAACGAACAATAGTAGTGGATGGCGAGAGAGGGAGAGAGAGAAAAGCAAGATAGTTAAGAGAATCCGTGCTATGGACACGGCTTGATGAACATGATGATGAAGATGATGATAATTTTTACGAGATTATTATTATGGTTTCTATCTCAGCTAGATTCTATCTATCTATCTGTCTATCTATGCATGTACATAAATACGTAGTGCCTTCAATAAGTTTCCAGACTTTTTTGTACAGTCATTCAAAATTGTCGTAGACTCTTGAAAATTCACTATGTTATTGCTATACATCTTATGAGATGACTGACCAATTTTTATGATTTCCGCTTCAAATGAACAGCTACTGCAGCAATTGGAATACACCCAACTATAGCCTGATTATCTCAGCTGGTGAAGTTCAAAAATGCAATTAAATTCTGCTTTAAGCTTGGAAAAAATGCCACAGAAATGTATGGAATGCTTCAGACTGCTTTTCGAGCATCTTGCATGAATCGAGCATGAGTTTTTGAGTGACATAAGAGATTCAAGGAAGGCAGGGAATCTGTGAGGGATGATGAGAGGTGTGGGAGGAGTAAGGAAGTCAATACACCAGAGTTGATCGGCCAGAGAGTTAGGGTTTAGGTTAAGGTTACTATGTTGAGGTTTTAAGGGAGTTCATGAAGAGATTCCTTGGGAAGAGGCCTGCACTCTTCAAATCGGGTCAGTGGAATTTCCAGCAGGACAATGCGCCAGTCTACAACTCTATCCTTGTCACAGACTATTAGACCAAGATGGGCATTAAGACACTTCCTTAGCCTTTCTATAGTCCAGACCTTGTTCCCTGTGACTTTTGGTTATTCGCTAAGCTCAGAGGCTGTCGTTATGAGACAATTGAGGAGATGAAAGAGGCTGTGACGAAGGTCATTGACACACTCATACAAGAGGACTTCCATGGAGCCTTCCAGAAGTTGTTGGAACGGTAGAACAAGTGCATTACAACCGGAGGAGATTACTTCGAAGGGGACTAGTGTTTCATGTATCAATAAAAGTGCCCATACGAAAAAAGTCTGGAAACTTATTTAATGATCCTCATACATTCCTATTTAGCTATACCGGTGAATATAAATGGTTTTAAACACATTAATTAATATGGAGGTGCCTGTGGTGTAATGGTTTGCGTCGTAGGAATTGGACACGACGATACGAGTTCAAATCCTGGACGAGACTGATTGCATTTCACACAGCACTAATACCCTTGGGAAAGGTATGAATCCAATTATTCTCCCTCCAGCTATGGGTAAATAGTAGGACAGACTGAGTTCTTCAGCCTTGGTGAGGCAACTAGTCTAGGAGAAGGAAAACTCTGAATTCAAACCTATTAAACTCCGCTTAAAAATCGACCTTGTGCCATATCCTGCCCGAGCGGAGGGGTTGGGTAAATAGGTTAAACACATTAATTTATCAATACGACTCAAACAATAAAGTAGAAGGTCAAATAGCTTTGTATGCAATATTTATAATCGAAGTTTGGAATTACAAATACAAATACAACCCAAACCTTAACAATTGGTTTTAATATTGTATTCAACGTCGTGTGAGGTCAAAATTTGTTGAGTACATCCGGTTGTATTTCCGAACAGACATGAATTCTTATTTAAAATGTAAATGTCTAAATGGCATATTATGTCTAAATGGCATATTATGTCTAGCAATATTGTTACAGTTACGCTTAAGTAGTTTATATGGGGTCGAATTGCTAACTGAACTCTCTCTTGTTTTAAATTCAGAGTTTTTCTTTCTCTTAGACTGTTTGCCTTACTAATGCTAATGGTCCCCGTATGCCTTACTATCTACCTATGCCAGGGGAAGAGAGAAGAGTGATTCGTGCTTTTACAAAGGGCATTAGCGCGAAAGTGAAACACAAACAGCCTCGTCCAGGAATTGAACTTGGGTCGTTGAGTTTATTTCCTTAGATGATAACCGCTATAACACTTACCTCCAATCTTAACAAGTCACAATTTGATCATTCTTTGCCTTAAACACAACACCTGGTGTTAATGAGGAAATACCTGACTAAGTCACCGATTACTAGACACAATCAAGTACAGCTATGTTCTTAACTATTTTGAAAGGGTTTGGACTCTGTTAATTGCATCCTTTGTAGAGAGGTATGACGTCCCACAACGAGGTGTTTCGGCTACGATATTAACTGGGAACTCTAAAGAGTATGTAGTTAACTCTTCATTGCCATTATTCCTTGGTTAACTCTGACCCCATGTAGTAGTGTATGTTAGGTTGGCAATTATTTGTGAATTAGAGTTCTTTGAAAAGTAGTAATATTAGGCAGAAATACTTGATATCATGCAAATGTGTGCAAACAAATGATTATAGACATTTAAAAAAGGGCAACTAAAAAATGCATGGGAACATTGAATTCATAGTTCAGATTACAATTAAACACAAAGAAATGAATCCAATTTTGGCATTAAGTAACCCATAACGATTTTATATGCCCTTAAAAAATAAGCAAAACAAAATCTAACAGTTGTCCTTATAATATATGATGAATCGGGGTATTTTACAAGGGAAATCAAATTTTATATTTTTTCAAATTCTGAAGAACATCTTAGGGGACATTTTTGTTACTTTTGTGAAATTGATTTAGGTAGGAAGTGTTGAGATAATTATTCATAAAAAAAGAAGCTTAATAGTATGACATATTAGGCAAACAGTTAATTTTGTCAGCGAATGAATACGAAGCTAAAATGATTCGCAATTATGACGAAATATTTTTGACACAAATGTCAAACATTTCAGAAATTAGTAAAATTACTTGCTTAGTTTGAAGATTAAAGGGAATTATGAGAATTCAGCGAGGGAAACATTTCTTGAAAATTATCAATTTATCTGTCATCTATTAATTATAAAAACAAACTTCAATCAAATATATATTATGGGATAAGTACTTTGGACAATATTAAATGATGAATTTGAATGTGAATAACGAAAAATATATTTGTCAACGAATTTTAGATTTTGATTATTATCATTCTGAAAAACCAAACAAAATTATTCGTCCGAAACTAACTAAAATCTAAAAAAATTAAAGAGCGATAAAAATAAACTTTGCAATATAAAGAAAATTTAAGGATAAAATAAAATATGTAGGAATGTGGGTAACACTAAAGCCAAGTTTAATATTCAACTGGGTAATGTTTTAGGGGGCCTTAGTGTGCAATATTAAACAGTAAGTTCAAATAGTAAGTTCAAACAGTAAATTCCGCAGCTTTCTATTTCTATTTTCTTTCAGTTGTTTAACTTGGTAGAATTTCAGTAGTCAACTTTCATTAAATTTTACTTTTATTTCTTGGGAAGTTCCATTCAAGAAGCGAGTGACGAAACCTTCCTGGTGGCTTAAGTTTTTCGTGCCTTCAGTTTGGTCTCCGAATTCGTACTTTCTTTTGATTTTGGTTTTATTTCTAGGGAGCTCCATTCAAGAAACGAGTAACGAAACCCATCTGCTGGTTGATTTTTCCTGCTTACAGTTTGGTCCCCGAGTTCGTACCGAGGTTCTGAATAGTAGTTCTCGACAAAAATAGGGAGGTAGCTTTTTGGTGCAGTATTGTCTGGGTTTCCTTCTCCCTTTTCCACTCAGGCTAAATCAAGTGCCGCACGTGGTCAGCTTGATATTTTTCTTAGAAATACATTTTTATAAATTGTTCTTTTTTTAAATTGGAACACCTAATTCATATATGAAGTTAGAGTTTAGCAATTAAGACATGTTTTTAAGTTATATACATTAAAATGTTATATACAAAATATTAATTCACCTGCCATATGTGTTCACGAATAAGAAAAAAAATATTAGAAGTTGAATATGTTCTTTAATACATTCAGTTCAAGTTTTGGCCAATAGCATTTAAAAGTGATGGAGAAATTTACTTTTCCGGATTGTGGCAGGTGCTAGTCTCTCGTTGTCGAAACCAGTAAAATTCACCAATCCTCTTTAGGTTGAAAGTTCCTGGCATCTAGTTTTTATCCCCGAAATATCTTGGTGGAATATTTCTTTATGCTCTTCATTTAACCCACCCAAATTTTTGAAAAAACGTCGAATTAAGAATTCATTGCAATTCCATTCTTTGTTGCACTATTAGTTCTTTGCAACCCACTAAAATCCTGTACAATAAATGCCAAGCCGTCACCACGAATGAATCCAGTCTATCTATGAAATAGCTTATACCAATGCTCCCATCTCGATTCAAATCAAAATACCTTTTCCGTTTGTATCAGTTTTATATGCGCCAATTTCTATCTTTAGTTGTTATATTCTTCCATTTTTGCAGTTCATTAATTTGACGAAGTTCTTAATGAGGTCTAGTTTGATGTAAAGGAGTGGAAAGCGGTCAGTTTATGGGTTTATTAGTTGCGTATGGTTTACATTTTTCAAAATTCTGACATGCAAGAATAATTCTAATTGGCGTTTTAGAATCAGTTCACCCGATTTAGTCTAAAAAATACGTTTCTAATTCAATAGCAGAGATTTTGTTGACAAAAAATAATACATACATACATATATATATATATATATATATATATATATATATGTATGTATGTATGTATTATAGTATAAAATAATACATACATATATATATATATATATATATATATGTGTGTGTGTGTGTGTGTGTGTGTGTGTGTGTGTGTGTATGTTTGTGAGTGTGAGTTAGAGAGTATGGGGGGTGAGTCGAGATGTGCGAGAGAGAGACATCAGGAGTAGCCGTCTACGCAAGGTCGGATGTCAAGACTGAGGTCATAAAATTGGCGAGACGAAAAAAAGAAAAAAAAAAAAAAGAAAAAACATTTTCTTTATTTCATTTTTCTACAGCTCAGTCATCTGGGGCTGTAAAATACGCCGATTGCATCTCTGCACTGTGATAGAAACTCACCAACGAGTGCCCTGGATATGATATTAAACTATCAGATGGTGAGGCTCCAGTTCTGGAACTTTGGGAATGTAGATTACCCCTTCATTGCCATTGTTCCCATATTCACACTGACCCGGAGTTGTAGTTCTGACTAGCGTTCAATCTACAGGTCAAATAGAACTGTATAATCATTTACCAAAATTAAAACCGTGTACAAACAAATGATTAATATTATGTTGAATTAATATTGTATAATATATACTTGAAATCTATAACTGCGTGCAAACAAATAAACTCAAGCTCGTTTAAAAGTTTTCTAGAAACTATTCATATAACACACACACACACACACACACACACACACACACACACACATATATATATATATATATATATATATATATATATATATATATATATATATATATATATATATATATAAGTTTTGAAGGTTTGGTATTGAATAACCTACCGGTGATTTTGTTAAGTTTTTTATCACTTTGTTCAAAAATTTTACTTTAACTTTTTGAGAAACATATACAGTCTGTAACCTTTCAGTGTAAATTTTTCAATGACGATAAAAATTGAGAAGACATTTTTATAACAATGATGGTTGGTTGGTTGTGTTTTGGGGCATACCAACCCAAATTTTGAAAAGGTCTATGTTGCCTTTTTTCATTGACGTTCAAAACTCAAGAGATCATTACATCGGACTCTATACAATTTAAAATAAAACTTTCTTCACAAATCAATTTTCTAATATAAATAAAAAATCCTTATCGATAAATTCTATAATATATGGATGTAAAGTTATACACATTTTTATAAACTGACTTTTAACCAGTTGCAAAATACACTGCTTTATTATTTTATCAATATTTGAAAAATGTTCTTCGCCTGTCGACAGGTGAGCTGTACAACCATTTCCTTTTAAGTGATCCGTTTTATTGAATGAGAATTTAAAAAAATTCTCCAACTAAATAGAAATCTAAAATCCCCAATCTTAAAAAATGAAAAAAAATGAAAAAAAATTAACAAACCCCCAAAATCTGACCGTTGATAAGAATAAAATTATGGAAAGATAACGTTTTATTTTGGGATTGACTAAATAATTTTGAATTTTATGAAAAATGACGAATATTTCCGGAATTCTAGTTTAGCCAAAATGTGATATATTCCCTGAAAAAGAATTGGGATTCCTGTCTCCCAAGCATCACGTGGTATTGTGGCCAAAAATTGTAAATAAAATATTGAATGTAAATACGATGATCATTAAATAAGTTTCCAGACTTTTTTCGTATGGGCACTTTTATTGACAGTACATACATGAAACTCTAGTCTCCCTCGAAGTAATCTCCCACGGCTACAATGCACTTGTTTTACCGTTCCAACAACTTCTTGAAGGCCCCATGGAATTCCTCTTGTGTGAGCGTGTCAAAGGCCTTCGTCACAGCTTCTTTCATCTCCTCAATTGTCTCATAACGACAGCTTCTGAGCTTAGGTAATAACCAAAAGTCACAGGCAGCTAGGTTTGGGCTATAGCGAGGGTGAGGAACTGTCTTGATGCCTATCTTGGTCAAATAGTCTGTGACAAGGATGGAGGTGTGGACTGGTGTATTGTCCTCGTGGAAATTCCACTGACCCGATTTGAAGAGTGCTGGCCTCTTCCCAAGGAATCTCTTCCTAAGCGCCCTTAAAACCTCAACATAGTATTCCTTGTTGACTGTCTGTCCAGTGGGAACCCAGTACATGTAGATCATGCCAGTGCTGTCAAAAAAAGGGATCATCAAAAGTTTGTGGGCGGATTTGCTCTGTCTTGCCTTCTTGGGTATAGGAGAGCCAGCATGCATCCACTGGGAAATCTGTCTCTTGGTCTCTGGGTCATAGCAGTTGATTCAGCTTTCTTCGCATGGCATTTTTTCTAAGTTTAAAACAGAATTCTATTGCATATCATTCTTCTAAAATGTCAGATTGCATTTTGCGATTTCACCAGCTGTGACAATCAGGCTTTAGTTGGGTGTATTCCAATTGCTGCTGTAGGTGTTCATTTGAAGCTGAAATCATAAAAATTGGTTAGTCATCTCATAAGATGTATAGCAATAACACACTGAATTCTTAAGAGTCTATGACAATTTTAAAAGCCTGCTCAAAAAAGTCTGGAAACTTATTGAAGGCACCACGTACAAAGCTAACAGATAGTGAGTAAAATGGTTATTGATAAAAATTATTTAACGAATCATTAGGAACCAGAAGAAATAATAAAAAAAAACGTATACAATATTTTTTTTTTACTTGTTTTTTGTTGTTGACATGTTGACTTGATATTATAACTTATTGAAAAAGTAAATAAATCACTGTATGTAAATCGAAAGCCGAAAGATTGTAATTAAAATAGTTATCCGAAAAAATCTAATGGTAATAAATTATCAATATTGTAAACCATGAAAACTGGAGTTTTAAAAAAGTGGCATAAATAAGTATGTTAGATTAAAACCGAAAATCTGTTTATGGTAAAAAAAAGGTAGAGTTTAACTTTTACTAAGATAAAATGTAAAGATTAAAAGCGTTAGTATAAACTTTTTTCTTGTGATCGGCTGGAATGTTTTTTTCCTTGGAAGAATTCTTGGTAACATCTGTCATAAGAGCACAGATAATAATCAACCAACCTCATCTACAAGAATAGCGTTTATTGATGAGAAAAAAACCGCTGCCGAAAGATTACAATGTCTTTTTGTCAGAGAATATCACGCTATCAGCATGATTTGATGATGATGATGATGATGATGATGATGATGATGATATATTTAACAAGACGAACACTCTAAAATACGATAAAATCAATATTTTTAAGTATTGTCCAATTGCCGAAGTTGAGGAAAGTCTTCTACATCCCAAGTAACTAAATTTAATCTATAAAAATCTAAAATCTAAAATCTAAAAGAAAATTTCTTTTTCTTTTTTTTAGATGGGACCCTTCTGATTTAGGTGACCGGCTAAATCAATTCTAATTGAAGTTTCCCTTACATACTTTGACTGGAGGAAAACGAAAATTTCAATTACCTAAAGATATTACATATTTTAGTATGTATTTGATGAAATACATGAGGGATGGATTGCAACTCTTCGCAATATTTTTCTTTGATCAGTTTGAGGTCATGGGTTTCACCCACATCCGTAGCAAAACCTTTGATCCTTATCTCACCAGTCTACTACGCTAGCCTTTCAACCAACACACAACTTAAAATCTTCTGATATCAGATATCACGTTATGTAAACCATACAAGATTGTTGATTTTCAAAAAATAGACCATTTATAAAAATGTATTTTATTGATTAATATGTACATCAACATCAATCTCGATGTAAGTTTCTTATATATTTTGAAAAGTTAGAAACTTTATATATATATATATATATATATATATATATATATATATATATATATATATATATATAAAGAGAGAGAGAGAGAGAGAGAGAATAGTGAGAGAGTTATGCATATATATAAGTATTGTTTTGACGTTATCTTAATAAGATAAAAAGAATCGGAATATGAATCGGACTTGCGATTTGAGTCAGTTAAAGGTTTTGAGAATTTTAAACCAATGGTCGAATGATTAGAGGACTGTTGATACGTATTTCAAGAGGGGGAAAAAAAAGAAGATAAAGAAGAAAAGAAATAAAACTTTTGATGCATGATTTTTGGACAGACAGATTATTCACCTGGTTTAGCCAAGATGCACAATGTGTCCAAATTGAATCTCTTCTCTCACGCACATTCCTGGGAGTTCACAGACGACAGCCTGCGAGAAGAGAGAGATTGAGAGAGAAAAAAATATTAGTAAAAAATAAATGTTACATTCAAAAGTTTTGTCATGTCAAGGGAGATTTTTCCCGTCTTTTGGAGAGTTTTGCAAATTTTTGGACAACGCTCGTGCCAGTCACAAAGAAAAGAAAAAAGAAATTATACATAAATACATGCAACTCAAAGAAAAAAAAAACAATACAAAAAAACCCAACAAAAAACAAAGAAGAAATCATAAAAATTTTATGGAGAATAAATGAAAAAATAAATCAATCTAACAAGCAGTATAGATCAGTCGGCAAGTGAAAAGCTTTCAAAAAGTGATGAGATATGTACTCGACTCTTAACAATCATTATGTTGGATTTTTCTAAGTGTTTTTAAATTTTTTTAATTCTTTTTTTAGGGTATGAACATAATTCTTTCTTCCACCCTGCTACGAAGATGACGCACGTATTTCGATATCTTTCACATAGTACCTCTCTCTTTTTCACCTCAACTTTCTTTGTACATTCCAACTCTTTTCTTCATTCCCACGTCCTCAACATTTTTAAAAAAATCAACAACGGAGCTCCCCAGCGCTGGTTAGACGGCCTTGTTTACATCAATGCTTCCATGGCAGACTGTCCGACTATATGAGGGAAAAAAACTTCTCGCTTGCCTGACTCGTCTTTCTTCACCTGGTTCTTCAAGTTCTTCCCGTCTCTTCACCTACCCTACGCCCTTTCGACCATCTCACATGCACTGTCGCCCGACCGATTGGCCGACCGCACACCGAGAAAAGCTCAGGGAGCGACAAGGGGCAATAGACATGAAGCGATAGGGAACCCAGTTAAATTAAGGTGAGAGGTGAACTTTGCAAAATGCGAACAATGTTTTGAAACCGCCGAGTATATTTTCTAGAGGACATCTAGTGCAAAATGCAACGTCCAAACGAAGTGTCATTTCTCTATCACTACATGGCGTCTTGAAAGAGTCAGTTTGGATAGAAGGTGAAGAAGTTGAGAGAGACATCTTGACGGAGTAGGAAAGAAGCTCTGAGAGAGAGAGAGAGAGAGAGAGAGAGAGAGAGAGAGAGAGAGAGAGAGAGAGAGAGAGATGTGGAGAAAGTATAGGTTGAAGAGTGAATTTGATAAGGGCGGTAGCAGAGGTCGTGTGTGTGGCTATGATATCTTAAGACGGCCATTGCCCTCTCTCTTAATAAATGTCTATTAATTTCAAGGTTTCATCTCGCCGCAACAAACGGACAATCAGGGAGGGATAACTTCAAAGATGGCCTGCTGCGCGTGGTTCCCAAAACAAGCAACGCTTTATTGGCAAACAAAAGGATGAAGCGACCCCCCACCCCTAACTCGGCGAGCATTGAATACTTACAAGGTTTTTAAATCATCTCTGCTTATTCATGATCGTGTATGTATATATATCTTCCCTATAGAACGAAAAAATATATATAAAATGAGAGAAAGAGAGAGGGAGAGAGAGAGGTAGATGATTGAATGAATGAGATTTCTTTTTTAAAAAGTGCCAAGCAAACTAAAGTTCATAGCTACAGCCATTTTCCTCCTCCTCCTCCTCCTCCTCCTCCTCATTATCATGTCGATCGAGTCACTTGCTAAGGGAGAATTCAGCATATTTTGTCCACTGGCGTCTCGCTGTGATAGAAACATGACTGAAAGACCTATCTATCTCGGTTAATCTACAAATCGACAATACAAACATTGCAAATGCCTTCCAGCGTTCGCGAATCTGCGTTCCTTGACCGTTCTGTACTCGGCTGATATGAAGATATGTAATCAGATAAGGAAATTCTGGTGACATATCAACGCAGAAGAAATTCCCTTGTGTATGCTAGGGAAAAAACAAATTAAAAAAAAAAAAAACGAATAAATTAAGAGATAAATAAATAAATAAACAAAATAACAATTTTGTTTTCGAAAGCATAAATAAGAAAACCTTTTGCTTTTCAGACTGAATCATCATTAACTTTGTAATCGTCATCAACAGACGGGAGATTGAAACTCGTGATCAAAAATATGTTTTAATTTTCATAAAGTTTATTGTAAGATTACACTGTCTAATATAGACGAGGCGGTGATGAGAAAAATGATGGTCTTTGAAACGTACATGTAATTCCCTGCAAGTCATATTAGGTACAATATCGGAACTGTATCGTTAACTTTTTTCGATTCTAAAATTTAAAATTCAAATGAAAATATGAGTATATATATATATATATATATATATATATATATATATATATATATATATATATATATTTATGATAATGTAATAAACATGACTAGAAAATCTGGCAAACACTTACATCTGATATATCGAACACTGTACAGCTGTTTCGACTTTTTTTGGTCTCATGAGGTCGAAATTGCTGTGTAGCGTTCTGCATGACGCATGTGAATGTTTGCCAGATTTTCTAGTCATGGTTATTACATTATCATATACGTAATTCCTCTACTTGATTTATATATATATATATATATATATGTGTGTGTGTGTGTGTGTGTGTGTGTGTGTGTGTGTGTGTGTGTGATTATATATTTAGTTTAATGGGACAGACGTTTCGCGTTTGTCTATTTTATCTATGGTCCTCTCAAGTCTTCGTATGAGTAATTTGATTCCAGGATGGAATGAATTCAAGAAGGCACCGTATTTTTCCCATGTACTTTCGGCCATAAGTAGAACCATCTTCGAGGAAACGATCAATAATATAAGAAACACAATTATGAGTTATTTACATTTATATAAAGAGTAGAATGAAGAACAAGATGGAGGGAAATTTATGGAAGAACAGAATTTTACTTCAATTAAGAGGAAGCATTGGTGGAAAAAGCGCTAAAGGCATTGTAGAATATGACTATTATATTCGAAGGGTTTTTTTTTCTTTATATTGAGAGCTTCACGAATATGGAGTTTTAACTGAATTAAAGTTTCTACTGGAAACGCTGGCATATTACAGAAAGAAAAATACGAACAAAAACATCAAATTCTTGAAGCTTTCAATATAAAGAGTAATAAACCTTCCTTAAATAAGATCAACTTCGAATACAGCGGTCAAGTTCTAAAATGTCTTTAACGTCTTTCGGCCAATTCTTCCACTCACCTTAAGTAAAATTCTTTTCTTCAGCAAAGTTCCGTCTCAATTTTTCTTCCTCCTCCTTTTTTATGAAAAAACTGAAGTACTGAATAATGTGATGTAATAACCTTCCAATAGTCACCATCATTCAGACAGATGGATTTGGAGGTTATTTTTTTAAAATTAAAACAAGTGATGAGAACGTTTGGATTTTGACTTTTAGTAATTAGGTTTCTTGCTTACCACAAAGAGGACATATATTTTAGCGTTTAACATTTTAGAGGCTGCTTTTTAGGTGCTTCGATACTTTTCTTACAATTTATAAGACGTTTTCTCTTTCCTATGGAAGACAGTTTGTAAACGCACAGAGAAAACCTGCTTGAATTATTAACTCATTGAAAAACGCTTTTAATCTTCAGCAGGATCAACTGCAACCTTTTTTTTTTCTGGCAAGATTTTCTTCGACAACCACCGAAACTACCAAGTGATAACCGAACTCACAAACAATGATATGACAGTTATGCTTACAAACAATTTCACCTCGAAAGGTGAACTAAAAAGTGGCATGACTAAAATTTGGAACAATACCGAAAATATAGAGCATTAAATTAGGCTCATTACTCAGCTATAATTAGCCTGGAAGACTTGCTTTCTAAATACTACATCACGAAAAAGTACACCACTCCTGAATAAATGTTGATTAGATTTTACTCATAAGTGTGTGTATATAGTGAGGATTGAACTCTTGTATTGGGTTTGCGAGACAAGCTTTTTGAGTATTAAACCACGAGGAGATACATAAATGAATAATTTTTAAGCTTCTTGAATAAATAATTTAATGTAGAATGTGTATAATTCAAAGTATTAAAATGTTTTCTTATAAAATATGTAGTATTTTTCATGAAAGTTCTGCCTTCTTGGGAAATATTATTAAAAAAAAGTTTCTTGGTCGTCAGAAAATTTTATAAGTTTTTAATTTGGAAGAATTAAATTCAGTTTATGTTTTTTGAAAAAAATCTGACCAGCTGAATGATGAACAGATTCACACATTTTTTAATTTCAAAATAAAGTTTTAAAAATATATCAAATGCTGTAATTTAAAAAGAAATAAAACATCAATATATATTTTATACTTTCTGGAACTTATCACGACTGGTTTGTTATTTTTCAAATAAAGTAATAACAATATTTTAATAATTGAGAAATGAAGAAATTTAAATCCAATTCTTATGCACGGAAATATTGATGTTTTTTTAACAAAACAATATGCATCTCGTTTAAATGGAGGTGCTGTAAGGGGGGGAAAAAGCTCATTTTCGTTTGTGTAAACCGAGTTTATCAGTTAAAATATACTTCCTTGGTTCGACTCTTATTAGATCATTGGGTTAAGAATATTTGTAATTTTATGGCTATTTGAGGAACCATAGAATGAGGTGAGGAAACGTTATCTTTAGCTCTGGTCACCAGAAACCTGCACAAACTTTACTAGAATACCTTACATTTAGTCATAATTCTTATGAATCATCACGAGAAAATACCAATGTACACACACACACACACACACACACACACACACACACACACACACACACACACACACACACACACATATATATATATATATATATATATATATATATATATATACATATATATGAAGAGAGAAGGGTATGGTGACAGAGGTTTTATTTACAAAAGCCTGATGAGTCAAAAATTGTATTAGCTTAGAAATTGCGAATCTTCATGCTGAAAGGAAAGAATGATACGTTTTCGAGATCGCTGTAAGGAAACTTGGACTTGAATAAAAAGAAATAACTGAGTCATTTTCAGCGTATATGTAAAAAAATCCCCCCCTATTTCAATGCGTAACATATGTCCGTAATCGCGTTGGAATAACATTTGCAAAAATCCTATGCAACTGAGTGTGATTTTGGGTTCATCCCTAAATATTCATTCACCCTGTCGGCGGTGCCTTAAATACGCTTACTACATCCGCAGTCCCCACAAAAATGGTGCTCTTTTGTTATTATATCATACTGCATCTGGTGGTGAGGCGCTTGTTTTGAGCCCCGGGGAATGCAGCGCAACACTTTTGCTGTTATTATTCTCTGGTATATTCTGAACTTGAATGAAAGAACCTATAAGTGTCCCATCAAAGGGTTAAATAGATTTGTTTAAACAAATCTAATGTTATATGTACATACTCAAAAATGTTAATAGGAAGAATATTTACTTGAAGATATTTTTGCTGAAAAAGGATTATCTTTAGGGAATAGAAATTATGCAATTCATTGCAAAAAAAAAGAAAGAAAAGATGATTGATTTCAACATCAAATGATTCCACAATGGCTGAAATTCTGTAAATTCATGAAACTGACTTTTTTACATAGTAAATAAAAGAAATAATAATCTACGATAAAAATATTTTGCCAAACTATGCTGCTAACCGAGTATAATCTCCAGTCGGGTTATTATGTTCATTTTCGGATTAACACTATTGGAAAAGGCATGAAACCACTTTATGATATGACAAAAAGTTGTGTTCTGTGTATGATACGAAACTGCTGATGCGTCTCAGGTTCTGGAGCACACGTAAACCAACCAACGCCAGTTATGTGTTAAATAGTAATATTACTGTCCTATAAAGATGGTTTGGGCATTAGATAACTCACGAAGGGTTGATATGCCATAAAACAAAGAAACCAAACTAAATAGAACTATGGCCTAAAAGTTAATACCTCTTACGCGTACTATAAACATTTTTTGAAGATAAAAAGTCAATCATTTTCCAAGTTCTTTCATTTAGTTTTGTAGATCCTGATTATAAAAATTATAAAACTATCTGCACTGGCGGCAAACAGAATTGCAACACACTGAAATACCATTGCGATATATATATATATATATATATATATATATATATATATATATATATATATATATATATATATATATAGAGAGAGAGAGAGAGAGAGAGAGAGAGACGTTAGAAGGAAGGAATGGAAGTATTGTTTTATAAACATGTTTTGATTGAGATAATAGATAGATTAACACCAAATTCACAATTGTCTCAGTATAGAATCGAGATGAAGTAAGGACACGTAAACGATCTAAATACCCGTAGATCAATAAATTACGAGTGATTTCAACTAAGATTGTTTATCATGGCTTTTATAAAGAAAAATTAATATACACTTAACAAAGTAAAAATAAAAAACAATAAAATCTGTGATCAAAATTTACTCGATATAATTACATCAATAGACGAGGAAGCAGAAATGATATTTGCTTTACATTGTACGACAAACTAATGTGTGTCAGTATTTTGGTTGCTAATTCTTCGTTTAATTTTATGAAATATTGACAAATTTTATACCGATCGGTTTTGAAAATCAATATTATTGCCAGTTTATGCTTTTTTAAATGTGTCATCCTTGAGGCGTTATTTATAGAAAATTACTTTTGGCTTTCGTCTGGTTTATTTAATCTTTTGCAAACTATTATTGTTCCGTAAAACTATTATCAATACTAATATTTTACACGCCATTATATTGTTTCTAGTCAGTATTCTTTTAAAATAACAATTTTGATATGTTTGCATAGTGGTGCTATTTCGAGTATTATTAATAGAAGCAATATGGAAACTTATATGGTTTCATATTTATCAATATGAATAATTTTCCCGCACTTCTATTTGACCCTTGGGTAGGAATTTATCACGTGCTGCTATTCCGGGCCAGGTGATACCACTCTGCGTGATCTAACGTTGGAAATGGACACGGCAATGCGAGTTCAAGTCCTGGGTGTAACTTTTTCAATTTAACTTTCGTGCTGATGCCATTGGGAAAGGCATGAATCTATCTACTTTCTCCTGCAATGGGTAAACAGAAATTAATCTTCGTATGGCAACCAATTTAGGAGACTGTTGAATTTAAACATGAATGTGGCTGTGTATCATATTTGGACACCAATCCTATTAGACTCCACATGTGAATACACGTCTGAAGCCAGTTTAACCTGCATCAAGTGAATCCATTGGAGGAGAAGGGGTGAGTGAACCCGGGAGTAATAGCAACAAAAATGTGACTCCAAATTTACCGGTGCTATAGAATTGGAGCCTCACCAGCAGACGTGGCTTAGTATGATATTCAGAATACCCTTTTTTGTCATATCCCTTTTTGTCATACCCTTTTTATCATACCCCTTTTTGTCATACCCCTTTTTGTCATGCCAATTTTTGGACTGTAGGTCGAGCAATCGAAATATTCTCGGCTCTGCCGAAACGATGGAAACGTTCTACTTTAAGTGTTACAGTGAAATAGGGGCATAAACATATTAATAAACCTGTTATGCCATAAGATCATGTGAAGTAGAGAATGTTTTGATTTTCATACCACTGGAAAGAAGAATCACAGAAACAATAAAAAAAGAAGATTTCAGTCATTATTAGAGTGGATGTCAGCACTTATCCATTAACATTCCGAGAAATAACGACGTGATGTAATTACTAAGGATTTTCCTCATGCTGACAGCTAACACACTTGGCAGGTCATTGCAGGTGACCCAACCAAACAAATGACTATTGTCATTGTGCAGAATGATTATAGGATTGATATTAAATATACCTGAAGACTGGGCTGGATATTGTCATGGAAATTAGGCATCAACACGCTGCTAGCTACAATGATGATTGCGTCTAAAAAGTATAAAGTCGTCATACAAAAGAGACCAATTTACTACGGTTAATGTAAATAACACAGGATGATTGATCACGGATGTTAATGACCCTGACATCTAGTGGCAGGGTAATGACTAAAAGATGAAAAAAAATTAAAAAAAGATAAAGAATAAGAGAAACAGAAAGAGATAGGTAGATACTTAGAGATAGATAGATAGATAGATAGATTAATTAGGAGATAAAGAAGAATAAAAGAAAAAAATCAAATCAAAATGAAAAAAATAAGTTATTGAAATAAACAGGCTTTTGTCTTTTCAGTGTTGTCAATCGTGTAAAGTTAAACTCTGATACGAAGTTAAACTCTCTCTCTCTCTCTATATATATATATATATATATATATATATATATATATTATAACAGTGTTAGTTGTCACTAAATCCCTTTGTCAGTTTGTGTCGAACCAAGTGCAATATAATATGGAGAGTGCTCAATATCATATTTACCCAACCCCTCCGCTCGGGCAGGATATGACACAAGGTCAATTTGTTTTAAGCGGAGTTTAACAGGTTTGAATTCAGAGTTTTCCTTCTCCTAGACTAGTTGCCTCACCAAGGCTGAAGAACCCAGTCTGCTCTACTATGAGTGCTCAATATCTGGGATAGAACTATTATATATATATATATATATATATACACACATATATATATATATATATATATATATATATATATCACATCATGTCGAGCCGCCAGCACGGATATCCCTAACCCTCTCTCGCCACTTCTCCCGATCGTTCATCGCCTCTGGCAGGTCTTCAGGGTTACATCCCGTATCCTCACAGAGCTGCTGTATGCATGTTCGAGCTAGTTGTCCTGCTTTTGCTCTGCCATATGTGGGGGTCCATAGGAGTAGATCCTTAATGAGCTTGTCCCTGCTTCTCCAGGAGTGTCCTGCATGTCTGAGGTTAGTAATAATAGCGTTTCATCAATAAAACTGCAGTTGATAACAGGAGGTTAGCGTGTTATGAGGATCATCGTCGTAAGAAGTGGACACGACGACAGGAATTTAAATACTTGGTAAAGTTGTTTGGATTTCATTTTCCGCTAATGAATCCATGTTCTGAAAAAAATGTTTGAATTCTTTTGCATTCTTAACACACACGCGCGCACACACTTACACACGCTAACACATGCATGGATCATTATCAAGAACCGCTGGCAGCACGAAGTTCCCCGACTCTCTCTATCTCGCCATCCATTGATATCATCCATTGTTTCTGGTAGGTCTTCTAGACTTCATCTTTTGTTCACAAAAAGCTGATATTAGACTTTTCTGGTCGGCCAGCAATAGCACACCCATGTGCTGGAGTCCAAAAAATATCACTTAAGAGTTCACCCTTGTTTTTTCAACAATATCCTGCGTGTCTTTTTCGTCCTATTTGAAGAGATTGTAGGATGGGAGGCAAGTGGTTGTGCACATGCTCTATCGTGATGTGATGCTTCCAGGATGTGTCCAAGACAGCAAGTAGTATTCTTGTGTAGTTGCCATCTAGCTTTTTCTCGGTGTATTTTGTTAGCGTCCGTATACATATTTACCAACCCACCATTCATAGAGGAGTTTGGACACTGCTGAAGCTTGGAAGAAATCCCGTTTTATTTTACTGGATAGATCAGATTTCCATAAGATCAAAAACCAGTGAATAGCATTTCATGCCTTCCTTATGTGCATGTAGACATCGCTTTCAGCAGATGAGATGTTGTTGCCGAGATATGTGAACTAGTCCACTATTTTTAGACATCTACTTAAAGTGGAGATGAAGCCTTTTGGTTTAGGGCTCATGTAGACTGGTTTATTTGCATTTACGTAGAGGTTAATGGCTTCCGCTGTATGCTCTGGGGTATGCAGTTATGATTCTTCTTAGGCTGTGGTATTTACGAGAAGCGCTTGATCATCGGCGTAGTCTGCATCATTTATAGTTTCTACGGAATATTGTCTGCTTCTTGTTTTAATGCGAAAACATTTTCTTCCATTAGATCTATTGGCGTTAGAAGTACGCTGTGTAGGCAGAGTACAAATAAATATGATGCTAATGTATCTCCTTGGAAGACTCCAGTGTCTATATAGAAGAAATCAGTTTCTCCATTTTTTCTCTGTGTATGAGATCGACATGCTGGAGAAATCTACGAATTGTGTTGTCCCGAGATTCGTTGCTTGTACTTCGATTATCCGACGGATTTTCAGTATCCGTGAGCCTGTGGAGCGATCTTTTCGAAAACTGTTCAGATTTTTACAAGAATTTTCTCGATTTCGGGTTGAATACGATTAAGAGGTGGGGCATTATAAATCTTAAGATCTATAGAAGTCTGGGTTAAGCTTCTGTATTTCTTAGTGATTCTGAGGTTGCTTTTCTTGTAGACGGGAATGACGTAACTTTCGTCAATTTCTCTATTGTGTCTTGCATAATCGGAGAAGTACGTTGTTAAATTTTCTCCTATTCCAAAATTCAAGGTGTATTTCCTGAAGACCTACTGCTTTTTTGTTTTTAAGTTTTTTTAATACTGCATCAAGTTCTTTCTCCGTAAATTGTCCTAGTTTAACATCTAGTTGGTCATTAATGATCTTTTGGATAGATTGGTCAATGATTTCAGGAGAGTTTCCGAGCAGATACTTGAAATGTTCTTTTCGTTTCAGAGACCTTTCTTCTTGGTAAACAGCTTTTAGTTTGGTTCTTATGGTGCTTTTCTATCTGCTTGCTTCATTTACTGTCTGCCATGCTATTCATGATTGTTTGTCTTCTGTTGAATTTCTAATTTCATCTATTCAACCTTGAATGTATTCTAATTGCTCTTTTTTTTGGTAGAGTTGTTGGTATAATTGCTGATTAATTCTTTCTGGGCTTTCTTAAGTTTCTGCGCGTTGATATTGTGAAGTTTCTTTTTTGAGTATGGATGCTTTCTCTAGTTTTTCCCATTTTTTACTAACTACTCGTGACTCCTATGGAACTCTATATTTGGTTCTTGGAATGGTTGGTATGCCCGTATGAAAGCAGCAGCATGCTTTCATACGGGCAGTTACGAAGTTTTCATAGTCGTCATTCGGAGCATGTCTTTCAGATATCACCTGAAGAGTATCGAATTTGTTTCTTGCAGTTACCGTATATCTGTAGTTTATATATCTATTGGTTATTAAAGACTGGTCATAACGCATGATCTTAACTTTTTGTTTCCCATTTCTGTGGACTCTAGCGTTTTTTTTTGCCGCACCGATTTAGTGAATGGAAGATACTATTCAACAAGAGGAATATATCTCACAGTTCAGAGCTTTATTTATTCACTTCTTGTTCATGAATATATAATATAGCTGTGTTTTAGTGTTATTTGGATAAGTGTAGGCTCATGTTTTTTGTTGTATATCAATGAAGAGGCACAATCAAGGAGAAGATGAGACAGTAACACATTCTTTACAAAAATATAACTCTCTCATTATTCTTATTTCTCGAAGGGTCGAAATTCGCTGTAGGCGTTTGAGAGAGACAGTGACGACCTTTTTTAACCCACGTTGTAATTCCATACTCAGGGGCTTACGCTTTTCCTTCTTTGACGGGAGGTTCTCCGCCGGGGGCCATTGCTCTCTCCCAGGTCATGCCCATGGCGGCTTGACTTCCCTTCTCACTGCGACTCCTGACTCACCGTGACTGACTCTGACTAACTGCTCTATCTGTGGGCACTCGTTTATATATAATTTCATAGCGCCTACGCATTCTTTCCGATTTGTGATTAACGTGATCTGCTTCCGGCTGTTAACCCACGTGAGCTGTCCTCTAGTTTACCCAGTTGGAACATCCTGTTCTTGAAATCCCTTATTGACAGCTCTGTCAAAAGTCAAAACGCAACTCTTTCACTTTTTCTTTCGAATTTGGTGTTTAGACATGAAAGACTATTCTCAAGTGAAAAATCTGTGAGATATTCGCCATTTCTCTTGCGTTATGTAAGACAAATTAATTATTTTTGTCTTAGCCGATTTGTGTATTCATCTCCACCGTTGATTAGTATGCTATTTTTGGAAATGAGTGAAACAAGAGAAGATAACTCATAATAGAAGGTGTTGATATCCGTTTCATGAGTTAAAAAATGTAAGAGTGAAAAGTAAAGCAAATAACTGTGGTGTGTATTAAATCAGAAATCTGTCTAAGTTATTTAAAATCAGAAGCATCCATAGTTCGGTTCCTGATGGCTGAATGTGAACTTAAAACTAACTTATTGCCCTATCATATAAAACTTTGTATTAAATTGTTCCCATTTTGTTATGATTTGATTGCTCATAAAGATACGCATAGATTTAGTATAAAATAATCGGGTAGATTAAACTTGCGAGCTTTAATAGAGGGATTAGTCTATCGAAATTCAAAACCCAAGGAGCATTGTTCAAGAGAATATGCGATACATTGCACTATTCTTCTATTATCATCTTCCCTAACCTTTATTACTTGAAATAAATCACTTTCTTAGGTAGTCCAACAGTTCCTATCTTTAACCAAACTGTTGGGCTATCATACGTCATAAAGTAAGTAAAAGACCGTTATATATGCATATATGTGCTTGTGTGTGCGTGTGAGTGAGTGTGTGTGTGTGTGTGTGTGTGTGTGTGTGTGTGTGTGTGTGTGTGAATGTGTGTGTGTGTGTGAATGTGTGTGTTTTAGATTGCATTGGATAGAATATCAGGCAAAATGCTTGATAAGAGTTAAAAACTATTTCAACACTAGAATCTTTGGTTGGGTTCAGTTATATGTTTTAATGACGTATCACCTCTTGTGGGTTATCTAATGCCAATTTTTTTTTTTTTACATATGTGTGATTTAGAAACGAATAGGGCAGAGGTAACTTTTATTTTAAACTAGTTGGAACTCATTTGATTACACAGAGTTTAAATGGTTTCAAATATTCATATATCAGAGCAGTTGAATTTCACCCACAGTCTTCATTAACCTTTAAGATAAAAGTGGTTGGGTATTTTCTTCCAGAAAAAATTAAAGAATATGTTTGGCACAATCACTCAACATGATCAGCCGATTAAACGTATCGTTCTTCTCTGCCCGCCCATCCAGCCAAGTAAAGGCCAGAGTGGAGCGCTGCAATGCCACGGACTACTCAGGCCCCTGGGTTCCGTCCTCAAGAATTATGGGACGCCATTCACTGCCAATAGGTAGCCTCTTTGTAGGATTGATTTTTAACTCCTTAGCAGAGGTGCATTTGGCGTATTCTACAGCCTCAGCAGATAGAGAACCAGAACCTTTTATATATATATATATATTGACCCATAAGAGTTGATAATTTATTCTGTTAATTTTATATTAATCCAGATTCGGTTTCTGTCTGACGCAATGAAATTGGAATATTTATTTCAAGATTGTTTAGATCTTCAGATGAAAATTAGATTTAGCTTTCGCCTAAAGAAAATTGAACTAATGTTTAAAAATAGTTTCAAATTTAAAATCTGGAGATCAGTCTGAATCTTCTTATTTTTAGTTTGAGGTTTGATTAGTCGAGCGGGTTATTTCGGGTCTTTCTGTTACTGAAAAATAAAAAAAAACACCAAAAAAATAAAACAAAAAAAAACAAAAACAAAAACAAATATATAAATAAGAAATAACAGTATGGTTTGATCTGTTGGCTAACATAAACTCGTCTAATATTTTTGATATCATTAAGTTGATAAAAACTATCCATTTTTCACAGTATATTGCAACAAGCCCTTCCAACACAAGATTGGTCAACCAGGTCTACAATACAATCGATTGAGTATCTAGTAATGATACAAGGATTCTACGCCACATAAATGGTTTCCTATGTTGACTCTAAACTGCATCTGATGGTGATATTCCAGTTTTGGAGCTTTAGGGAGGGGAGAATCAGGTCCATTCTGATACAGAATGGGTGTTCCATTTCGTGTCCCAACTACGAGTCAGGTAGAGTCGCTTTAGATAATGAAGTGTCTACATGTTTAAAATTATTGTGAAGACACATTTTTCTATTGTATATAATTGGAGATTATAATTGTTTAACTGACTTCAGCATAAAATAACCCTAGAAAAAAAAAAACAAAAAAAAAACAGCCAACAACCGATTGATAAAAAAATACCACCCCAAAGAGAATTGATAGATAAATAGATAGATAGATAGATAGATAGATAAAATAAAATTCGAAAACAGGGCTTGACGCACAGAATGACTTAAAAGTATTAATAAAAACTACATCCTCTGAACTAAAAATGTTCCTAGATAACCGTATGTGTATGGTAAAAAATTAAACACTTTGCTGATTGGTTTTATGATTTTATTATTTAATGCCGAAGGCAGTATTTTTCCCAAACAATTAAATTATTTTCCGTAACTAATGATAATCGTTCGAAAATCATCTTTGTAGCCATTTCCTACTTTTTGAAGCCCTGTTTGTTGAAAATGCCCAATTGGTTGGGTTGATTTCTTAGTTTAATGGCATATCAGCCTTTGTGGGTTATTCTATTCAAGAGTTATCATTGTAGAAGAACAGTAGTGAGGCTATTTAACTCACAACTTGAGGATAAGGGTGTTCAATAGATTTCTCAGGGGTATTAGTCCGAAAGTGAACGAAATAAGCGTGACTGGAGTTTGAATTCTCAGCATCTTAGCAATTTCACAACAGAAGCCCCTCTTTATTTCTTTGGTTAGATAATCATTTGTAAAGAATTATTACTTAAAACATCTCAATTCGAATGATTTATACACAATTATATGGTTTCAAGTAACTAATAATAAAAACCGTTTGTGAATAAAAATTGTTTCAAATTACAATTCTTTAAGAAATAATTTACTCATAGTTATGTGGTTTTAAGTATTCCTATTTAAAATTAATTTTGAAACAGTTTTATTTAAGCCATGGATGAGACCCAATCATTTGCTACAGTTCCTGGTCTGAATGGACCTGGAAGTATTTGCTACGAGTGGATTCTCCCATGATCTCCAAATCTGGAATTATTATATAATTAAGGAATGATTTTTTTATATCAATCATTTTTCGTTAATTATACTTTATCATTCAGTTTTGTAGGGCTTTGAACTATTCGAGTTAAGAGTTCAGGTGCACAGGTCATTGGGTACAGTTTTACGCTCTTGCGCAAAGGATATGACAATCACCATTTGTCATAATCATCCCCAGACAGGAAATGGGCTGGAGTGTGGATGACGTCATGCCAAGAAGAGATGATCCTGAGAATTTGAGGATTTTGAAAAAGAGTTGAAATTTGAGATTGGACCATGGAGGCAGACAATTGACTTTCTGTCATGGAGTCGATTAAGTCATTGAGTCAAAGAGTTGAGTTTTTCGGATCTCTACCGGCAGAGATGAATTGAGATCTTAAACACCACAAGATGTGCCGCGCGTCGGGATGGGGTTAGCATAGTAAGAATCGTGTCTCTCTCCTCGTGTCGAAGAACCGAAGTCAGAAGTTGATAAAACCGTTTGTACCTGAAAAACAGTATCTGCCAGTTTCCGCCTGTGTTCGCATTTGTATATGCATCCTATGTACTGTTGTTATTTATATCATTATGGATATGGTATACAACGGAGCTAATGCAGTTTAGTGTCATACCCGGGATACAGCTTTAAATGGATCTTACCCTTCAGCAAGGGGTACAAACCTTCCAGTGATGAATTCCCCCACCTAACCTGCTATGCAACATGAATCTCCAATATTGATGAATTTCTTATGCAGATACGGAGCAACGAGAAGACATCTCCTAAGATAAGCCCACCCATGGGGATGAGAATAACCTGTGTCTCCTAGATGCCACCGTAGCCTCAATATGAAACAATATATCAATTTAAAAGGAAATTTATTAATTTAAGTATGAGCCATTAGAATTTACATTTTGTTGCCACAGCCCACTGGCCCAGTGTGTAGAGTGTTGACCAATGGACTGGGAGATCCGGGGTTCAATCCCAGGTCACGTCATACCAAAGAATTTTTAAAAAAATGGTACTTGATACCTCCTTGCTTAACACTCAGCATTATAAGGTACGTATCAAGGGTAAAGTGGAGCAATCCAGGGAAAGGAATAGCACCTAGGTGTAGTAGCTATTGAAAAGGGAGCCTTTGGGTCTCCCTCGACTACAGTCGCCAACTTTACTTACTACTTTATTCATTGTGATGGCATAAAAAGAGACCACCGGGATCAATGAATGTTTCGAAGGCATTTTTAACCTTTATTTGGTTGGTTCTAAAGGAAATTGCTGAGATATTTGAAAAATTAGTAATTTGAGTTGTTAGAAGTCCGGTGAAAGTAATCTGGGTGAGGTAGAGTTTCATAGCCTAGTTCGTTAAATTTCTTAATATTAATTTGCGGTCTAGCCTTGATTGATAATGAATGCAGTTACTGTTGTTTTCCATCAAGTTTTGAATTCATATCATAAAATCACTCGAATTCAGTCAAGGATTATGTGATGAGCAGTGGTTAGGTGGCAAATATTGATAATTATACTATGAGTTCGATCCTAACAGCAGGACTTTGAAAGTATCTTTTTTATGTTTGTCTTCGTTCCATTTTTCTGTTACCGAGGCTTTGGATTTCTTGGGTGATTTTTTTCAATTTTTCGAATGGCATTCATTTTACTTCAGTTTTTACTTCTTCGCCCTTGTATCTTAATCCATTTGATCATAAACTTTCTAAAATTGCATTTCTCTAAGTATGTTCATACATATTTTTTTCAATTCCTATTCTTTCTTTCTTTCTTTCTTTCTTTCTTAAATGCATATAAGTACGTATGTGCATGCGTGCAAACTTTTACTTTCTTCTGTCGTTTGTAAAAGCAACGTGAAATATGAATTCTGCGGGTGATGAAAGTAGCGTTTTTATTCTTTGATCTGTAGATCTCTTTTATGAAAGCCTCTGCGCAGACACACACATGGCTACGAATAGCTATCTCAACCCGGCCCATATGAATAACAACGAATTCTTGTTGCGGTTTTCTTGTTCACTCTGGCCACCTCATTTGGGTGAGCGGCACGGGGGAGCTTCAGAAGTCAACCAGCGCTGATTGTGCGTTTGTTTGATGTATCCGCTCGCTTTGGTACCTGACGCCGCAGTAGATTCAACGCCATGTTGCTTCGGGCCTCCTCTACAACCCCAACTGTTCATTGTATACGTGTTTCTTGTATTTGAGACCCGGTTGAGAAGATGTCATCGGTTGGACTTCAAGGGTACCGGAACACCCCCACCACGACTGGACTTTGACAAATGTCTCTCACATGTTTGTTTATCGATCTGCTCCTTTTTGTTGTTGTTGATGCAGGTAGGAGTTGCATTTGTCGATTGATTAGTTAAGAGAGACTGACTGGATCGAAAGAAAGAAAAAAAGAAAAGCTGGGAGGAATTAAGAATGGGAGAAAGAGGAAGGAAAGAAGTATAAAATGAATAAGTTAAGAATTGTCGGATAGAAATAAAAAAAGAGTGAGAAATAACTGGTAGCGGAGAGGAGGGTGATATGATTAAAAAAAGAGGAAGGAAAGAAAAGTAAAAGAAAGAAGGAAGGAATTAATCATAGTAGAAAGAAAGAAAGAAAGGAAGAAAGAAAACTATGTTTGAAAGAAAGAAAGAAAGAAAGAAAGAAAGAAAGAAAGAAAGAAAGAAAGAAAGAAAATATGTTAGTTAGAGAGAAAGTGAGAGAGAGAGAAAGAGAGGGATAGAGAAAGAAAAAAGATGGAAAATTATGTTTGTATGAAAGAAAGAAAGCAAGAAAGAAATGGTAAAAAGATTTAAAAAGATAAAGAGGGTTAAAACGTAATAAAAATATGGGCAAAACAAAGAATTGTATATTAGAAAGAATAAAAGAAATAGAAGGAGAAAGGAAAAAAAGTAAATAAAAAAAAGAAGAGAAGATAAAAAGAATTGGATTGCTGTGACGGAATGAAAGGAAGCAGAGAAAAAGAGAATGAAAAGGGATTAAAACAAAATCAAGAAAGAAGAAAAACTTGTAAAAAATATAATGAATGAAAACAAAAGAAAGTAAACTGGAAAGAGGCAAAAGAAAGAAAGAAAGGAGAGATTAAGAGTAAAAAATGGAATTTTAAAAAAATTAAGGAAATAAAGAAGATAACGATCAGGGTAAAACAGAAGTAGAAAAAATCAGAAGACTAAAAAGAAAGGTAGAATAAACGATACAAAAATAAGAAGAGAAGGACGGATTTTCAACTGGTTCTCAAGTGTATGCTGTTCCGAAAGAGAAAATCTTGAAAAGGCGCTGCAAGTTAATTAATTCTACCATTTTTTGTAGAAGCCTTTCGTGTTTATCACAAAATTCAGCTTATTTTGTATCAGAGGAAAAAAAGCATTGTTGTTGTTCTTGTTGGTGATTGTATGGGCGCGTAATTCTTGTGCGAAAAAAAGAGTATCGATTATGATATATCCTTTGTTATTTTACCCTTTCACGCCCCAAACGCTGTGCTGAGCGAAAATGAGTGCGAAACAAATATATCATTCGAAAGGCTTGTTTCATGTTTAATGATGGAAAGAGAACAATTACCTGTCTCTTATTCTTTTTACTCTGACAAAACAACTTTGGTCTCTACTCAAAAAAGACTTGTTTAGTTGCCATTCGTTTCTTTTAAGTTACGAAAAGATGTAAATAAACAGGAACATCAGTATTTTCATTCATATTATTTACCTGATTCGGACTATTGTCGTCATTTTTCTTGCTACATTCTCAGCGTTTCGACCGTCATATCTTTTATCGGGTGTATTTTGTCGTAGTGGTTAGGCTTTCCCTAACTCTTTTATGGCACTCTTCAAGGGAAGATTTCAACAACAAATCGTGGATTTAATAAAGAATTAAAAGAAATAAAGAAGGGAAAAAAGAAAGATAGAATTAATAGGTTAAAAATTGTAAGAAGGGAAGAAAAAAGAAAAAGAAATATACTAAAAGAATAATTAAATGAAAACTTTGATTGGAAGAAAAAATATAGCAGCCTTCATTTTGACACAGAGAATAAAATGGACTGATATGCATAAATCGCCACCTACAAATACTCAGCCAGCAATTTGACAATGATCGGTTCGAAATTCTTGTTTTACTTGTCTCAAAAATATTCTACCTGTTAGTATGCCAATTTTAGATTGAATGAATATTGTGTTTTAATACACAGTTGAAGTTCATACGAGACTGGATCGACGTCGTAATCTAGCAAACGACATATCCACTCGGGCGGCTTCTTGCAGCTTGAAAAGCACAGCAAAATTAACTTCGAAATTCTATGTTCGTCTACTCATAGTTGCTATACTGATTCTATGAAGCGATTCCAGAAAAAAACAATCTAGTTAGGCAGATTGTCTGCAGCTTACCCAGTCACACCGGCAAGTCGATGTATCTCTCCGCCAAAAAAATGAGATCTCTGGGCCGTCAGGTTTGGTCAAGACACGGGTTAGCAATCCAAAGGAAAAAGAAACAAAACGAACTCGATAATAAATTTTCATGGCCGTCTTTATTGATGAAAATTATCGAGTGGCGTGTATAAGTTAACCTGACAAACTATGGTTTCTCAGGTTGACACTCCATGTGGTCAATGATGAACCCAATCGGTATGGCCCTGTGCGGCTAATTCCATGTCTTTTACTCCTGACGGCTTTCTTGAATATATGGACTCTTGGCTTCCAATAAAGAAGACCGTTTTAACCGCGTAGTACCCATTAAAAGTAAATTACCTTAAAACTAACACCCTTGTCAACTGACTTCTGATTGTACTAGCGACGAATACTTATTTAATGTCAAATCTGGGGTATAAGAGGGCTCAGTGGAGGTGCCCGTGGTGTAATAGTTATCGTCGCAGGATATGGGCACGGCGACACGAGTTCAAATCCTGGGCTTGACTGATTGCATTTCACATAGCACTAATACCCTTGGGAAAGGTATGAATCCAAATATTCTCCCTCCAGCTATGGGTAAATAGTAGGGCAGACTAGGTACTTCAGCCTTGGTGAGGCAACTAGTCTAGGAGAAGGAAAACTCTGAATTCAAACCTGTTAAACTCCGCTTAAAAATTGAGCTTGTGTCATATCCTGCCCGAGCGGAGGGGTTGGTAAATACGATAAGAGGGCTCAATGCTATTTCCAAGGGTATTGGGCCAAAAGTGAACGTAATTGCGCAAGTGTAGTTCAAAGTTGTTTACTTGGAGCCTGCAGGAAAGAACTTTAGCCTTTACCCCACGGAGCACTCACTAAACATAGGGTAGTTTATAGAATTTTGGGAAGAGTATCAAATGGAAGCTCATGGGAATTGATTTGATTTGATTTATTCTTTTAACGGCATATCAACTCCTCATGGCTTATTTAACCACGGCATTTAATTTATTTGTAAATACATGATTAGAAATAAAGTTATGATCATAATGCTCATTGTATTTTTAATTTCACTTTTTTTAATCTAACCTATATCTTTGCAGGCGATTTAGTATTTCTATATAAAACAAATACATTATATTGAATTAAATGGTTCAGTTGTATTTATTCATTTAACGGCCTATCAACTTCTTATGGATTATTCAAAGCCAAATTTGGATTTATCTGCAAATGATTGCCATCATCACCACATTGAAAGAATTCTATTTCTTCAGTTTTAAAAATCACATTCGTCTCTCTATAACACTTTTTTTGTCTTTTGTCATAAAATACAGAATTACATTTATTCTATTCCTTTTTAATAATAATAATAATAAAAATAATAATAATAATAATAATTACAACGCTCAGAGGAAAGGAAACCTAAAGATACTTGGGAATCTTGGAAGATGACACCATCAAAAAAGTGGAGATGAAAAAAAAAATTAAGAAAGAATATTTCAGGAGAACCAGAAAGCTACTCGAAACAAAACAATGTAGCAGAAACCTTATCAAAGGAATAAATACCTGAACTGTTCTCCTCGTAAGATATTCAGGACCATTCTTGAAATGGACCAGAGAAGAACTTAAACAAATGGATCAGACAAGAAAACTAATAGCCATGCATAAGGCATTACATCCCAAAGATAACGTTGACAGACTATATGTGTCAAGAAAAGAAAGAAGATGACCACTTGCCAGCATTGAAGACAGTGTTGACGCATCAATACAGCGACTCAAAGGCTACTTAGAAAACACGGAGAAGGACTGATTACAGCCACCAGATAACAATGCTGACAACACGAAGACCAACAGAACGACAATAACCAGAAAATAAAAATGGAAAGAAAAACAGCTCTACGGATATTTTAAACGGCTAATAATCAACATTTCAAACGAGAAAATCTGGACTTGGCTAAAAAAAGGAAACCTTAAGAGAGAAATTGAATCTCTCCAAATAGGAGCTCAAAACAACGCTATAAGAACCAATCATATCAATGTGCAAATAGATAAGACCCAACAAAATAGCAAATCTAGGTTATGTGGTGATAGAGACGAAACGATCAATCACATAATAAGCAAATGGAGCAAACAGACACTGAAAGACTATGAAATAAGACACGACTGGGTGAGCAAGGTGATCCACCGGGAGTAGTGCAAGAGATTTAAATTTGACCATACGACACATGGTATATGCACAATCCAGAATCTGTCCTTGAGAATGAGACACATAAACTCCTAAAGGATTTTGACATCCAAACGAATCACCTAATCTCGGCCAGATGACCAGACTTTATAATAATCAACAAAAAAAAAAAAAAAAAAAAAAGAAGAGAACTTGCAAAATTGTGGACTTTGCTGTTCCTGCTGACCACAGAATAACATTAAAAGAAAATGGAAAAAGGATAAGTACCTCGACTTTGCTTGGGAATTGAAAAAAATGTGGAACATGAAAGTGACAATTATACCAATTGTGATTTGTACTTTTGGCACAGTCACCAAGGATTATCAAAGGGACAAGAGGACTTGGAAATAAGAGGACCATTTGATGGATTTTCAACTTTCAATTACATTTTTGTTTTAAATTACATTTTTTATTTATCCATAATCATTTCTTAGCACACAGTCATAAGATATCAAATATGCCTATATAATACGATTAATTTTTAGATATATCTATTTGTTCCATAGACAGAACACGAACTTGTAAAAAGCCTTAGATCAAAGTGCAACCGGAAGTAATAATTATAAAGGGGTGACTCCATGCAACACAGATAATTAGAACTGGACCTTAATCACCAACTTCAATTGGCTGTTATGCCCAAACACCCTTTTAGAGTGGTGTCTCACCCTTCCGCAGAGGATGCTCTCCAGATTCTTAGCCCGACTGACAGGGTGAGACATTAGAGAAAGCTCGGCTGTTTTCTAAAGCTGATGAATATATTTACGCTCTCTCCTCCATGAACGGTTAAACATTAAGCTAAGTATAGTTATTTTCCTTCTCCTAGACTATTTGTTTAATCAAGAACTCAGAGTATTCTACTGTGAGGAGAACAGATAGATTCATACTTTTCTAAAAGCGGGAAGTGAAACGCACTCTGATTCGTCCAGGATTTGAACTCTGGACAACGATTCTATTGTTTACAATGATGTCTGTGACGGTAAACGTGATAAAAAGCTGATGAATCTGTGCTAATCCCCGAGCTGGGTGCCTATTGGTGGATTTGCAGGATTCTCTCTTTGGAGAGCTTTGACAAAACTTAGTTTAAGCAAATCTAGCTGGGGGAGCTTAAGAGTCATCATTGAGTCCGCGGGAGAAAAACCACTTTTTGGCCTTGGATTAACAGGAGAAGTTTATGCATTGTTGCTGCTGGTATGCAAGCTGAAAAGGGATCATGTTCAGATGACTCCTATGGTTGAGGGGGTCTGATGTTGAAAAAAACAGATGGGCCCCTATACTTCACCTACGATGCGTGTTAAAAGAGTTTTTTTTACAATGAAATCCATTTCGTTTTGCATTGTTTAATTTTGTTGTACTTGTAATCATAATGTTTTTGGTTGGTTGGTTGGGTTTTATGGCATATCAACCTTTGTAGGTTATTTAACACCAAATCCATTTTTATGTAGATTATTAGTTCTATTTAAAACAGTTCAGTTTAGCATGAATACACAGTTTAATTGTCAAAAACATTTCTATTTCAAACTATTCAGTTTATTCAAACAGTTATATATAACAATTCAGTTTAGTGTAAATACAATTTCAATGTCAAAACAGTTCTATTTGAAATAATTCAGTTTATCATAAGCACGCAGTTTAAATGTAAGTACGGTTTAATTGTCAAAAACATTTCTATTTCAAGCAATTCAGTTTAATCAAACAATTCAATTTAGCATAAGTATGCCGTTAGTTCTATTTGACCCATAGATAGGGCCTTATCAGGTGTTACCTCGCCGGGTCATAGTCGACCTGGGAGCAATGGCAATGGAGGGGTGCTCCGTATTCCCCAAGGCCCCAGTATTACTGGGACCTCACCATCAGACTGTTTAGTGTCATATCCAAGACACTAGTTGGCGGGGGGGGGTGTCTAACCCCTCTTCAGAGGTGCATAATGTTTTTATTTCCTTCGGTCTCAGTTAAGAATATAAACGAATATATGGAAGTAATCAGAGTTTAAAGAAACGAATTTTTAAATATATCTTGATATAAATTGATTCAAATTTCAGAGGTCAAATTTGATATTAACTGATGAAAACAATTGCCAAGGACAGGAATGAGCATGAAAGGAAGTTTAGAAAAACCAGACTTCTGGTGGAAATAAAAAGAGAAGAATGGTCGGTTCTGAGAGAACCAGAATGGAAATGTAATGGATTTAAATGAAAATAATATTCATAAAATACTTTGAATCACAAGAAAACAAGGAATAACAGCAAGAAGAAAAATAAAGAAAGTTAGAAAAAAACTTTTAAAGTAAATGTAAAAATATTTCAAAATCATAATATGCAGAGTTTAAAGCTAAATAGCGGAGAAGACTGTAATTGGGTCATTTAGTAGACGGGAGTTCCCATTACTTTTACTGATAGTAGTTTATTTACTGCATTCTGACTGACATAACAATCGGCTCATTGGACTAGAGGGTAGAGTGTTTACCAATGGTCCGGGAGATCGGGGTTTAATCCCAGGTCACGTCATGCCAAAGACTTTAAAAATGGTACGTGATACTTCCTTGCTTAACATTCAGCAATATAAAGTACGTATCAAGGGTAATGTAGAGCTATCCTGGGAAAGGAGTAGCACCCTCGTCTACGTCTCGGTATAGTAGCTATTGAAAAGGGAGTCTTTTGGTCGCCCTCGACTACGGTCGCAAACTTACTCACTGACATAATACAATACATTTCACTAAATGCTGCTTGTTGCGGAGGAGGTTCACACAACAAAGCTTCCCTCCAGGCTTTCAAAATTGAGCCCTCTGCCAGGGTATTTATGGTATATCAGATTCACTTAAACTAATGCTTGATATTTAATTGAAATATCAGTTTTAGAGAGAAATGCTTGAAACTATTTAACTGTGAGTAAATAGTCCTTCTTGTGAGGGATATAATATTTGAAACCATTTAACTGTGTACAAACAAATGAATTTTAGCATGTTTTAAAATAACGTTAACTACTAGCTATTCTCTTTAAACATATATACAGGGTTATCCAAAAAACACAGAACCCATATATTTTTCAAGAAGTAATATGGGTTCTGTTTTTTGGGTCACCCTGTATAGGATTTGGCATTAAAATACCATCAAGAGTTGATATGTCCTACCCCCCCACCCAAAAAAAACTTATATATATATATATATATATATAGAGAGAGAGAGAGAGAGAGAAAAACTTTTTTCAGCATTCCGTCATAATAAGTTTAAAAATCTCTTTCACGCGGATAAAAGTAATGCTTAATAAATCGATATAGTGTTACCTGAAAAATTCTGGGTCAGGTAATAATGTTCTCAATGAATCCGTAATTTCTTCTTGTCCTTACAAAATGGCTGGTTTTTCGATTCATTGATTCGCTCCTGTCTTAGCAATACATTACATTGCATGCATCAACTTAATATGAGGCTGCCTCACACTTCCCCGCCATCGTCGTCATAAAGCGTTTCAGTACCTTCTCGTGTGAGACTAATTTACAATTGTTAACGTCAGACAACGAAAGAAGGGCTGTTCTCCGATGGCATTTCCCCATGTGTTCGTGAAATCTTCCTGTTTTTCTCCCTTTCTCTATTTATTTGTTTATTTTTTATTTTTCAATAGATTATTATTATTATTATTATTATTATTATTATTATTATTATTATTTCTTTCTTCCGTCTCCTCCCTTTAAACTGAATAAAAGTCGTCGCCAACGGTGATGAGACGCAGATAAACAATTTCCACAGGAAGGTGCAGGAAATTTCATTGGCACGCATGCGCCCTGATCAGATCACGAGGCGGCTCGACCCAGTCCACAATGCAACGTCATTGTCCATCGTAAATGATATAATTACTGCTGGTGGAGACAACAGAAATATGGTGGACAAGCAATGATTGCCTCACAAATTCAGTCATCTTCGTTTTGTGCCAAGGAAATAGATAATAAAGATGGTACAAAGGTGACAGAATTCCGACTAAGTTAATTTTATCATCGTCTCGTCGCCGTTTTCATTTCTTATGCCAGGATAGCGCCACCTCTTGTCAAATATTTCCTTATTTTTATCCTCACGCGCTTAATTTTCACTTTTCAGATTTTTGTTTTATTTGTGTGTGTGTGTGTGTGTGTGTGTGTGTGTGTGTGTGTGTGTGTGTGTGTGTGTGTGTTGGCTTTCTTTCTCTTTCTTTATCTTCCATTTATAGTCTTCCTTTCTTTCCTGATATGAATGTTCGTGATGCTTTTCTCTTCTTTCTATATTCGTTCGTCAATGACCCACTCAAGTATTACCATCTTCTTTCCTTTCAAATTTTGCTTTCATTTCGATAATCCAACCTTTAACTTCACATTGTAATGTTTTTTTATTATGTCCTTTATAATTTCTTTCCAAACCATTTTTCACCTTTTGTAATCAACATTTTGACATTTCTTGAAATAATTTCACTTTCATTTTTTTTTCCTAATGAATCTAATATAAGATGCGTCAGGTATTTGAAAACAGACTATTAGCGAACTAATTGAAGTCAATATAATGCAATGTTTTCAACATGCTCCAAATTTTAAGTTTCTCATCTCTTTTCCAGACGTATCCAGAAAATTAATATGGCAGCTTGAAATTTGACATAAGAAACACGTCTTGCATATGACATTAACTACTAACTACAAATCATAGATAGCCAGCTTCTTGAATGATCTAAATATTTCCGGTGTCATTCGTTGTCAAGAGAGACAGAAGCATTCTACGAGTTAAGACGTCATCAAACTAGCCGATTTTCTCGAGCTGTTCTCGGATATTATTAACCACAAACCCTACAATTCGAGGAGGACCAACTCTAAGTAGTTTAAGGTACTAAAGACCCAAATCGGAATCGGATATGTGGCACAAGAAAGCATCAAGTACAAGACTGCTCACTCTCACACGACCGACGTACCCTAGCATTAATTAACCTATAATTTTCCCGGTCATATCGTTTCCTATGTGTTATCCTAGCTATCCCGATTTAGTTGGTTGATTTATTGGTTTTACGGGATGTCAGCTTTTGTTGGGTTATTTGATGCCGAAGTCTTTTAAATAATAATCTTAATCATTATTAAATTGTATCGTTACTATCCTTTTAAATAGGTTAAGTCTTTATTATCTCAAGTAGATCTATTTTATCCATCTAATGATACTATCACTTCGGGTCTGAGATGACCTGAGAGTAATGGCCATGAAGAGGTGGATTTGAATTAGTGTAATCCGTTTGAGGAGTGGTTAACTGTTTTAAATGATAGCGAAGATAATTTTTGGTGCCTTGGGTAATGGGAAGCCATAACTTTTACACTGATTCTGGCATCAAATAACCCAGTAAAGGTTGACATGTCGTAGAACCAATCAGCCATAAAAGAGTGGAAGAATTGAAAGATGTAGGAACGTTTTGAATGTGAATGTAAAAAATACAAAAGGATTTCCCAGTTGATCTTGTTGCTGTGTACGGCGGACCTTTTCTCAGCAGAAAGCAGATATCGATTTAGTTTCCTGTGTTCACAGAGCATCGGATGAATCTACTGGATGGACATAGTGTATGGGATTAACGTTCATTAACAATGAAGCAAAAATGGTTGCAAGCACTGAAGCTTAAATTCAACTTGCTAACTGGTTCAAATTTCAAGAAATGGCTGTCAAAATTAATGTTCTGAAGCAAAGGGTTATATGGACTCTCTTGACTTTGGAGAGCTATCGGTAAAGGAGAAGGAACAAGTCTAAATTCATATCCAGTGAACTGTGGTGTGGAAGGATTTGTGGTACAATGGAGCAAAGTGTGTTATTAACGTATTTAAAATGTGTGACTTGTTCAATAAACACCTTCACCACTATAAACAAATCCCTATATAGGTATTCCAATGATTCACATCCTTACTGATTGTATACTTAGCAGAGAGGTAAGAACTCCCCGCACAAAAAAGGAAAAATCCTGGGTATGACACTAAACTGTACGCGGCAGTGAGGATCCAGTTTTGGGAAGTTTGAGGCTTCTTATTAGGGAGAGTGAAGTACCTCTTTGTTGCAATTATTTTCTGGTCCACTCAGACCCGGAGTAGTATACCTGTTAGAATCTCAATTCACAGGTCAAATAGATCTGTTTAAAAATTATTAGTATTGGATAGAAATGCTTGAAACCATTTAACTGTGTGCAAACAAATTATTATTATTATCATTGTCATTATTCCTTGCGTATTTTTCACATCAGCGTAAGCTGATAATCTTTCACTAGAGTCTGAGTAACAACGAGTCTCCTCAGGTCTCCAGAACACTTTTCAGTATTCTGGCCGATCTTAGCAATGCAATAGTTTTGATAGTCTCTGCACGTCCTCCGATTTCAAGGTTTTTCCAGTCCCCTTACCAAGTTTCTGGGAATCGTTCCAAGTTCAAGAATTATTATTGGTATCACCGTCATTTTCCTGTTCAATAACATTTTAGTCCTCTGGAAAGGTCCACGTACTTGGGGTTTTTCTGGGTTTTTTTTTTTTTTAGTTTTCTCTGATTTTCACTCTGCTGTCTGCGGGGACGGCAAAGTCCACAAGTCAGCCGGCTATCTTTTTTTAAAAATCATCTCTTGGTCTGGTCTTCTAGCTAAGATGAGGTGATCCATTTGTATTCCAAAATCCCAGAAAATTTTGTGGGTCTCATTCTCCTGGACCGATTCTGGTTTGTAGATATACCACTTGTTAGAATGATCAAATTTTACCTTCTTGCACAGTTCCCAAAAGATCACCTTCCCCACCAAGTTGTGTATAGTTTTGTACATCTTTTCCGCAAGTTAGCTACATTTGCTTACTATATGACTAATCTTTTCTTATCTATCACCAAATAACAATTGCTATTTTGTTGCGTCTTATTGATTTTCGATTTAACATTACTAGTCCTAATGGCGTTGTTTTGTGCTGCTATTAGAAAGATTCAGCTTCTCTCTTAAAGGTTCCATTTTTTAGCTTTGCCAAGATCTTCCCGTGTGAGATTTCGTCATGTTGTTGCTTGAAATATCCATACAGTTGTTTTTCTTTCTATTTTTGTTTCCAAGATGTTGTTCCGTTGATCTTTCTATTTTCTATTTTGTTTCTGTTTTTTTGTAATTAGACTTTCTTTCCTCTTCTTTATGCTGAATTCGAATAGTTGTATTGATACATTCACGCTGTTTTCAATGCTGGCATGTGTTCTTACTCTTTTTTTCTTGACACACATTGCCTGTCTATGTCTTGGGATGTAATTCCTTATGCATCGACATTAGCTTTCTTATCCACTGATTTCAAGAATGGTTCCGAATGTTTATCTCTTTGATGAGATTCCTGCAGCAAAACATGGTTTCCAGAAGTTTTCTATTTCGTCTGAGATACATTTTTTATTGTTTATTTCGTCTCTACTTGTTTGATGGCGTCCACTTTCAAAATTCCCAATCGCTTGTACTTTTCCATTTCTCCGAGCGTTCTGGTTCGAACTCGATTTTCTAGTTATATTTCTTCCATTATTTGTCTTTCTTCGCTTCTTCTTATCAGCATGGAACATTTTTTTTCCAAATTCCATTCCTATATCATGACTGTATATTCTTAGAGTTTATTATTATTTACTCATTTGAGTTTTTCACATCAGCGTTAGCTGATGGTCTTTCACTGGAGTTTGAGTGACAGCAAGTCTCCTCAAGTCTCCAGGACTCTTCTCAGTATTCTAGCCGTTCCCAATAATGAAGTAGTTTGGATGGTCTCCACTCATACGCCAACTTCCAAGTCCTCCAGTCCCTTTAGTAATCCTTTAGTTACTGCTCCAAACGCACCAATTTCAATTGGTATAATTGTCACCTGCATGTTCCATAGTTTTTTCAATTCTCTTGCAAGATCGAGGTACTTATCCTTCTTTTCACATTCTTTCAGTTTTATTCTGTAATCAGACAGGGCAGCAAAGTCGACAATTTTGCATGTTCTCTTTTTTGTTGTTGTTAGTTATTAGGTCTGGTCTTCTGGCCGAGATTAGCTGATCCGTGTGTATGTCAAAGTCCCATAGGAGTTTATGTGTGTTATTTTCTAGGACAGGTACTGGGTTGTGCGTATACCATTTGTTCGTATGGTCAAATCTAAATTTCTTGCACATCTCCCAGTGGATCACCTTGCCCACCCAGTCGTGTCTAGTCTTATTTTCCTTTCTGTGATACTTTGCTGCATTCACTTATTATGTGATTGATGGCTTCATCTCTGTCACCGCATAGCCTTCATTTGCAATTTTGTTGCGTCTTATCCATTCTAGCTTTGATATGATTGGTTCTTACTGCTTTGTTTTGTACTGCTGTTGGGAGAGATTCTGTTTCGTTTAAGAACCGTCCTGACTCTCTGACAAGAGGGACCGCCCAGGCGTTTATCCCTTTGATGAGATTTCTGCTATGGACTTTGGTTTTGTGTAGTTTACTCGTCCTCTTGAGATACTCTTTTTACATTTTTTCTTTCATCTCCTCTTGTTTAATTGTGTCCGCATCCAATATTCTTTAGTAATTGTAAGTTTCCTTTTCTCTGAGCAATCTGATCTTTTCTTGGTTTGGAAGTTCTATTCCTTCCGTCATGTGTGGTTGCCCGGTTCTCGTTATTAGCATTGCACATTTTTCTATGCCGCATTCAATCCTTATATCCTGGATTTATATTCTCGTGCCTGTAGGAGGGTTTCCATTTCTTTTCCATTGGCAAACAATTTGATGTCGTCCATGACTGATTTTTTCTTGTGATTTAGTAAGTTTGTATCCACCTCTGCATTTCCTAAGTGATTAAGTGCCATCATCTCTATCTCTGGTGATAGTGTAACTTCCAAAAAGATACCTCTCTGGGTTTTCACCTCAGTCAACCTTTTTACTCCTGCTGTCGATTCCACTCACCAGTTTTTCATGGTTTTCTCGATAAAATTTATAACTTTGTCAGATATCTTGTACAGTCGAAGTCTATTATCCAGCTTTGTGGGATGATATCGTATGCTTTTTTGTTAGCAATCCACGCTATAGTTACATCTTTGCGTTTCTTTTTACTCTCCTTGAGGATGTGTGATCAATATATAGTTGCTGTTCTGTTCCTCTGGTTCCCTTGCGACATTCCTTTTATTCCTCAGGGAACAGTCCATGGCTTAGTAACGAATTGTAAATCTCCTCCTTACTTTGTGCTGTTAGTATTTTCCACGTTATTGGTAGACATGTGATGGGTTTATAATTGTTTGGAGCATCTCTTTTTTTTTGGGGGGGGAATGGTCACTGGATCAGATGAATAGAATAAGATAGATAGATAGATAGATAGATAGATATGATTAGACTAGGATATATTGATATAAATAGACTAAGATAGATAGATAGTACACTGGTCGAGATAGATAGATAGATAGATAGATAGATAAACAGAAATAGCACGTTGGGCAAGATAGATAGATAGATAGATAGATAGATACATACATACATACATACATACATACATAGATTTGTTTAAACACAAAAGGTTGAATAGATTTGCGCAAATTGAGATAGATAGATAGATAGATATGAATAGAATAAGATAGATAGATAGATAGATAGATAGATAGATATGATTAGACTAGGATATATTGATATAAATAAACTAAGATAGATAGATAGATAGTACACTGGTCAAGATAGATAGATAGCTAGATAGATAGATAAACAGAAATAGCACGTTGGGCATGATAGATAGATAGATGGATAGATAGATAGATATGAACAGACGAAGAATATACAGATACATAGATTGAAAAGATATATATATATATATATATATATATATATATATATATATATAGATAGATAGATAGATAGATAGATAGATAAGAACAAACCGATCATCCATTAGAGTATGTCTGCTTCTAAACATGTATTTATTTCAATAGCCAGTCTGTCATGGATGGAAGTGAATTTTTAAAACCAGAATCCATGTATACCATTAACTTGGCCAGAAAAGATGAGGATTGGAATTAACAAGAAAACCCATCAATCTGTCGGGTTATCAACTCTAACAGTTGTCCATGATGATCTTCATGCTACTGGTATTTATTGAGTGTTGCTCTGAGAGAATCGAGATGTATTTTTGCCTTCGGGCCTCCTTCCAGTCCTTGCAGTTCTTTTTCTATGTTGTTTAGCCATTCGGTTTTTCTCTTATTATCTCTTTGTTTTCATATTTTGCTCCAAAATTGTTTTGGTTCCCGCGTATTTAGTTGTAGATATGTCTTCGCACCTTTCTCCTCTCCTTGAAGAATTTACTTTCGTTGTTTTGTAATGTCTTATTTTGTTCGTATTGTTTGATAATATCTCGGTATGTTTTTAGTCTTACTTCTTTCGCCAGTACCTCCTGATTTATCTCTTCGAGTTGTAAAGTTTGCTCTTTTCGTTCCGGCATTTTCTTGCGTTTTTTTTTTCTGTCTTAGCATTTTTGCTTATTGTTGAAGCTTTCTTATATGTGTTTCTATTTTATTTGCAAACCAAGCTTTAAATTTTTGTTCGTGTTCTTAAGGGGAACCCTGATTTTTTCACAGACTAATTTAACTACTTCATAGATCAGTTCGTTTAATTCCGTAATTTCGTTAAGATGTGTTAATAATTTGTTTATTTTTTCACCTTCTACCTTGATTGTTTTCCAGTCTTGATTCCTGAGACATAGTAATGTGGTTTTCGTTTCAGTCTTCATTCTTTGTATAGTCTCTCTATTCATTTTTTTTCTTGTGTTAATATTGGTTCTGAGTGGTTTGGGTGTGTGTTATTTCCATTATTATTACTTTGCGTTTCAATTTGGTTTGAGGGTTCATTTTTTCGGTTTTTACCGTCTCGATCCTTGTATTAGGGTCTTGTTGACATATTTCCCCTATTTATTTTTTATTGTATTTCTAATATTTCAAGGTCACAATATTACCCTTTGCTTTATTATCATCCGAACCAGACATGCTGGACACTGCTGGAGAAGTAGGGACGAGCTCATAAGTGATGTACTCCTGTGGATCTCTTCACAAGGACGAGCAAAGGCAGGAAGACTAGCCAGAACTTACATACAGCAGCTCTGTGCCGATATGGGATGTATCCCTGAAGACCAGCCGGGGGCAATGGACGATAGAGAAGGGTGGCGAGAAAAGGTCAGGGATATCTGTGCTGATAACGTGACATCATGATGATGACTTCCAAACACACACACACACACACACACACATATATATATATATATATATATATATATATGTGTGTGTGTGTGTGTGTGTGTGTGTGTGTGTGTGTGTGTGCGAGGGTCATTCAATAAAAATTGTGATTTTTGATGAAAGCTCTATGAACTGTTTTTTGGGATCAATCTCATCCACCAAAACTAGACTACTATTTTGCCTGAATCAGAGAGAGAGAGAGAGAGAGAGAGAGAGAGAGAGAGAGAGAGAGAGAGAGGCGGGGGATGTATAAATATGTGCGTCTGCGGATATCTATACACTTTACGTAAACTTAACCCAGCAAAAAACAGTAAATTATTGTAAGATTTTTATTAGAGAAATACACCCAAAATGCTCTAATTTTGAATACAAAGTTTAATTTTCTAATGAATCATTTTCTGGGGTCATAGTTATTGCTGAACCAAATGATATAATCATCTGAATTCTTGATATAACAGAGATAGATATAAACTGCAAACAAGAATCCTTACTTCCTTCTAAAATAGAAGCATGAATATCATCATGGACAACTGTTAAAATCGATAACCCATCAGGTTGACGGTTTTTCTAGCTACCTCTAATCCTCATCCTTGCTGGCCAAATTAAAAAACGTTTAGAAAAAAAAACTTGTTCAAAACGGATAACAAATCTTTAAGTTCATAAGAATTAGATATTCATATTCAAACTGGAGGAATAAATAAATTTATGAAATGATATGTAAAACTTATATATAATTTAAGTATAATAAAAAATATTAAAATATCAAAATATGATCTTAGATATAATCATCAAATGATTACACATCAATATTTTTTTCCAAACTCACAAACCTGAAATCATTTGAATTTTTGATATTTGCTTTTGTTTTTAACCCGTTCAACAAATTATATCGAAATGCTTCAGTGAATTTTAAAAAAATCAGAAATCAGGTAGTTGGCTAGCCGGTCCCCAAAATGCAATGAGCAGCCAAAACGTTTCGTCGATGGGTAGGAGTGGAATTGGGGAAAGACATGTTTGTTTTTCGTAAAGCTTTTGCCAAGAGAACTTGTTTACAGATCGAATTGTACAAAAAACTAACGTGGAAAGAAGAAAAAAAATGTGAAATCAGCAAAGCGTGAAAGCTTTTAGAAGATTATTCGTGGCCACGAAGACGATTGCTGCCATTCGCCATTCGCTCTGTTTGAAATGAAGAGTCCCAATTGATGGAAACCACAGGGTTTTAAATAGTTGTTGTCGTTGTCGTCGTTGTTGTTGCTTGGAAAATTAGTTGCTTAAATTGTCTCTTGAAGTCAAAACAGAGTCCATACCTGGCTTTTATTGTATTCCATTAAAAATATTTTTGATTCTGTTTATAGACGATTTTCTAATTTCACTTTTTCTGGTTATTCATTCGTTTATTTATTCATTTTTTTTTTTTTCAAGTCTGGATTTTGTTTTTCCTTTTCCGAAATATCCCCGTTTGTTTTTCCTGTATTGTCTCCTAAAAAACTTTTCCTTTCTTGAACTTGTTTTTCGACCGTCAATTTTCGCCTCGACCTCGGGTCACTTTCTTCGAGTGATTTATTCATGCACGAATATTACCCAACTCGCAATCTTTACAGCTTTTAAAAAATTCGTCAAACAATTAGAAAACGAACAGTCTGTAGTTATATTCACCAGTTTTTCTACTAAACAATAACAGACATTTGGTTTTGCTGAAGTTTACGTTATATGTATAATTCATTCCCTGATTTATCACTCGATCTATCGGAATCAAATTTGTTATTGTGATTATTCGATTTTGGTTAAGAAAAATTAACTAAACTTTTAACTAGGAAAGAAAATATGAATTAATAATAATAATAATAATAATAATAATAATAATAATAATAATAATAATAATAACGGCCAGACGATCCGACCGAGTGATAGTCAACAAAAAAAAAAAGAAAAAAAAAAGAAAAAAAAAGAGAACCTGCAGAATAGTGGACTTTGCTATCATTAAAAAAAAGTGGAAAGAAAGATCTAAAAAAAACTATCGAACAAAGTGATACCAATTGTAACTGGTGCACTTGGAACAACCCCCAAAGAGACTTGAAGACGAAGAAATCAGAGGACAGGTTGGGATCATCTAAACTACAGCATTATTAAGATCAGCCAGAATACTGAGCAGAGTCCTGAAAACTTGAAGAGTTGTAAAAAAAAACAAAAAAAAAAAAAAACACGAGTAGCTAACGCTGGTGCGAAAAACTCTCAAAGGTGTAAAATAGTAATCCGTGGTAATCCAGGGGCTTGAAGACTATATTAACAAGAGTAAAGAAAGATTTGACGATAAAAATAAATGTTTGACTCATAAACCAGAAACAGTCTAAGAAAATAAGGCGCACAAAATTCTCTAACACTTTGACATAAAAGCAGATTATCTAATCCAGACCAGAAGACTTAGTTGTTAGCTGCACGAGTCAAATGAATCTGTTAGAAAATTATTAGAATTAGTTGAAACCAACAAACCCGAACAGAATATTTGTATTCAAAATAGTGGGACATATGAAGGATTATTTTTTATTAGTTGCTTGAAAACATAAAATCGTTTGAAATTCTTGTAACTGTATTATATAAAAAAGTAAAGTTAGCGACCATAGTCGAGGGTGACCCGAAGGCTCCCTTTTCGATAGCTACTACACCAAGGTGTAGGGGAGGGCGCTACTCCATTCCCAGGATTGCTCCACTTTACCCTTGAACTGTACCTTATAATGCTGAGTGTTAAGCAAGGTGGTATCAAGTACCATTTTTAAAGTCTTTGGTATGACTCGACCTGGGATTGAACCCAGGTCTCCCGGGCCATTGGCGAACACTCTAACCGCTGGGCCAACTGTATTATATAACTGCTTGTAAATAATTTGTTTTAAGAATACTAGACTCCAAATAATCTTATTCAAACAGATAATGATTATTAAAAAGACTTATTTACATATAACTGTGTATAAATAACTAATATTTGATAGGAATACTTGAAATCATAGGACTGTTTACACGGTATCTGTATTAAGACCAGTGAATTGAAAACTGGTCAAGCAGCGCTTAAAACACAGAAGTTAAGTAGTAATGAGTTGGTTCCGTTTCTAAATAGGCGACTGCTAACTAAAGCAGCTATCGTAATTAACCTGAGACCTATTGGCTAAATTAAGTAAAGGTTTAGTAAATAACAAAAAACGTTACTTGGAGCAATAACTATTATCATTAGTTACTTGAAAACATAACTTTCATCTTGTTGGCTGATCTTAGACTATAGACAGTAACCTCTGCAGATGGATCAGACTATTCCCTCCAAAAAGGTGTGTACTGGATCTGACACTAGACTGTATCTGATGGTGGGACTTAAATTTTGGAGTTCTGTAGAGTACTACTTCAGCGTACTTTCTGGTCCATTCTGGTCCGGAGTGGTAGTACATATTACATATTAGTACATATTAGGGTCTTATCGAGTGGATAAAAAAAGGAGGTGCCCGTGGTGTAATGGTTATCGTCGTAGGAAATGGACACGGCTACACGAGTTCAAATCCTCATATAGCACTAATACCCTTGGGAAAGGTATGAATCCAATTGTTCTCCCTCCAGCTATGGGTAAATAGTAGGAGAGACTTGCTTCTTCAGCCTTGGTGAGGCAACTAGTCTAGGAGAAGGAAAAACTCTGAATTCAAACCTGTTAAACTTCGTTTAAAAAATTGACTTTGTGACATATCCTGTCCGAGAGGAGGGGTTGGGTAAATATGCTTAGGGTCTTATCGAGTGGTCAAATAGATCTGTTTGAAATTTATTCGTATTTGATTGGAGCTCTTTAGAAATAACTTCAAAAAAATATAAATATGAAAGAACAACGAACGCGATTCCCTAGCCTCTAGATATAAAATAACCAAAGATGGGTTTATGTGCCCTTAAAATTAACAATCATTCTATCAAAAACATGATTTGCAATAAAAAAACAAAAAAACTTTGGCTCTCAACAAGGGATGACATGTCGAAAAACCAACCAATCATCCTCGATATGACAGGAAGAAATGTCCATTGGTATTAACACTGACCTGCGTGCGAAGGAAAAGCCGTGTATAAAAATGTTTTAAACTTGCATTATAAAGGATTGGGAGTAAATTGACTCACATTAGGTCTTAGAAAATGTCCCCTATCCCCAGGGGCACAACAGAGAATTAATGGCAATTCCCCATCCCACAATTTTCCAACCTGACACCCATGCCGAGAAATCGACATTTCACTCTTTACCGGAATCGCCGCAAGTGATAGATCTGTTTGTTTTTGTCCAGAAGTACCCGATTTTCCGTGGGCAATGCATCGGATTCAACGAGAACATCGAAAGAAGCGCTCATCGTCTTTTGTTCACTTCATGAACACCAGGAGAAAGATCTGTATGGCATAACAAGTCACAGACGAACAGAGTTGAAAAAACATTAACGACAACAGCAGCAATTGCTTTCTTCCATCTCTGCCCAATCTTTGATTCTACTTCATGTTTACTTGGGACGCACACATGATAACTACATACTTACTAACACTGCAGGTGCTCCAAAAATTATGTTTCCTCTTTATTTCCACAGAAATTCCAGCAGATACAGGGAACACAATAACACCACTGGATAGAGCACGTTTTCAACTACTAAACCTTAATTTGTGGGTAACGATTATCGTTGTAGGATATGAGTCGAGTTCGAAAATTCGATCAAGCCGTTTAGGATTCATTTTGTCTCACATAGAGGTAAATTAATGAGCACACTGTCCTCTTTAGTTTTGATACAGCAACCCTGAATTTTAGAATTCACAAAGGGGTAACCACACCCTAAAAAGGTTTACCTGGATGTAAAACTAAACTACATCTGATGGTAAGACTCCATTCAAAGATATATGAGGAATGTGGAGCTCTCTTTCATTGCTTTTGCTCCCATGTTCACAGTGACCCGGAGTGGTAGTAGCTGTTACGATCCAATCTATGGGTCCAATAGATCAGTTTAAAAGTTATTCGTATTCATTAGGACTGTGTGTAAACAAAAAGAACTACTAAGACCCAACTTCACAAAAAATGTAAATATGAACACGATTCCTTAACCTCTAGATAAAAAAATAAACCTTGTCGGGCAGACATAACGTTAAAATCAATCAATCAATCAGAATTCAAAGTTTATTCCGCTTAAAAAGTAACCTTCCGTCACATCGTAGCTGGAGTATAAGAATTGGCTGAATAAATACTAAACACTATTTTCCCCTTCAATCTACGTCACATCCGACGTATTTTCGCCAGCGATCAACAAGTGTCTGTTTGCTTTTGTCATAAGAAAGTTACTTCGAAATTAATACCTCCTATTTATTTCTTTAGAAATTACAACGGAGAGAGTCAATTTGCACTTCTCTTTTTTGCAATTATGCCGTTAAGAACCTCCTTCTTGCTTCTGTTAGATGTAAAATTGTTACTAAGCCCTTTAATTTTTCTAAATCCACCAGTTTAGGAGAAGGAAAATACTGTATTCAGAATCTGAGAAATTTTCGGATAAACTGTGGCACATTGTGAACTATTCTTCTTTTATAAACAAAAGTGTGGCTGGCTCTAAATAAAGTTTAGTACCCTTCCTATATTAATGTAAACTTGAATCACCCGTAGACCATAATTAAACAAGTCCCCAAAGCAGTAAAATTGAGAATAAGGGATTTATCTGCCAAGAGAGTAGTAAGATATATATGGATGCCCTTAAAAATAGCTGTTTTAGGGAAGAGTTTACCTATCAAGAAGAAAATATACCTAATGATATTTATAAAGAATATAAGAAGTACAGTAAAAAAAAATAGAAAAAGAAAAATTATATGGTTTAACCCCCACTTTTGTAAATTAGCTAGTATAAATGTAGGTAAATATTTTTTTTAAATTGATAGATAAGCACTTTAAACATAATAATAAACATAAAATATTTAATTGAAAAACCTTAAAAACTAGTTTCTCCTTCACGAAAAATATCTTTCAAATAATCAATAATCATAATAAAGAGATGATTAAGGAATTTCATGACCGAACAAATAATAATAATAATAATAGTAACAGTAAACAAAACGAATGTAATTGTAAACTCGAATGAATTGTCCCATGAAAGGATTATGTAACTAAGATAATGTAGTATACCAAGGGATCATTTACCCAAAAGAAAATGTTAAGGATGGAAAAACTTATATAGGAATTTCCTCGACGAAATGGAAATCTAGATACGCTAATCATAAATTTTCTTTCTCCCATGAGCATCTGAAAAACCAAACAGCCCTATCTAAGTATTTTTGGAGTTTGAAAAATAAAGAGATTCAATTGTCTATATTGAAAAAGTCGAATACTCCAGAATGCTTTGATAGTAGATGTAATCTGCGCCTAGAAGAAAAAATACAAATAATGATATACCCAGACCCTGAAAAATAATTAAATCAGCGATGTGAATTAATAGCTAGATGTAGACATAAGAATGAATTTAAACTATAGACAAATTATCATAGATAATGTTTAATTAACCAAAACATAGGATTAATTTTAGATTTGAAGTGAAATGAATGAAATAAAATAAAAAAAGATGAGAAGATACCATGTGATGTATACGTACTTTTCAATGGAAGGGTAACTGAATTGATAGGCATGAATATAAATTTTGAATTTAAAATTTTAATTTTAAATTTTGAATTTAATTTAAGATAAGTATTACTGTATCCTTACGTAAGGTTATTAAGGAATGTTGTACTACCCTAAATTATTATTGAATCTGGAATTTTAAGTTGAAACGTATTTAGAATTTAAAAATTAAAAAAAAATTAATTTACTATAATTCCAACCAGTAATAAAAACTAAAAGCCGAAATTAGGTGAAATGGGGAGGAAACTCTTCACCCCTCTTCTACCCCCTCCCACCCTTCCTTCCTGTGTCTATTCTGAATTATTTTATCGATTAGATCTGAAGAAGTCCCGTTATTTTTGGTGTTATTGATTCATATCAATACCTATAACAGGATGGAAATAAATTTATAATCCTAATGTGACCGTTTTTTGTTTTTCGTAAAGAAATTATTGCTCTGTGATGTCTGTTACATTGAGCTCTTCACCAGGAAAATCTAAATGTTCATAATTGAATGCTTTTTTTGTCCTGACGGAATTATTCCCGACTCCGGTTTAACTGGACCGAATATATATATATATATATATATATATATATATATATAATTGACCTATAAGACTCTGATAGTGTGAAAAAACCTGATGATACAATTTGCAAATAAAAGTATATAAACTGATATTCGGGAAAAAAAATCAATAAAAAAGAAAATACTAAAGGCACCCAAACTATTTGAAAATAATCAAATAGTACTGCGATGCCTAGCTAAAAGAAAAAAAAACACCGGCAGAATCAACTAAGCTAAAAGTAAGAAGTGTTCAATATACTAAGTAGAGTGAATTTAAAGTAGTATAGCCAACAGAGTCAGACCAATCTACCTTGGTTTCATCAACTGGATCATCAGGAAGAATCTGACTCGAATCAAATGTCAGGCTCTATGCTCTCTTGGGTAAAATAAAATCTCACTAGCAATTCTGTCAATGAACACAGACCAGTAAATTTACCCAAAAACTATATATATATATATATATATATATATATAAGGAAAACCCATAATAAATGAATAAAACTATAACCGTTTGGATATACTTATATCGATTCAAACTTTGATAAAAATCAAAATACGAATGCAATAATCATGTTAGTATAGCTATTGAGTTTCTCATTACTCAGTATTGATTTTAGAACATATGTGAACATGGGATGACTATGACGAAGGGAGGCACTTCGTGAGGACTGCACTCACTTTATGAGGAAACGGATGTGCAAGACATTTTCTATTGCCAGCATTTTTCAAAGCTCTTTAATCTATATAAATATTCTTTCTTCAAGACTCCGAAAGAAGCAGGAAACGAATTCTGCATTATTGAAATTTAAGATTTAAATTTATTACATTTACTATTGGGATGTTCCTTTACGTAAGTCATAATTTATTAAGCTTAACTTAATTTGGAACAAGATCATAAGTGTGGAGCACCCTGTGAGAAACGAATTTTCAAACAATTTACAATTGTTAGTCTAATTTGTTAACTATTATATCACAGAAAATACCCTTAAAATTCCTGTACAACAGAGTTAGCGCAAAGCTGTTTGTATGGTCAATCTGGTGGGGAGTCAGCCGGTAAGTTAGAAGTAATTTAGTTTAGTTTGGCAAGTGTAAAGAAGTTTGACGCACCAGATAATAATCAAACTCACAAGTAATGGTCTGCTGGACTAGCTCGTTAACCAATGCACTGATAAACCAAAAATAGCTAGCAATGCAAGATTTTTTATGCAAATATAGAAATGAAATGAGGAACTTTTATTTCAGTTTCCTCGAATTACAAGATAACACAAGAAAAAAGTAATTACATATTCAATGGTTCCTTGATTCATTGAACTCAATAGTTTTCAGGCTGCAGAGGTTTGTGAATCAAAACCAGCACAAATCAAGACTTATCTCATTTAATGATACTTCAATTAATTCGTTTTTGTCCTGGATGATCAAAAAGAAAATTTGCTTCAAACCGAGCAATTAACTCGAAAACGACGATGACCAAAAACAAGGAAATTTTTCTAAAGTTTAATTTATTTGTTTAACGTTATATCAACTTTTATAGGAGGAATGATGCAGAATTTTGATTAATTTGTAAATGTTTGATTGTAATCGGAGCTCTAATTATTTGTTTGCACATTTATTTGACGTCAGGTATTCCTATCTGATACTAACAATCTATCCATAATTGTGTGCTCTCAAGTAATTACACCAATTTAATAATAATAAAAATAATAATAAGCGAGAATAGATAAGACTCAACAAAATAGCAAACGTAGGCTATGAGGTGACAGAGATGAAACCATCAATCACATAATAAGCGAATGCAGCAAATTAGCGCAGAAGGAATATACGACTTGACATGAATGGGTCAGCAAAGTGATCCACTGGGAGATGTGCAAGAAATTTAAATTTGACCACCCGAATAAATGGTATATGCACAACCCAGCACCTGTCCTAGAAAATGACACACATAAACTCCAGTGGGACTTCGACATACACGCGGATCACCTACTCTCGGCCAGAAGACCAGACTTAATAATAATCAACAAAAAAAAAAAAAAAAGAAAAAAAGAGAACTTGCAAAATTGTCGACTTTGCTGTCCCGGCTGACCACAGAATAAAACTGAAAGAATGTGAAAAGAAGGATAAGTACCTCGACCTTGCTAGGGAATTGAAAAATCTATGGAACATGCAGATGACAGTTATACCAATTGTAATTGGTGCGTTTGGAACAGTAACTAAAGGATTACTAAAGAGACTGGAGGACTTGGAAGTTGGCAGACGGGTTGAAACCATCCAAACGACAGCATTTTTGAGAACGGCCAGAATACTGAGAAGAGTCCTGGAGACTTGAGGAGACTTGCTGTCACTCAGATTCCAGTGAAAAACAATCGGCTAACGCGGGTGTGAAAAACTCTAATGAGTGAATAATGATAATAATGATAATAATTGGATAGGTTATTTGGTGTAATGGCATATCAAACCTTGTAGGTTATTTAAGACCAAATCCTATATATATGGCTTGTATGTGAATAAACTTTAGACACCTTTATTTTCAGACGAGTTAAACAGGTTTAAGAGTCGCTAGCACTAATAATTCTCAATTATTTCAAGTATTGCTATTTAACATAAGTAATTCTATCTCTGAAGTATTTCTAAGTAATACAAACAATTTGCACACAGCTTTATGCAGTTTGAGGTTTATTTTGATTATTTGTATCGTTTTTATTTTAAAGTGGTCAGTTGGAACGTTTTCAGCGTTTTGTTACTGTCAAATCAAACTAAATGACCTCTGATAACGACCAAAAGTATGGTTGAAAGCAAAGAAAATATCGGACAATTTATTTATCACCTAGATTCCGACACAAGAAAAATAAGAAAAATTGAAAAATTACGATTAAAAATAATATATGTATGTATGTGTGTGTGTATATATGTGTGTGTGTGTTCGCATTGTAATGATATCGATTTAGCGAGAAATGAAAATGTAGTAAAGAAATCTGTCTCATTGTTTATTTGATATCCTGAAATATTCTTGAAAATGATAAATCAAACTTTTATATATTTTGAATATTCATTATTAAGAAATCCTATTTCAAGCAACATACACACACACACACACGCAAAAAAAACCAACTTGAGGAGATAAACCAGAAAGTACTGGTGAAAGAAGAAAGGATAAAAAGATATCGGCAAAGGGTAAAACAATACAAAACAGAAGATTCCAAAAAAAACGAAAGAAAATTCTACCATCAAGTTGGGCGAGATGACACGAAAACATACAACAACCGGATGCAAGAGAAACTGGTCAATTCTGGGGTAAAATATGGCAACCGAGAGAACAGAGCAAAAACGCCAAATGCATAAGCAACATAGCGAAAGACTCAAAGAAAGAACGAAAGCGAAAATATACACAGATTTACAGAGAATGACTCTAAAAAATATCAAATTGGAAAACGCCTGTTAATAATCAAATACATGGATTCTGGTTCAAAAAAATCACCACCATTCATGACAGATGGGCAATCGAAATGAAGAGATGTCTACAAGAAGCACATGTACCCGAATAGATGACCAAATGTGGGCCAAATCGATCCAAAAAGACCCCGTAAATGAACCGTTCCAAATAACTACAGACCCATAAAATGCCTACCTATGATGTGGAAAATACGAGGCTCATTAAATAAGTTTCCAGAATTTTTCGTATGGCCACTTTTATTGATAGTACACGCATGAAACTTTAGTCTTCTTCGAAGTAATCTCCTCCGGCTGCAATGCACTTGTTGTACCGTTCCAACAACTTCTGGAACGCCCCATGGAAGTCCTCTTGTGTGAGCGTGTCAATGACCTTCTTCACAGCCTCTTTCATCTCAATTGTCTCATAACGACAGTCTCTGAGCTTAGGGAATAATCAAAAGACACAGGGAGCAAGGTCTGGGCTATAGGGAGGCTGAGGAACTGTCTTGATGCCCATCTTGGTCAAATAGTCTGTTACAAGGATGGAGTTGTGGACTGGTGCATTGTCCTGGTAGAAATGCCACTGGCCCGATTTGAAGAGTGCTGGCCTCTTCCGGCGGAATCTCTTCCTGAACTCCCTTAAAACCTCAACATAGTAACCCTAACCCTGACCCTTTGGCCAATCAACTCAGGTGTTCTAACTTCCTTACTCCTCCCATACCTCTCATCATACCTCATCAGACTCCCTGCCTTCCTAGAATCTCTTATGCCACTCAAAAACTGATGCTCGATTCATGCAAGATGGTCGAAAAGCAGTCTGAAGCATTCCATACGTTTCTGGGGCATTTTTTCCAAGTTTCAAACACAATTTTATTGCATATTATTCTTCTAAAGTGTCCTTACGTCCAGATTTCAATTTTGAACTTCACCAGCTGTGACAATCAGGCTTTAGTAGGGTGTATTCCAATTTCTGTTGTAGCTGTTCATTTGAACCTGAAATCATAAAAATTGGTCAGTCATCTAATAAGATGTATAGAAATAACATAGTGAATTTTCAAGAGTCTACGAATTTTAAATGCGTGTACAAAAGAAAGTCTGGGAACATATTGAAGGCACCACGTACCAACGGCTCAAATAAAGAAAGGGCTTTTTTTTTGGCAAACAAACCACGGATTTTTCCCTGAAGAACAGAAAGGATGTTGCAAAGGATCCAGAAGCACAGAGAACTACTCTAGATTGATCAGCTCATCCTCAAGGAGTGCAAGACAAGAAGGAAAAATCTAGCTATGGTCTTGATTGACAACAAAAAGGGCATATGATATGATCCCACAAAGCAGGATAATAAACGGTCTCAAAATTTGCAAAATATCTGATAAAGTCATAAACATTATCGAGAAAATCATGAATACCTGGAGAGTGGAATGGACAGCAGAAGGGAAAAGCTTTGCGGAAACAAAGATCCAAAGAGGTATATTCCAAGGAGAGGCACTATCACCATTACTATTTATAATTGCGATGATGCCACTCAACCACATACTTAGAAAATGCACTGCTGGATACAAACTCAGTAAATAACAGGAAAAGATAAATCACCAAATGTACATGGACGACATCAAATTTTATGGCAAAAATGAAAAAGAATTGGAAACTCTAATACACGCAGTCAGAATATAAAGTCAGGACATAGTGATGGAATTTAACATAGAAAAATGCACCTTGCTAGTTATGAAAAGAGGCAAACGATATATTACAGACGGAATAGAACTACCAAATCAAGACAAAATTAAAACGCTAGGACAAAAGGAGACCTAAAAATACTTGGGGATATTGGAAGCTTACACTATCAAACAAGTATAGATGAAAGAAAAAATTAAGAAAGAATATTTCAGGAGAACCAGAAAGCTACTCAAGACAAAACTATATTGCAGAAATCTTATCAAAGAAATAAATACCTGTGTTGCCCCCCCTCGTAAGATATTCGGAACCATTCTTGAAGTGGACCAGAGAAGAACTTAAACAAATGGACCAGAGAACAAGAAAACTAATGGCCATGCATAAGGCATTACAGCCCAAAGATAACGTTGGCAGATTATATGTGTCAAGACAAGAATTACCATCATTGAAGACAGTGTTGATGCATCAATACAAGGATTTGAAGACTACATACCAAAGCGTAGAGGAAGACTGATTAAAGCCACCGGAAACAATACTGACAGCATGAAAAACAACAGAACTACAATAACTAGCAAACAAAAATGGGGAGAAAAACAACTCTATATACGTTTTAAGCGACTAATAAGCAACATCGCACACAGGAGCACACGGACGTGACTAAGAAAGAGAAACATTAAGAGAGAAACTGAATCACTCCTAATAGCAGCAGAAAACAATGCTATAAGGACCAATTATATCAAAGTAAGAATAGATAAGACTTAATAAAACAGCAAATGCAGGTCAAGTGGTGATAAAGACGAAACGATCAATCACATAATAAGCGAATGCAGCAAATTGGCACTGAAAGAATATAAGTCTAGACACAACTGAATGGGCCAAGTGATCCACTGGGAATTGTGCAAGAAATCTAAATTTGACTATATGAACAAATAATTTATGCACAACCCAACATCAGTCCTGGAGAATGACACACGCAAACTTCTCTGGAATTTTGACATCCAAACGGATCACTTAATCTCGGCCAGACGACCAGACCTCATAATAATCAACGAAGAAAAGAGATCTTTCAATAGTGTGGCCTTTGCTGTCTCGATTGATTATAGAGTGAAATTAAAAAAAAAATGAAAAGAAGGATAAATACCTCCATCTTGCGAGAGAATTGAAAAAACTGTGGAACATGAAAGTGGCGTTATACCAATTGTAATTGATGCTTTTGGTAAAGTCACCGAAGAATTAATAAAAGGACTGGAGGACGTGGAAATAAAAGGACGAGTGAAGACTGTCCAAAGTACTGCACTATTGAGATCGGCCAGAATACTTGGCAGAGTCCTAGAGACTTGAGGAGACTTGTTGTCATTAAAACTCCAGTGAAAGACCATCAGCTAACGCTTACGAGAAAAACTCTCAAGGAATAATAATAATAATGATAATAATAATAATAATAATAACAATAATAGTCCCAAAGAAATTTTCAAATAACTTTTAAATTTAGAAATGAAAGAAACTGTGCAACCAACTGTGGTGGTTGGACTTGAGGCATAATGGCTAAAGTGTTGGACTTCCACTTCAAAATAAGTTCAAACTCAAGCCGCGCTACAACTTTCATTTGTAAAAGGAATTAACCCACGTATCCTCCCAGCATTGGGTTAAATAGTATCACAATTGTTCTTATCCAAGAACGACTTTGGCATTTAATAACCCACGAACATTGATACACCATTAAAACAAAGAAACCAAACCAAACAACCAACCATCTGCTTCCATGATGATTACTTAAACCCTTTCTTCATATCAAAACTCATTCTTTTTAGAAATATACAAATCGATAAGAAGTAATTTCAGTAAGAATTCAGACCCAACAAAATATTATTCAGTTGCATATTAGACGTGAAATCGTTTTATTCTTTAAGTTAGATCATTTTAAGTTTATTATTCCATTAAATATTTCGCTCGCATTATGCAAAACTCTTCGAACGATTTGAGCATTCTGGTATCCGGTAAGATATAAAATGTAAACAAACGAATGCTGTGGTTGCTGCTGCTGCTACTTTATACCTTATAATTCCCTAGCTGACGTGGTACACTTGTTGGCCAAGCGGTCTGATACTAAGTTGGCAGGTTTCGATCCCAGCTTCAAGAGTCCTACGTGTCTGGCCACACTGATGAGTTGTGATACAACGAAACAGTCTGTCTGTAGATGACAATATATATATAATGAGGATATTAGTAATATTTAGGTTATAATTATTCATATTTTATATTTATGTTAATATAACACATTAAAATGATACATCGTAAAGAGATATCTGTGCCTTAAAGTAAAAATGCTCAAAGAGAATAAACCAATTTCTAATCTAATTTGAAACTTACTAAATAATAGATATTACACCCGCATTGGTGTTCACCTTGACCACTTTTTTTCAAGGGAGACAACTGTTGTGTGCTGATTATACCCACCTATTGAAAAATATCATTCATTTACACTTTATTGCATTATACATTTTGCAAATAAGATTTGGTTAGGTTTAATGGCATATCAACCTTTGTAGGTTATTTAATGCCAAAGCCATTCTCCGAGAATAACAATAGTGGTACAATTTAACCCATAGCTGGGAGGATAAGGGAATGCAATACCTTTCCCAAGGGTATTTGCCCGAAAGTGAACGTCATAGCGCGACTGGAGTACGAACTCGCTTTCTACAATTCTGCAGTCTATCACTTTAACCATTACACCACGGGGAGACATCCCAAATAAGATTTATTACTAAATCAACCTAAGTGATGACTGAAGGCGTCCTTTAAGTCTTTAATAAGGAAAGTGACAAAAAAGATAAAATAACATAACGAACACGGTGAGAAATCATTTCCATCATCCTTTTCTCCTTTTTAACTGTCTTGCTTCCTTCCAACTTCCTCCTTTTTTCTGTCTTGACTCTTGTGAGCTCTTGTGAGAATACAGTCAAGATGGCGAATGAGCTGTCGTTTAAAACGCTTTCATATTGATATACAAGTGAAGAACTCTGTGAGCGCCTTCACAAACTGACACTCACATGCCTTCATTTTTTCTCCCCGCCCTATCGACAAGAAACTTGATAACTCCAGAAACGAAGAATTAATTGGTAATTGAGAAATGTTTAACATTATTGAGGCTTATCTCGGATTATAGCACTTACGCTAATGAGTCATACGATCAGCGCCCCTTTCGCTAACTGTTTAGCTACCAACCCAGCCCTTGTCGTCTTTGGCGTTCGTCTTCGGCAACGACATTACACTATCAACAAGCGCTTCTTACTTTCTTATCTCCCACCCGACTTCGTCTTTCTGACTGCTACCTTAGCCTATGAAACACACCACCCGTTTCCTTGGTGGGTGTTAGTTTTCTCTCTTTTTCTCCTTCCATTCTGACATCAGATTTATTTTCTGGCGTCTATATTCGTTTTTTTTTTCTTCTTCTTTTTCCTCTTTACAGCTTTCATTTGCATTATGCTCTTCTCAATTGGCAGGTTCTGTTATTACATCAAAGTCTTTCGTTACACCTTGGAATAAAATCGGTCAGTGTCAAATCTTACTGTCTAATTTGACTGCTGAACGATATTTGCAAATATCGCTTAATAGAAAGGGTGCGTAATCTGAGGCCTGTTTAGTGGAATGTTTGATCAAGTGTGTATAAGACAAATAGAAAGATAGATAGAGACAGACAGACAGACATTAAAAGAATATTAAAGGCTTTAATGATATGCAATTGATTTAACTGAATTTTTTTTATAGTTCTCAGCTTTCATAAAAAATCGCTTTTTAAATCTCCAATTATTTTCGCTATTATTTTCAGAATATGGATTTGTATGACTGGTTTCCCTCAGTCAATGTTACTATGGATATTACAGCCAGTTCGTTACTTTTCTCTGGAAAGGGACTGTGTGGATTTTTGTTTACTGATTTTTTCATACCATCGTGGCAATGACAGGATAGTGGCGAATAAGGCATACAGTGCATCAATGCACATGAACAGGTTTCTTTATGCCTTGTCAAAGAATCTTTGTGTCAAAGGGTTAAAAAATGCATTGCCAGAGTTCGATCAGCAATCTCTGCTTTCTTGGTTGACAACCGTTGCATCTTGGCTACATAAATTAATTGTATTATAAGTAAAGTTGACGACCTTAGTCGAGGGTGACCTGAAAGCTCCCTTTTCGATAGCTACTACACCGAAGTGTAAGGGGGGACGATATTCTATCCCTAGATTGCTCCATTTTACTCTTAATCCTTACCTTACAACGCTGAGTGTTAAGCAAGGCGGCATCAAGTACCATTTTTTGAATCTTTGGTAGGACTCGACCAGAGATTGAACCCCGGTCTCCCGGACCATTGGCGAACTCTCTACTCATTAGGCCAATGGTCCGGTTTTATGCATTATAAATAACATATATTATACCAACATAAAATATCCATTAATAAAGACACTAAAAGAAGTATTTCTTCAACGGAAAACATTGTTTATCGTGAAATCTTAAGATAGCAAAACAGTCTTTTTAGTGATTCACTTTGTTTAATTAAATTGAATTGAAACGTGTGAAGCATAACGGTTATCGTCGTAATAAATGGATTTGTTGCGCCAAGTTTAAATCTTGAGCGATGCTATTTGGGTTTCATTTTATTTCAATGCCCTTAAGAAAGCAAGGAAAACCCTCAATTCTAGTAACTGGATATGGCTTAATAGTATAGTATAGTAATCTAAGAGGGCAGAACGGGTTCTTTAATCTTAATAAGTCAACATATTTCGGAGAAGGAAAAACTCTTCGAGGTAAATCATCAAGTGGAGTAAGCTACCCTTTGACCAAACTAATATAGATAAACTAGTTTTATAATTTCTTTATGTAAAAAGAAAGAGGTAATATTTTGAGGATCGTCGAAAAAACTCGACGTGCCAAGATCGAATTCAAGTTATTTTGCGATTAACTATATACCGCTAAAATTCTCATTTTTTTTTTTCGTATAACTGTAAAAAAATCCTCATGATAAAGAGATTTTCATTTGAGCAATACACTTAAGATGCCTTAAATTAAAGAATAAAACTCTTTTCCCGGGTTGTTTGCAGCTGAATGTTTTTTTCGGGTTATATCCCCGCCGAACTTCATTTTTTTTCAAATCATCTAAATTTTGAATAAAACTAAATGAAATGTTGATTAGAAATATTGACTTTTAAAAATGATTATTTTAGATAAAAGAATACATATCATTTTAGGCCACTGTTAGAACAGGAACACAACAGATTTATGAATCAAGTTTAGTAACAAATGACATTCATATGAAATGTACAGTGATTTTATGGTTAAAAAAGAAAAAAAAAATCATGTGGCACTAATCCACTACTGAAAAATTCTAAAGAAAGAATCTCGTAAAAAATAAGAGAGACAATTTATCTAAATGAATCAAAGAGTTTAGCATTATATAGTAAAATGTTTTCCGAATGTCTGTCCATCCATACAGCTAAGGATTTGCTATTTTTACCCAATTTCAGCCAAATCTTTCGAAAATGATTAAGGTTATTTCTGGAAAGATTTTAAACTTTTAACGGTTCAGGTTTTTTTTTTAGTTGGGATCTGTCAATCATCCTCTGTGTATAACTTACATCTTTTCTTCTTTCTCTTTACTGTCATTTTATTCTTAATCAGGGAAGAACTTCAGCTGATGAGTGAAAGAGTCACTGGAAAGCAAAAGAAAAAAACATACTAAACTTCTAAATACCAAATACCATCAGCAGTAAAATGTATTTTTAATTTGTATCTAGTGTTTATTCTTTTGCCAGTATAAAAACTACAACTGCAGTAAGACGAATAGAAATGAAAATAGTATTCAATGCTAAAATTCACAGAGACAAAATGTAATAATTTATAAAGATTCGTGCGTGACAACCCGCTAAAAATAACTTTATGTCAAATCTGATTAGGTGGGAAGTCAGGTAAATATCTAATACCACGGGCATGCCTCATTTTTTTCCTTTTTGAGGGGGGATGCCACCTGGTGTTCGTGCCAAGTTGGTGTTATTAAGCTGATAGCCTGGTTCCTGAGGTCTTCCCCCAGGCTCTAAAGGGTTGTCTATTGCTCGGCACCTGAGGCGACCCAAATATTTTCTTATAGCTACACATATGTCTCGATTTGCGTGTGGCTCCCCTCTATAAAGTGACCTTATGTTTCACACTAGCTTGGTAAGAAGTCAGTTAAATATTCATTAATTATATGTGTTGTTTGAGGCAACTCAAACGCAGCTAGATTTTAATCGAGACAACGTTTATGAATAGAATTCTAACCAAGATTATATAATGATTATTTGATAATCATTGAGAATGTGACGTAAATAATTAAAGGAAGTGTGAGGCCGGTGGGAATTTAATTTCGATTATTAAGAGAAATATTCATAATTTATGATAATTATAATATTGACCAAGTGGATAGAGTGTTCGCCAATGGTCCGGGAGACCTGGGTTCAATCCCAGTTCGCATCATACCAAAGGCTTTAAAAATCGTACTTGATATCTCCTTGCTTAACACTCAGCAATATAAGGTACGTATCAAGGGTAAAGTGGAACAATCCAGGGAAAGGAGTAGTGCCCTTCCCTACACTTTGGTGTAGAAGGTATTGAAAAGGGAGCCTTCTGGTTGCCCTCGACTATGGTCGCCAAATTTACTATAATATGAAACACGCACACACACACACACACACACACACACACACACACACACACACACATATATATATATATATATATAGTCATCCACAGACAGATCTGTTTCGTTCTATTAGAATTCTTCAGTGTGGCTAGACAGGCTAGACAAGGAGTTATCAAAAACTTCTTAAAAAATCTTAAAAAATCAAACAGCCAACGCGAACAGAACTGTAGATAATTTGCAACTACAACTTTTGAGCTATCTAACCCTATGAGCTGTAATTGTTTACGAGCTAGACTTGCAAGATTTCCTCTTATTGTAACATACATTTAACCTTGTACCAAACTAAGATAAGTTTCTTAAATAACTGTTATTTTTCAGTTATTGTGCTGACAGAAAGAAACGTTGGAAGGTTGCACCTAATGTAAGTAATACAAACACACACACACACACACACACACACACACACACACACACACACACACACACACACACACACACACACACACACACATATGTATATATATATATATATATATATATATATAAAGATTATATCGTTCAAATTGTGACCTCTAGAGCTATCCACTCCTGAACCCTGGCTCTGAAATTCTGCAATCTTTGTGAAGTCATTGTTTCTGGTATTACTGCAATTACAAGAAAAATAATATCTTTTAGCTCCTTAGTTATCAACAGTCAACGTTTAAAGAGTTGTCTTCAATTATTCCTTGAGGAAGTAATCAAATGATAATAGACTTGGTGAGAAAGACAGTCACATCGGCATATCACCACGTTTCAATCACAAACATAGTATGTTTACCATTTCTACCACATAATGACAACTGAAATAGCATTTGTAGTGCAACTCAAAGACATATCTTCAACCCTCTCACTGTGACTAGCACCCGTGCAGTGACAATTCTAAAATCAGGAGATCCTTCTGTCGGACTATATATATATATATATATATATATATATGTATATATATATTAGTCTGGTCTTTTATTTATCTCAGTTTATTCATATATATATATATATATATATATATATATATATATATATATATATATATATATATATATATGTATATATATCACTCTCTTTTTCTCTCTCTCTTAATTTCGATCTCCTCCAGCCTTAGTTTTGGCTGTTTTAGATAAATATGCAACTACAGAACAATGTGTAAGTGTGATTCCCTTCTCAGTGCATTTATCTATTAATATATCTGTGTATTCCTTTCCATCTGTCTTGCTAGCAGGCTAAAATCAAATAAGTTGAGCAGGAGGGATTCCTAATTTTCAGTAAGCATTACAAGAATCCAAAAGCTCCTCTGGAAATTACATTAAAAGACAGTAAAAAAATCGCAAAAAAGCCCACTGAATGAAAAAAAAAAAAACTTTCTCTAATACACTAAATAGGTAAAATGATTCGTTGCTTGAAGCAGAATCATGTTTTTAGTTGATTTTTTCTCGAATAAATGAAAAGATATAGTTGAAAAAGATGTAAAAACAAGGAATAAAAATAATTGGTTGAACGATTTTCTCCGGTCGTAAAAAAAAATATCGTAAACACATTTAGGTGTGGCTGGTGTGAGAGGGAACGTGTCTAACTTTTAAAGCCTTCAATTTACTTCCTAAACAGAAAGTGTGACGTTGTAAAGAAAGGTAGAATTTGAGTAACTTGAGGGGAAAATATTATTCGCAGAGAATAATTGGAAATTGTCTACGTTTGTGCGGAATCAAACCATAGCGTATCAAAGAATCATTCTCCAGTTGAAAAACTCTTTCGAAAACAGATATTTTGCTTCTCTCTACATCAGGAGAAGAAACCATTTAAAAAAAATACAATGGCATCGACTTGTGCATACGTATGTAATCTATTTGTTTTATTAATGTACTCACACACACACACACACACACACACACACACACACACACACACACACACACACACATATATATATATGTTAGTAGTGACTCCCGTGGTAGAACTTTTTATTGTATTGCAGTCATTTACTAAGGTTTGGTTAGTTTAGGTGAAGGCCAGAAGCATGGGGCACTCAGTGTTACTCAAATTCACTAACAATTGCCTGCTAGTCTTTCTTGCTGTTTTGAAATAATTTACTACGCTCAGCTTAGTTTAACTTGAGACCAGAAACCTGTGACACAAATTGTGACTGATACTCACTAAGAAAGGCCTGCTAGCCTCGTTCTCAAATCATTATAACAGGTGATAACCTTAGTTCTTAATTTGAAACAATTTCCTAATTGTTTGAATGCCAAGCAATCATATTCGACATAAAGACATTGTATAAAAGATACGTTAAATTGTCAGTAATAATATAAACACGTCAGACCTATATGATTGCGTTTGAAAGAATTTGGTTAATCTTGAAGATATATATATATATATATATATATATATATATATATATATATATATCAATCATTCCGTCAGATTTTTCTAACTCACGGTCTGTAAAATATGGGAAGTAATGGCCCTTATTCTTACCCTGCCATGCTGCGCCATGATATTTGGTTAGATGGATGCAATATTTTTTCCTAGACTGATTGCCCTACAAATTTCTCTGATTATTTACTGATTTAGCTGATTACAAAGAAATGTATTAAAGATATTTTCAAAGTCACAGAGGAAAAATGGATCTACAGTCGGATTACCGAATACATTTTTCTCGATCATAAACATGATGACTGACCAATTTTTATGATTTTAGGTTCAAATGAACAGCTACAACCGGAATTGGAATACACCCCACTAAAGCCTGATTGTCACAGCTGGTGAAGTTCAAAAATGCAATCCGAACATGAGGACACTTTAGAAGAACGATATGCTATAAAATTGTGTTTTAAACTTGGAAAAAAATGCCACAAAAACGTATGGAATGCTTCAGACTGCTTTTCGACCATCTTGCATGAATCAAGCATCAGTTTTTGAGTGGCATAAGAGATTCAAGGAGGGCAGGGAGTCTGTGAGGGATGATGAGAGGTGTGGGAGGAGTAAGGGAGTCAATACACCAGAGTTGATTGGCCAAAGGGTTAGGGTTACTATATTGAGGTTTTAAGGGAGTTCAGGAAGAGATTCCTTGGGAAGAGGCCAGCACTATTCAAATCGGGTCTGTGGCATTTCCACCAGGACAATACACCAGTCCACAACTCCATCCTTGTCACAGACTAATAGATGAAGATGGGCATCAAGACAGTTCCTCACCCTCCCTATAGCCCAGACCTTGCTCCCTGTGACTTTTGGTTATTCCCTAAGCTCAGAGGCTGTCGTTATGAGACAAATGAGGAGATGAAAGAGGCTGTGACGAAGATCATTGACACGCTCACACAAGAGGACTTCCATGGGGCATTCCATAAGTTGTTGGAACGGTACAACAAGTGCATTGCAGCCAGAGGAGATTACTTCGAAGGGGACGAGAGTTTCATGTGTGTACTCTCAATAAAAGTGGCCATACGAAAAAAGTCTGGAAACTTATTTAATGATCCTCGTATATACTGTATTTCAGTTTATTAATTTTTAGACTAACAGGTAATATTATTGGTTTGCATTAAATGATCACATAGTCAAATCAATATAAGAGCAGGTTCTTAAATAAGGGGTGTATTAGTAGCATCGATAGCCTACGCACATACCGATCCCAAATGTACAGAAATTCCACCCACGTTATGCCCTCATATCAAAATTAGCGTTGATATTTTGGAAGGTGCAGTTTTTATTTTTTGTCAGTATAAATAATTCTTTATTACATTTTCTGTAAATTCAAAATGTCTTTTCAAAAAAATTTAATAAATCAGTATGATGAAATGACATTGTCAAGTCTGGAAATGCCGTACTAAACGAACCTTGGTTGTTCCTAAAACTCCATCGGAACAGTTAGTGTTTATCCCTTTAAACACCCACACACCCACGCACATGCGCACACATGAAATACTATACATCTCTAGTGAATGAGCTACTAAAATATATTTGCAGTTTATTTTCAGAAATATCTTGCCGAGTGGAAAGTTGATTTGTCTTACTTCTCAGCAGGATGACATGAATGTATGGGTTCGTTTCGACACGATATTACTCTACCTTTTAACACACACTCACACACACACATTCATATTATATATTTTAGGTGATCAAACATATATAGAAGTTAGGATAGCGTAAACAGAATCAACGGCCCTTCGAGACTGGCGGTTTCTCATCAATGTGATCACACACACACACACACACACACACACACACACACACACACACACACACACACACACACACACACTCATCTCCCCCATATATATATATATATATATATATATATATATATATATAAAGGTATCTTTTGTGTCTCAAATGCGCAACCAGCAAAATAGATTCACTTCCTTTATAACTCAGGCTCAATTAACATTAAATCTCTCTCGGGTTAGTGGCACATGCAGAGTAAGCCGATGAAACCTTTTGATTAATATGGTTTTCAATTTATTTGCAAACAAAACAGTGTCATCGACCACAACTCTCAAGGGACAACTCCAGTGGCTCTTAAGTAGTAAAGGCTTGTTCATCCCACTCTCATTAGCCCCATTGGCTATGAGCTGCCACCTACAGCCGCTAACGACTTTAACCCAACAACATCTGTTGTCGTTTTCATGGCTTTTTGTTATCTCCTCCCTTTGCAGTACATTGGAAAGCTCGTCTTGTAAAGACAATGTCTGTCACTGCGTCTGTGTTTGAAGCTATGAGGGTCTGTGCCTAGTTATCTCTAACTCTCTATCTCACTCATTCTCTCTCCCACACATACAGACACACACACATACATTGTGGGTGTGTAAGCACGTATGTTTTCGTAGCCTTGTGTGTATGAGTGCATAAGTTTGTATGCCCGTGCGTGTGAATGCTTGCGTGTGTATTCGGTATTAGTGCATGTATGATCTATGTGCATCTGCATATAATTACTGCATTTGTTTCTTCGTTCACACACACGCACACACACGCGCATGCACACACGCACACACACACACACACACACACACACACACACACACACACACACACACATATATATATATATATATATATATATATATATATATATATATATATATATAAAGTAGTTAGAAGGTCAATGGTTTTTGATGCCTTTTCTTGTCTATGCAACGTTCGGTCCAAGCTTTTGGCAACATACGTGGTGTAATAGTTTACAAGCTAGATTAACAGGGAACTCTTTCTGAGTTCATCTCTCTTTGAGTGTTCCAAACTTGGAGCCTCGTGACACAACTAAGCTAAGCTTAGTAAATGATCACGAGTCATCAATCACTGTTGATGCTGTATTTACACTATTAAAGCAAAGATCTACCCATGATCAATCACCGATATTGAGCACTCTTTTTTTACAAACATATATATACATATATATTTATATATATATATATATATATATATGTGTGTGTGTGTGTGTGTGTGTGTGTGTGTGGTGTGTGTGTGTGTGTGTGTGTGTATTTGGGAAGCAGTCTTTCATTTAAGCATTTTTGATTAAATTATAAAAACACATTTTGTCTATATCATTTTTATTAAGATCCTTTAAATTTTTCTGATAGGTTTCTTGGTTTCAGGTTGTAATTGGTGGATGGATTTACCAAAATTGTCCCGAGCGCTTTCGGACCTTTCATGGGCTATCATGAGGGCTTGCTTGCATGTATAAAGAGTGTTTTAAAAGAGTTTTTGAAATAGTTTTTTAGGTTTTTTTATAACATAACAAAATTACATAAACACATCTCAGCTTTACCAACTCAGCGTTTACGCAATTTTGTAATGTTATAAAAGCCTTAAAAACTCTTTCTTTAAAAACACTCATTACGCATGCAAGCAACCACTGATGATGGGCTATGAAAGGTCTGAAAGCTCTCGGGACAATTTTGCTAAATTCATCCAACAATTACAACCTGAAACCAAGACACTTATTTGGAAACTTGAAAGGATCTTAAAATTATATAGACAAAATGTGTCTTTATTATTTAATCAAACATGCTTTTATATATATATATATATATATATATATATATATATATATATATATATATATATATATATATATAAGGGCAGCATTCTTCCGATACTGCATCTTTAGTTAAGTATAACGGTTCTCGAATAATGAATAAATTCTTTAAGAATATTTCTTGTTAACGAATAAGGAAAAGTGAATCTGAATATAAGGAAATGTAGCAAGGAAGTGATTTATTTTAAATTGAATAATTATTTATTATATAGCAATGTTTGAAACCATTTAACAGTGGAAAATAGAGCTATTAGTGTTTAAATACTTGAAACCATTTAACTATGTGCAAACGAATGAGAGCTCTGGGTCGTTTAAAAATGTTACCAACAAACTATTCAATTAAAAATCACACACACACATATATATATATATAAATATGTCTTGGCATCAAATGGCCCACAAGTGTTGATATGCCATTAAATCAAATAACATATAAACCAACGATAAGTTTTACGTTTTTATTTTTTATTTTAAGTTTATCATTTGATTTTATTATATTTAAAATTTTGTTTTATTTTATTTAGTTTTAAACAGTCATTAGCATTTCGCGAGCCTTCATTTATTCATTTTTGACCATTCTTTAACATATTCATATTTTGATTTGGTGTTTTTTGTGGCAGATCAACCATTATGGGTTAATTAATGCCAAATCCTGTTTATACATATCTAACAAAGTAAAGTTGACGACCGTAGTCGAGGGCGACTCAAAGGCTCCCTTTTCATTAGCTACTAAACCAAGGTGCAGGGGAAGGTACATCTACTTTTCCTGGATTACTCCACTTTACCCTTGATACGTACCTTACAATGCTGACTGTTAAACAAGGTATCAAGTACCAAATTTGAGTCTTTTGTATGACTCGACGAGAGATTAAACCCTTGTTTTCCGGACCATTGGCGAGCCCTCTACCCTCTAGGCTAATGGGACGCTTTGAATAAGAGTGTCCCCCAATGGCCCGGAATTCCTAGGTTCAATCCCAGGTCGAGTCATACCAAGCAAAAGAAAATCGGGTTTGGAAATATTTTCCGTTTTATCTCCAGCTACTTTTAAGAATGGTATAAACTAGTTTTGTATGCATTTGTTATTTAACTATTTAATTCTTTACGATTTGATTATTTTTGTTTTAATTATTTATTATTTAAATATTTACAATGTTTGCGTTAGCCATTGAAGCATTGCAGAACACAATTAAAAATAGTGATTTTTGACTAGTAGGGCCCCAAGTGATATATCATGACATTCAAAAGAAAGAGTGGCGTTCTATCTGTTAAATACATTTATAAAAAATTATGCATTCTTCCTTGCCTGTTCTTTTTAGCTAAATATCCCCCCTATATATATATATATATATATATATATATATATATATATATATATAAAATCTTTGTATATACGTGTGCATAATTATATACTGTGTCACCGATAAATATGTATTCCCTAATTTTTTTCAAAATGTATATTTCGTATGACCCAAAGATACCAGGATTTTGTTATTTCTAGGAAAATATTGTGCAGTTAAAACGGAAATTATTAGTTATTATCTATTACCAAGCTCTGAATTTTTTTTAAACCAACAGTTTGAATTTGTAGCAGTACGAAAAAATAAATAGACCTCTTCTACATATTTCTGCCGTTCTATTTTTCGTAGCAGAATTTCATTGTTTTGCAGTTTGGTAATAAAAAAATATTCCACCGGAAATAATACAAATTCACGTTGGTTTAGAAAAAAATTACCTTTTGATAAAAAAAATCATTGGGGTAATATTATTATTGGGCGATTATATATATATATATATATATATATGGAAGTAAATAATGGATTGTAGTCCGACAATGTTTAAAGAAAAATTGATAACAAGGTAATCCAGGTTGAAGGAGAGATTTATTGAGAAGTAAAGTCGAGACTAAAGCGTTTCGGTTCTAATGAACCAACATCAGGACTTTTTACACATCCATCGTTGATTTAACATCACTAATATCCATCATCCCTCATGGTTCTGATGATGGTTCATTAGAACCGAAACACTATAATGTGGACTTTGGTTTTCAATAAATCCCTCATTCTACCTGGATTACTTTGTTATATATATATATATATATATATATATATATATATATATATATATATATATATATATAACAAGGTAATCCTAGTCGACAATTTGGATCTGAAGAAGTCCTGTTATTTTTGGTGTTATTGATTCATATCAATACGCATAACAGGATGGAAATAAATTTATAATCCTAAAGTGACTTTTTTTGTTTTTCTTAAAGGTATATATATATATATATATATATATATATATATATATATATATATATATATATATATATATATATATCAGGAAGGAAAGAAGAGACACATAAACTCGCGTAGAAAAAATATTTTAGTCGTCAGAATATGACTGTTTACATTTAAAAACTTAAAGTTTATAAATGCTAAAGAATTGACTTCACGTGTAAATGTAATTTAAACTTTAGCTTAATGACCTTTTCTTTGGATTCTATATGAGTTAATAATTAAAAAAAAAAACAACTTTCAAATCATTATGAAAGTTTCTGCTTTGAAGATTACACTACAACAGAGGAGTGAAAAATGTTTATCTAACACAAAATCAGTTCAAGAAACCAACGAAGATAGACAAACGTAAATGAATTCAGACATACATATGAATAAATTTATTCAAAAAAATTACTCGAGAGAATAGAAGAAAAATGACGTGAAAAGTAAACTTAGAAGGAGTATCGATCCATTTAATATAACGTTTCACTCATTTACAAGTTTTATCAGGATGTAAAAAAAAAAAAAATTTTTGAAAGGAATATTGGAAAAAAATTAATCGCTTTTGAGATTACTAAAGTAACAAATCTAGGAAACCCTTTGTTACGGATCTTTAAAAACGTTGAAAAGAAAAAATGTCGAATTTGTATTTATGACAATTAGTTATACTAGAAAAAAGGAAAATTTGAATATATCTTTGTGGTGAGTAAGGCCATTTGTTGTTAATGAATAATATTTAAAATTACTGAGCAATTAATGAATGCTGTATTCAACTAATATAACATATGTAAAATTTTGTAGAATATTATTTCGTTTTGTTTTAAAATTAATTTTGCTCGAAAATGCGATATGGTATCACAGTTTCAAGCCTTGTGCCCCTTTTTTTTAAATTCATTCATTTTTTAAAGAAATAAAATCACAGTTGTCAATTGAAATAAATGAGGATTCACTTACTTCTCCTTCTGGTTTGTTATGCTTATAAAATAACAATATGAGATCTTTTTAGATTAACAATGGTGAGCTGTCTCATATATTACGTATATATATATATATATACCTAAAAAGGGCATTTAAATCATTTCTCGTTATGTGAGCGTATTTCGTTGACATATAAAGAATAACCTAAACACACACAGACACACAGACACACTCCCTATATATATATATATATATATATATATATATATATATATATATATATATGTGTGTGTGTGTGTGTGTAATGGGCATGACGGCCCAGCAATTCAGCGAACCGTTGGAAAACCGCCACTGACTATTTGATTATTGTGAATGAGAGGGGTGGGCAAACATTTTAGTGGGAGGACCGCATCACTGGCTTATGAATTATTAAAGAGCCATATTTTGTAAAACAAAAGAGTTTAGTCTCGATTCAAGTACAAGTGTTTATTTTTAATTTTCTTAGAGGCTTCCGCGGGCTGCACAGAACAAAGCAGTGTGCCGCATGCGGTCCGCGGGCTGCAGTCCCCCCCTCACTTGGTGTAGGATCATTCGAACTTTATTAAAAAGCTGATTAAGGCTTTTGAAATCAGTGGTCTTCCTTCTCAAAGACAGGTTGTCTCACTAAATCTAAAGAGCACAGTCTGTCCAACTATATAACCATAACAGGGGTCAGAAAAAGAATTCAATTGTTTTCGTATATATATATATGGAAATTAATAAAAATGGCACATCAAATTGCGATTTTTATTTGAGCACCACTGTTAGAGAATAAAACAATTTCATTTCAATTTACGAGTGAATGTTTTTTTTGTTTTTTTTTTTACTGACGAGTTGAACCTCATTTTTTAATCCCCAGATTCTTAATCGCACGGAAATCGGAAGGAAATTAGAATCTTTCCTTCCTTTTTTCAACAGAAACATTACTATCATTATTGTGTTTTCTGCTGGATTACCAGAATAACAACGGTCACCTAATTGGTTCATAGGTTGTCGAGTTTACCTCATCTTTCAGGAAATATTTTGCATTTCAAAAATCAAAGATCCCTCCCCAAACAAAATAAGTGCTAAGATGTTCTAAAAATAAATGCGACTTGTCATTCACCGTTATGCTGTTTGCTATTTGCCGCCCAAATTGCCTTGTTTTCGTCATAAAAGTCGCCGACCGTGAACTAAAGTTATTCAACATTAGATTAAGAAATTTAATGTAGCTGTGATCTCACTTAACGGGCTCCGAATTGATTATTTTTGATTAGGTGAATTCTGGTATTTTGGGTGACGATGGAAGATTTCAAGGCATTCACTCAAAACATTGGAATTGATATTAATAAAGAATCTTTTGAATCATTAAAACTGTTTATGTTTCATCTTGTATAAGTACGCAACACAGTTCATTGGTACCTCGCGTGGTGCAACGGCTGGCAAGATAGACTCGTCAGCCATTTAGAGTCTCAGTAGGTACCCCATAATTCAAAATGTGTGCATAAACTAATTTAAGCGAAGTAAATAACTATATAATACAGTCCTATTTTATCGGTAACGCTGGAATTAAATCCGACAACAAACAATTATTCTGATTTTAATATACTCTATTATGGAGTCATTAAAACTATCCCTATATTGTCAGTCATGCATTCATTAAATCTCATTAACTGATATTTTTTATTCGTTTTTAATTTATACTGTTGTAAAATTATTTTAAGATACTTCTGAATTTTCGGTTATACTTTCATTAAACTCTGATGACAAACAATTCTTTTTTCTCTGATTTTTATATATTTCATGATAAAAAATACTAAAAAAAATTTTCCTTGTTTGAAATATTTTCATTAAATTCTTTTTTTCCTGGTTTTTAATATATTTTATAGTAAAATCATTTAAAATCATTTCTATACCATTAGTGACGTTTTCAATAAATTTTGACGTCGAGCAATAGATGTTTTCCCTAATTTTTCATATATTATGAACTATATAACTTTAAAATGTTTACATATCGTCAGTAATGCTTTCATTAAATTCTGATAATAGGCCAATATATCATTCCTGATTTTTACTCAAAGTAAAGGGTGTTAGATTCGTCATTGTAGGAACTGTTTGCAATATCACGCGATACAGATTGGTTGACGTTAGAAAGTTGAAAACATTAATATATCACTGATGACAACATAATTAAGAGTCTATTTGAATAGAATCAGTCAGAAGGTCGCAATGGAATTTGAACTCAGTTCCCGCTTGGTTGCACCAAGGGTATGGCTATGTATACAAATCTATCGGACGATTTTTTGTCTTTTGTTTGAAGTAATTAGTTATTATCGGTCTGATATATTGGCTTTATTTCAAAACAAGATCGCCAGTTTTCCTAATTCATGGGGAATATTAATCGTTACTTAATATTTCCGAGCTTTTCGAAGAACGTGTTTAACTCACTGTTATTACTTTTGTCCAGGTGTCATATAGCCAGATGCAGGGAAATACCGAAACACTAACGACGTTTATTCACTTCTTGAGTTTTAGTCTTTCGACACGAGGAGAGAGAGACACAATTTTTACTATGCGGACTGTTCCTACATCGCTCACAGTCAACCCCCCAATTGGGTGTGGCCCGGCCCAGAATCAAATCTTAACTAACGTCTTTTTCGAAATCACCAAAAATCTCGGCCCATCGCTTCCGGGCATGACGTCATTAACACCCCAGTCCAATTTCTATCTGGGTTTTTTATTATGACACTTGTGATTGTCAGATCCTCTGCGCACGAGCGTGAACTGTACTCAATGTGTGCACCTGCACCTGAACTAAGCCGAATAGTTCAAAGCCCAACCAAACTGAATGATAAAATATAATTAACAAAAAATGATTAATATAAAAAAATCATTCCATAATCATATAACACAGGAAGAATTTGGATTTATTTTTTACTTGGCTTTCGTCTGTATTTTCTTTGTTATGAATTTTTTGTTTCAATCTAAATGTTCACTTGAATTTTTTGAAGTCTCTTTTTAATTCTCCTAGATTGTTTTTTTTTTTTTTTGGATGGATTGAAATTTTAGACATAGTTTTATTAAATCAATCAAATTTTTGTCTAATTTAATATTGATTGATCGATTATATGGGGTTTTATATTGTTTGTTTTCTTTTATATGTTACTTCGACTGGTCTTATTTTTCGGCTTTTTATTATTTCTAGGATAATTTTTTTTTTTTAAAAAAGAATTCTTACCTTGTTGTTTTTATTCCTATGGTTGTGTGCATGGTTATCTTTCTCTTTATAAGATGCAGTATTGTAGATGTTATTGAACCCATCCTGTATTTGTCGATATGTAGGTTGGTTAGATTAATTTTTTGTGTTTGATGGTATATTTTGGGATGAATTTTACTTTTGCCTAAAAAGTGACTTCTTACTGTGTGGTTATTGTTTTTAGTGTAGTTACGCTATTTTTTTGTGTGTGTGTGTGCTGGCATGGATGGAGATTAATTGGGTAGTTTATGTGTGCTGGTGTGTTTTGATAATTCCATCTGTTGTGTGAATATGAATCTGGGAAATACTTTATATTTTGGTAATTTTTTTCTATTGTATAATTTTCTTTGTGGCTGGTGATAGTGTGAGTGGTTGTTGTTCTGTGAAGTGTGTGGGTTTGTTTTGTTATGTGTATATGTAGATTATTTCTTTGATTTAATCTCTTATCCTTTTCTCTGTAATTTTGTCTTTTTCGGGTAAATTTCTAGCTATGTAGTTTTTCTGTCTAAGATTTTTTTAGGATTTATTTTTCTCTTTTTTGTATTATTTTTCCCCATTATTCCGATTAGAATTTTTACAGTGAATTTTTTAAAATATTAGTCAACAGTTTTTGTTCTATTTTTTAAAAATATTTTGTTGTATAATGTGTTACCTAGTCTTCTAGTAATTCTTGAGTTTTAATTTTGTAAGATTTAATTTTATTTTCATTTTATTTGTGTCTCTGTCTTGTGGAGAGAATTTTTGCTAATTTTTTCTTAGGATGAAGATTTCATCTGTTTTCATTAAAACTTTGTAAATTGTGGATTTAGGAGTTTTCTCCATCTTTTAAGTTTTTGTTTTTCGTTTTGTAAACTAAATTTGTGTTATTATACGTAACATCCTAACCTGAGGTTTCATTTTCTTAGGATGTTACGTGGTTTGTGATGGTGTCTATTTTTTGTTTAGTTTTCTGATTTCCACTTCGGGGAAACTCTGTTGCGAGTATTTTATCAATGATTGTTTTTTTTTTCTTTTTGTAATGGATATATAAATAGATTGTCATTGGACCAACTAGTTAAAAGAACATGATTTAAAATGAATAACTGCTGATGATTTCAAATTTGGTATTTAAGTTTATATATATATATATATATATATATATATATATATACACTGGATTTCGAAGACATATTTAGGTCGGTTAATAATTGTGATGAAATAGATTCTGTTAGCCCAACATCTGACCTGGATAAAGAAGACCTAATACATATAGTTCGAGAAGAAATCTAGCTCGGTAAAAAAGGTCTAGTAAACTAACCCATGAATCATTGCCCAATAATGAGGCCTCCAGGTTTCTTGAATAAGGTACAAAGCCACAAGTATTGGGTATGAAGTAAAGGTCGAACTTACTACAGTGGTAATGGTCTGCGAGATATGTTTCCGTAACTACTACGTCATGATGAGGTGACCGACTCGTTTTATTTTGAAATATTTCGTCTGCCATTACCGGCGGTTGTGGCTGTTTTTATTGTTTAAGATGCCTTTTGCTCTTTAGCGAAACCTCAGACAAAAACACCTGCCCATTTTCCACGAAGCAGCCTAATACCGCCAAAAGAGACGACCATAATGCTTTTATGAGAGCGGTTGAGGGAGGCAGGCAGCTGTATGAGCAGCACCTGTCACAAACACATGTTATTGTGGCTAACCACACCAACACTCCGTAGCGGCTGAACAGCCACTTCTCGGCTGATCTAGTCGTTGAAATAGTCGGCTCTTATTCACCGACGTCTGTGAATGTGTTTTTATCGAAAGTTTAGAAAACGTGATGTGTTCAAAAAGTGTCGAGAATAAGGCTGTATTCGCTAAAACAGAAACAATGTAGAAAGCGTCAATAAAAAAAAACCCTCTTGGCATTCGACATGCACATTGCAGCAATTTTCTTTCCGTGGAAGCACCTTTGAAATTCCGATTTTGTTGTGATGTAAAGCTACACTGTAGTATTTCTTTTAACGTCCTCCACGTCCTTAACTCTTACAGTTGAGATGAATTTTCAGTGTAGGAAAAAGAATTTGCACAGATCTAGAGTAGTGAGCGGGTGCTGCACTTACACGCTGCTAATTTTCGCCAAAAATATTTTGCTCAGAATTATCGAGATGGGCTGAATTTTTATTTATTTTTTATGGCACTGACCTGTCTATACATCGTCATTGTAAGTTGTTCCACCGAGCAGAATTTTTCCTTTAAATTCAAGTTTCAAGCTTCCATATAAACCTACATATTTTTTCTTAACGATAAGTTATGCTTCAGTGTCGAGCGTTTTCATCAAAGGACTCTATTTATTCATGTATAATGCTAAATATTTCCTGTCTCTGGAAATGTTAAAATTAGCGTAGCTCTTTCATACACGGGAATATTATGGTTGCAATTTCCTTTATTTTTTAAATTTTTTTTACAAAGTATCAATTACTTACAGCAGTTCAACTCTGTTGCATATAACAGGAATGATGCTGATATACAATTCATAGACAGCAACTCCACCAAAGTTTTATTCATTTTAAGCGGTCGAATGGAACTTAAGTCCAAAGTTTGTTGTATTCGTGTAAAAGCATTTTAAATCAACATGAAGAAAATGTGCCCCCCCTAAGTAAAACGGTGTTATTTTTTATCTATGGTTTAGTTTCTTTGTTTAATGGCATATCAACCTTCATGGGTACTTAATGCCAAATCCTTCCCAGTAGAAAACAGCAGTGGAATTATTTAACCCATAGTTGAGGGATAAAGAGTTTTATGCCTTTTCCAAAGATATTAGTCAGAAAATGAACGTAATATAGCGACTGAAGTTCGAACTCGCCAACTACCAATTCGCTGTCTAGCACAACGGCACGGGGACTCTCCCATTTTAATTTATTAATCAAGCACTTGTTACAGGTGGAAGATTTTACTTCACACTCTTCACATCGTGAGGTGTAATGGTAGGCATTTTAGGTTAGTTGCTCATTTCTAGTGATTTCAATTCTCACCTGGTGCTCCATACTTTTGGCCTTGTGCCAAGCTGAGTAGATGACGAGACTAACCACAGTATTTTAAAATATATTTGGCTGGCTGGTTGTTTCACAGCATGTCAACTCGTATTGGGTTATTTAATGCCAAAGTCAGATGTTTTTCAAACAATTATGTGGTTTCAAATAACTATTTGATGATAATAATAATAATAATAATAATAATAATAATTTTTGCCCATAATTATATGGTATCAAGTATTCCTATTGAATGCAAATAATGTTCACTCAGATGTATGGTTTTTAGTAATCCTATTTAATATTAATAATTTTCTAACAGATCTTTTGACTCATAGATATGAAACAAACAGAAATTATCAATTTAGATCCGAGTGTACCTGGCAACAAATAGTCATGTAGATTTTTTTGTTAGTTCAAACCCCGCAGCACTCCGATACTTCTACTGACTTTCAATTCCTCCAGTTTTATCTCAAGCCCTTGGGGACGGCTCCAAGGACATCAATTACATTTGCTATTACCGTCACTCTCAGATTCTACACCTATGTTTTTAGCTCTCGGGTAAGATCCTAGTATGTTTTTAATTTTTTTTATTTTCTTTCATCATCATTCTGGAATCTTCTTCTTCTTCTTCTTCTTCTTCTTCTTATTATTATTATTATTATTATTATTCCTTTTGAGTTTTTCACACCAGCATTAGTTGATGTTTTCTCACTGGAGTTTGAGTGACAACAAGTGTGAATAGTCTCGATTCTTCCTCCAATTTACCATCGTTCCAAGTACCCCAATTACATGTCGTATAACCATCACCCGCATATTCCATAGGCTTTCTCTTTACTACTCGCGTAAGGTCCAAGTACTTGTCTCTCTTTTCGCTTTCTTTGATTTTTACTGTGTGGACCGCAAGGACAGTAAAATCAACTAGACGGCAAGTTCTCTTTTTTTTGTTTTGTTTCGTAAAATAACATGAGGTATGTTCTTCTGGTCGTGATAAGGTGATCTTTTTGTATATGAAAGTCCCAAAGAATTGTATGCTTCTCATTCTTAAGAAAGGATTCCTTCGGTCTTTGCATATACCATTTTGTAGTTTAGTTAAATTTCAGTGTCTTTCTAAATTCCCAGTAGATCAACCCCCCCCCCCCAGTTATGTCTTATATGCCATTTGCGCGAGTTTGATACATTCACATGATATAATTGGGTTAGGTTTGGTTTGGTTTGTTTAGTGGCATATCAATCTACTTAGGTTATTTAATGCCAAAGCAATTCTTCTAGAAAAACAGTATTTAACCCATTGCTGGGAGGAGAAAGGGGTTCATACTTTTCCCAAGGGTATTTATCCGAAAGTGAACGTAATAGCGCTACTGGAGTTCGAACTCGCTTACTACGATTCCGCAGTCCAGCGCTTTAACCATTATACCACGAGGTCAACTCCTGTTATTTAATTAATCGTTTCGTCTTTGTCTCCACATAATCTACACTAGCTATTCTGTTGAGTACTATCGATTTTAACTTAATTTGGGTCTATTGGTGATGTTTTGTGCTTACCGGCTCATTGGTCTAGTGGCTAGAGTGTTCGCCAATGATCTGGGAGACCTGGGTTCAATCCCAGGTCGAGTCATACCAAAGACTTTAAAAATCGTACTTGATACCTCCTTGCTTAACACTTAGCAATATGGTACGAATCAAGGGTAAAGTGGATCAATCCAGGGAAAGGAGTAGCGCCCTCCCTTACACATTGGTGTAGTAGCTATTGAAAAAGGAGCCTTCTGGTTGCCTTTGACTGCGGTCGCCAACAACAAAAAAGAATAAGAGATCCAGTTTCTCTCTTAAGGTTTCGATTTCGTAGCCATGTCGACGTCTTCTCTTGTGAAATCTCCATAGTTTGTCTCTTGAAATATCCATATTAGTGTTGTTACTGACCGCTGTAATTAGTCTTTCTTTGCTATTTTTCATGTTGTCCACAAAACTTTGAATTGGTGCGTCGACCCAATCTTCAATGCGGACAAGTTTTCTCTATTCCTCCTTTTTTTTGTGACTCATTCTGTCTATATCATTACTTGGATGTAGGGCTTTGTGCATCGTCATAAATTAACTTGAACTATGATCCATGTGTTCTTCTTTTGTCCATTTTGAGAATGGTCCTGAATATATTAAAAGGGAGACTGTTCATGTGTTTATCTCTTTAACGACATTTCTGCTGCAGAGTTTGGATTCAACAAGTTTTCTCGTTCGTCTAACGTACTCTTTTCTTCTGTTTTTTTTTTTTAACTTTTTTTTTATTTCCGCTTGTTAGCGGAAGTTAGCTTTCAGTATCCCCAAGTACTTGTAGTTTTCCTTCTCTACACGCATTCCGTTTCTTTTGATATAACAGTTCTGTTTTTTCTGCTGCTTTTCTTTTTCCACTTTCCATTATGAGCATGGCAAATATTTTTTGGCAAATTCTATTGCTATATCCTGGCTGTATATTATTGTTAGTGATAGCGTCTCGAATTCTTTTTCTTTTTTTTTTTGTAAACAGCTTGACATCGTCCATGAACATTAGGTGATTATTATTATTATTGTTATAATTATTATTAACTTGTGAGAGTTTCTTGAAACCATATAATTGTTTATAGATAATTTGTATTAGATCGGAATACTTGATAAATAGAATTATTATAATCATCTACACACAAAAAAACGTATTTATATTAAGAGAGAAAACTCAGACACATACACGCAGAGAGAGGGAGAGACCGAGAGAGAGAGAGACAGAAAGAGAGAGACAGACAGACAGACAGAGACAGAGAGTGAGTTATCTAGTAACGACAAACGCTTTATAAGTGAGAATTAAACATTAATACGGATTTATTAACGTAGGTCGTTATCAATTTACCTATGTGAAGAACACCAAGAAAAACTAAGTGAGGATTAGATTAGGCACAATTTCGTAGGTATCTCAATTTCTCTCTCTCTCTCTCTCTCTCTCTCTCTCTCTCTCTCTGACATACACACACAAATACAAATACACATCAACTGACATAACACCTGTTAAAAAAGTGGTATATTCTGTTATTCGAAACTTGATGAATTATATGCCATAAATTATTCAGAAAATGATGAATACGAACAAGAAAATGTGTGTGTGTGTGTGTGTGTGTGTGTGTGTCTTTTACTAAAAAATTCAAGAAAGAATATTTATATTTTTAAATGTTCTTATTTATGAAATAGGGAACGTAAATTCGAATGGAAAGCGTTTCGAAATCGTTCGTAACAGCCAAGTTTTCGACCTCTTTCTGCTGGATCTTTTACTATTTTCAAAGTGAACTAACTCAAAACTTTATGGATTATTTCTATATTCCTTTCATCCGGATTTGTGTGTCCCGATTGATAAAAAAAAAAACCCTTTAAAAATGTATATTTTCATCCTTTTTTCTTCTTTTAAACCAAACATGCATTAACGAAAACCTGCTCTCCATATATATATATATATATATATATATATATATATATATATATATATATATATATATATCTCATCATCATCATAATCCTGTCGTGCTGATAGACCTGACCCTCTCTCGCCACTTTTCCCTATCGTTCATCGCCTCTGGCAGGTCTTCTTGACTACTTCCCGTATCCTCACATAGTTGCTGAATGTATGTTCGTGCTGGTCGTCCTGCTTTTGCTCGGCCATGTGTGGGGGTCCATAAGAGTACATCACTTATGAGTTATATATATATATATATATATATATATATATATATATATATATATATACATATATATATATATATATATTTGTGTGTGTGTGTGTGTGTGTGTGTGTGTGTGTGTACGGTCAATAACACGTTTTTATTTCATTTTATCTGAATTTCACATCTCTAATGTGCTGACATAACACCTGTTAAAAACGTGTTGTTTTCTGTTATTTTAAACTTGATAAATAAAATTCCATAATTTATTCAGAAAATGTTGAATATAGATAAGAAAACATGAGAAAACAAAATATTGAATATTCTATCTTTAACGGTGTGATCAGACTCTAAATTATATAAAAACTTAATGCAAAATTAATTCAAAATTTTAAATATCATAAGACGCACTATCTATCTATCTATCTATCAAATCCAATGAGGCAAACATTTTTCTTGGTTATTTTATCCGAATTGTCCAAATCTGTGCCATAGTCTCTTCTAATGACGTAATAAGGAAGTAAGGATGCTGAAAAGGTCTCAGCTCAGCCAAGATAAGACTGATCTCTATTTTATTATCAGAAATCTTTTGCCTTAAGAAACTTGATAGACAATATGAAACGTGAACTGAACGGTGGAATGATTACACTTAATAGCACGTACTTCCCATGGAAGATAACAATCCCGTATTAGTCTGAACGCTAACTTTTCTCTATTTCCTCGTAAATAAGAAGGAATCTCTAGTATTTTAAGATTGAGAAACAAAAAGCCATAGTATATTCAGGAAATATTGATAATAAATACGGAAAGAATAAAATATGCTATTGAAAAAACAATTCAATATTTAAAATATTATGAAATTCAATATCTATTCATTACGTGGTGGTGATCATAGAATCCTCTAGTTTTATAGAGCCTCGAGTCGTAGGCAAATCCCGTCAGAAATGTCGTGTATAAATCTAACACCCTGGAAGGTATAGGGCCACAACCATATTACATGAGCAATAATGCTACAGTTTTGTTTCAAGCAGGTTTTTATGTGATGATTTTGATAGCCTCAAACCACCATGATTTTAAATCTAAAAGATGATTTTTCCTAAGTCAAAGAGTATAACCGTACCACAATTACCAACATAAATATCAATCATTAAACAGAAGCTCTAACAATGATTTCCAAGCAGTGTAATCCTAAAATTAAGATCTTTAAATGTGTTTCTAAAATTCTTAAATCTACTGCAGACCTCATGTTCTGTAGGAAAAGATAATCAAAGAAAAAAATCTGATGCAATAAAAAAGGAACCAATGTAATGAAATCGGAAACAATGTAATCAAAAAGGAAACTGCTGCAAAAAAAGAAAACAATGTGAGAAAAACGAAACAATGAAATTAAAAGAAAAAAATGCAAATAAAAAAGAAACAAGGAAATAGAAAGCGAACAATGTAATAAATAAGTGTAAAAAATTAATAAAAATTAAAAATTTAACCAAGAAGTAAACAATCTAATTAAAGGAAAAGTATGTAACAAAAAGAAAATGAAAATGAAACAAACAAATAAACAAAACAAAGTAATCAAAGAAGAAATGATGTAATCAGATACGTAAATATTCAACTCATTTGTGCTTAATAGTCAAAATGTGCGCATGAGCATTACAACCAAGATATTTTCAGACCTTCTGCTACGAACATTAATGATATATCAACTTTGTTCTATGTCAATGGTTCTGAACATGGGAGTCCTGCTTTATTGCCTTCGTTATAAATGATTGAACGCCATGTTATTCACCCCCCACACCACTTGACTTTTCAGTCATTCAACTCGCATAGAAACAAATTCATTACTGCATGGCTATGCATAAATATAGAAACCACGTTTTAATGTTTTGCAGTTTAACCATCTTTTACTTTGCGCGGGAACCAGTCATTTGTATATTCTTTCTTTTTTTATTTTTAGATTTTTGTCTGGTCACAACGTTAGCAGAAAGAATTATTTATAAGACGAAACGAATCAATTATTACCGTATTCGATAATACAGAAGACACGCCCCCATTCTTTTTTTGTGTGTAAAATGGCTAAAAGATATCCTGCAAAGCTTAAAAACAATGTTAAAGTTCTAGTTAGGATAGGAAATTTAGACCAGTTGAATGTTTTGCCTAATTTAACTTAAAAAGTTGGGGTTTTTGGTCACCTTGTCGCACTGTAAGATGCACATGTAGGCGTAATAACATATATACGTGTTGGTGGGTGCGTTTCTATATAACTATGTAAACGTATAGGTATGTATATAAATGTAGGTATGAACATATCTGGATGGATGTGTGTAGATATAAGTGTAGAGCGTATATATATATATATATATATATATATATATATATATATATCCTTTGAACATAGATAGATAGATAGATAGATAGATAGATTTTAAATAAACTTCAAAACGCTAATTACATTACACAAAATTGAAACTGAATGTTAACAACGAAAATAGAATGTTATAAAACTTTATAATTTTTTTTATTTCATTAAATAACTTACACACCCTGATGATGGTCTAAGCTCTGAAATGTTAATCTACAAATAGGAACATCCACAAAAGACTATGAATTTTTAATCGCTATACATTTTCATATATTTATGTACATGGATGTTTGTGCATTAAAACAATACTTCAATTAGAGAGACCAGCAGATTTTAAAAGATATGGATTTCTCTATGGGATAAAAAGTTCTTTTTTATGTGTATAATTGACAGAGGTAATCGACGCTGGTACGGTCAGAGGTCAGCCGAGATTATAGATGTCATGCGTCGTTTAATGGTTGGCTATCAAGCCGAACAAATTGTTGTTAGTGAGTTCGATTCTCACATGGTGTTTCATTCTTCTGGCTCTAAGTCAAGCTTTGTAACTGACAACTACATACCTCCTTTGTTCCTCATTATCTATCGTGACATGCTAGGAAGGAAATATTTTTCAAAACATTCAGTAATGAAGCAGAGCGCAGGAATATGTGTATTTATGCGTTTCGCTAAGTGATCACGATCATCCTGATGTTCGAGAAGGTTTCGTTGATTCTGTAGTTCCAAGCTAATAACCATTACCATTCTGCGGGTAGTCTTAAGAATACGCCGACTGTATACCTTGTAGAGGGGTAAAGTAAGTTGACGAACGAAGTCAAGGGCGACCAGAAGGCTCCCTTTTCAATAGCTACTACACCAAGGTGTAGGGGAGGATGCTACTCCTTTCCCTGAATTGCTCCACTTTAAAGTGTTCGCCAATGGTCCAGGTGACCAGAGTTCAATCCCAGGTCACGTCATACCAAAGACTTTAAAAATGGTACTTGATACCTCCTTGCTTAACACTCAGCAATATAAGGTACGTATCAAGGGTAAAGTGGAGCAATCCATGGAAAGGAGTAGCGCCCTCCCCAACACCTCGTTGTAGTAGCTATTGAAAAGGGAGCCTTCAGGTCGCCCTCGACTCAAGTCGCCAACTTCCTTTATGTATTAGATAAAAATACTTGTTAGCATATAAATGTGAGAAGATAAATGATTATTATCAATTCGGAGTGATTACTTTAAACCATATAATTGTTTATTATTACTATTAAAATAATTCCTTGAAATCATAATAAATTTCATTAGTTTCGTGAAGCCATAAAATTCCTCGAAAAAAACTACCATTGGTATTAACTAGCCCAACAACAAGTGTTGACTTTCTGTAAAGCCAAACAAACAACAGATAACAAATTGACTCACAACTAAACTGCCTTACTTAAAAAAAAAAACGTTTAGAGTAATTAATTTCCAAAAGTCAGCGATTGCCACACCACTTTCCTCTCCTTGACCCCCTTATAAGCGCCCACTGCCGCATTTTGACGAGCGTTTGCCACTTTGACTTTCATTCACTGTTTTGCCTAATAATTTATTTATATACATTTATGTAATGATGTCCAGATTGGAGTTAATGTCAGGGCATGTGCCGATGCACATGTGTTAATGACTGTCATTAATCTGTTTATTTATTCATTGGTGGCTGGTGTTATGAAACGCCTTTGAATGGAGGCGTGACACCCTCGGTGGCAGGGTGAGTCGAGGAATAGGACGGGCGAGAGGAGAAAAAGAGAGGAATAAAGTGAAGATTGAGGGAAAGTGGTTTAATATCAAGATGGAAGAACGAAATATAAAGCTAAGTGAAAGTCTAGAAAAACGGGAACGACGAAAGAAAAAAAGAAGGCTAGTGTGTGTGTGTGTGTGTGTGTGTGTGTGTGAGAGAGAGAGAGAGAGAGAGAGATACATAGAGACAGAGAGAGAGAGAGAGTGAGAGGGAAAGTTAGAGAGTGAGAAAGAGAGCGAGAGAGAGAGAGAGATTGTGAGAGAAAAGGATCAAAAGAAACGAGTGCAAGAAAATATTAGGGGAAAATATCGGGAGGAAAGAAAGAAGTCCTTAAAAAGTATAAGAGACTGGCAAGGGGTGGGGAGAAAGTGAGAGAGAGAGAAAAAAAAAAAGAAAGAGAGAGAGGGAAAGAGCGAAGGACAAAACTGGAAAATGGAGGAAAGAGAGCGAGAGAGGAAGATAGCGATTGATATGATTTGTGAAGATGGAAAGAAAAGAGAGAAGGATAATTCTAAAAAAGTGACAAGGGAAGTGAGGAAGTATTAAGTGCGAGAGAGAGAGAGAGAGAGAGAGAGAGGGGGGGAGAGAGAGAGAGAGCAGGAGAGAGAGAGAGCACGTGTGGGGGGGGGAGAAGGATAGATTAGATGAAGTAATAAAAAAAAAGAAAGAAAATACATAAAAAAGAAACACATAAATAAAACTGAGGAAGGTTGAGCGAAAGAGGCCAAAAAGGGAGGAAAAAGAAGCAAAAGAAAAGAGATAGAGAAAAAGAAAATAGGAAAAGAAAAGGTAGAAGCAAATAAGAAGAAACTGTAGTAAAGATTATGAAAGTGAGTGTAAGAGATAGAAAGAGGGATAGAATAAGCATAAAACCAAGAGTGAGAAAGAGAGAGAAACAGAAAAGAAAGACTAGGAAAAACAGTAAGAAAATAAAAAGAAAAGAGAAGCCTTTAGGGCATGGAATTACTGAGAACTGTATCTCAAGACGACAGATGGTCGGTAAAAGCCGCCACCGGCTTATGCAAATTGATATGCGATTTGGGATTTGCGGTTGAAGTATCGTGGGGGCAGCTATAATGCCGTGAACAGCAGGAACATTCGACGATGATAAAAAATACGAAGATTATTAGTATTGAATTAATTAATTAAGCAAATGAAATGCAAAAATATATCAAAATTAAAGTATATTTTAAGGTGGGAAGTGTCTAAGTATACTTTATCTGATCATTTGGCTGTTTTTTTTTTTTTGTGTTGTAATCTGTGGGAATGAGATAAAGAAGAGATGAGATAAGACAAATAAATGAATACAAATAAAAAGGCAATCACCGCGTGAAGAACATCTGGTACTGATAGTTTTATGAGAATTAAAGATGCCGCAAAGGTTAAAGAGAGACACGTGAGTTTGACAAAGGAATTATGACAAGCAAAAGACCAGACAGATGTTTATTAGGGTTGATGTGGCGAGAAAAGGAAGAAATTGTGGTCAAGAAAAATAAGATTAACAAAACAAAAACAACAAAAAATAGGATGAGGATTACAAAGCAAAGTCCAATAAAAAGGCGGTGAGGTGTTGTTTGCCAATATGTTTTAAGGTTACGGGCACGGCAATTAATTAGGCATTAAATAATTATATCACATAATTGGGATGGTGTCATCTGGCGAAAAAAAAAAAAAAAAAAGAAAAGGAAAGAAAAAGAAGTTTATTTTATGGGAGAAAGAACGCATGCGTATGAGAAAGAGGCTCAGTTGTAGAAGTATGCATTGATAAACGTTAGCATTCAGGAGGAAAAAAAAGAAGGCTGATAATGTATTTTATCCATTCTTCTGGCATGGACACAACGCGACATAAAGTCAATTCAAAACCCAGTGATCCAGTGCCCGTTGAGCTCAAACACTAAGTCCCTCGCTGATATTTTAATGGAAAATGTTTCTATCTTTTTTTAAACAGCTAATATACCAACGGCTGTTCCACAGGCAAAATTCAAGTCTCCTGGATATATATATATATATATATATATATATATATATATATATACGAGGATCATTAAATAAGTTTCCAGACTTTTTTCGTATAGGCACTTTTATTGATAGCACACACATGAAACTTTAGTCCCCTTTGAATCTCTTATGCTACTCAAAACCTGATGCTCGATTCATGCAAGATGGTCGAAAAGCAGTCTGAAGCATTCCATACGTTTCTGTGGCTTTTTTTCCAAGTTTAAAACAGAATTTTATTGCATATTGTTCTTCTAAAGTGTCCAGATAGCATTTTTGAAATTCACCAGCTGTGACAATCAGGCTTTAGTAGGGTGTATTCCAATTGCTGCTGTAGCTGTTCATTTGAAACTGAAATCATAAGAATTGGTCAGTCATCTCATAAGATATATAGCAATAACATACTGAATTTTCAAGAGTCTACGACAAACTTAAATACCTGTACAAAAAAGTCTGGAAACTTATTGAAGGCCTCACGTATATATATATATATATATATATATATATATATATATATATATATATATATATATATATATATATATTTGCTTCTAAGGTGCAAGAAAAATACCTGGGGCTATAGTTTTAAGAGTTAAACAGAGTACAACTTATTTTCATTTAGAGTTTTCCATCTACTAGACTGTCATACTAAGGTTAAATAGTCAAGTCTGACCAACTATTTAGCCTTACATAGGTTGGGGAATACGCATCTCACAAAGTAAAACAGCAGCAGCATTTTCTGACCACAATAACAACAATGGCAATCTCGCTTCCATGTTCTGTGTAGTAGAAAAAAGTATTGGTAAAAGAACAACAAGGGACTTGCGAGTCTTGAGTTCAGTCCTTGGGTCGTGTAGTGTAGAAATATACCCTGGGCTTTATCATTAGATGATGTCAAGCACCCACGTGTTGTGTGGCAAGTAAACGAAAGATAATTACAGAAACTGATAGATGAAATACAGAAGCCAGTTCAACATTCTCGTTAAGATAGGGTAGGAGAAAAAACATTTTGAGGAAGGGTGGAGTGTGAAACAGACGAAACGTTGTTATAAAAACAATGAAGACGAGAAAACTGGTTCAAGAGAATCAACATATGAAATCACTTTAACTGTATATATCTTATGATAATTCATCATCGCACGAACTTAGATGCAATTATATCAAATAAGATCTATCTGTCTATCTATCTATCCGATGATAATTATGATGAGGATACCTCAAATAATAACTGTGAAAAATAATGCCATAAAGACTAATTACATGAAAGTTAAAATTGAAAATACGTATGAAAATAGTTCATGTGGGCAATATAAGGATCGATTAAAACAGTTATTCACACAAGTGGATGCACTAAATAAATACAAGAAGAGGCACGACTGGGTGGGGAAGCTGATCCACTGGGAATTGTGCAAGAGATTGAATTTTGTCCATATTGACAAATGATATACGTACAAACCAGCATTTAATCAAGGAAATGAGACTTTTAAAATTCTCTGGGAGTTTCAGGTACAAAACGGATCACCTAATCCCGACAAGAAGACTAGCCAAGCGAAAAGAACTTATCTAGTAGGTTTTGCCTTTCCAACATACCACAGAAGGTAAATCAAAGAAAAGCAAAAATCCGGACAAATACCTTGCCAGAAACCCCAAAAGTTATAGAACATGAAGTTGACGTCGAAATCAATAGTAGTTGGTAATCTTAGTAGTGTTTTTTTTTAAGTTAAAAAAACAACTAATGGAACTGAGGATTAGAGGAAGAATCTACATGAAAATCTGGTCTTCATTAATTGATGATCACCCTATAATTCCTTCATTAATTGATGATCACCCTATAATTCCTTCATTAATTGATGATCACCCTATAATCCCTTCATTAATTGATGATCCCTCTATATATCCTAAAATTTATGGACTTCTTAAAACCCAAATCTAGAATTACTTAACGACCAATTATTTCTGGTACTGGAGCTACCCCCATAACATCACAAAAATATCGTTGTTTGTGATTAGTTTTTACTAGGATTTGTCATTCAAAGGAGTGAAAAACCACACACAGAAAATTAAATGCATATAAACTATTCACAATGATTCTGATTTCAGTAGAGAATTCATTTCAGGACTAATTGCTGTGAGCATTTATATAAATACAAATGACGATGCATTACTTAGAAGACGTATAGCTGCATAGAGGGGTTAGTCCAATAATAACATCATTATCAAGCCACTTAATAAAAGTAAAAGTGGTATATTATGGACTCTACACATTACAATAATAGAATTATAAGATGGCAAAACATATCTAAAAAGTCTGTAAAAACTATAATTCTAAAGATAAATCCTATAAAAACTTATTCCCAAAAGAAGACAAATTCTGGCCTTCATTAATTGATTATTAAATTATAGTTAGTAAAATTTATGAACTTCCTAAAATTCATAAACCTTGGATTCCCTTACGATCTATTATTTCGGTGATTAGAACTACCCGCCACCAAAACATCACAAAATGTTATCTCTCTCTTACGTGCAATTAGCAATTCTCACCTCACAAACACCTGTGATTTACTACCAAAAAAATGGATCCTATTCGCATAGAAAACAAATTTCTAGCTTGTTTCAACATCATTCCTATATTCCTATATTTCTAATAACAAATGTATTAAACGTTCAGAAATTTACCACCAGAAAAGAAATATTAGATTACCTTTATCTGTTAACAAAATACTTAAAATTTGCTTATTATTCACGAAACATTGCTTTTCAAAAATAAAATTGCATTTTTTAGGAACACACATTTTGTTTATTGATAGGTTCATCTCTTACTGGAGTTCTTGCCTGCCTATTTCTAGAATTTCTCGAAACTGGTTCCATTAAGATTATAATATCTAAAGATTTTAACCATTTCCATTATACAGATAATATAATAATTATATACACGTAATAATGACTTAACAAAAATTACGGAGAGACTAAACAAAACTGAACTAATAAATTTTACTTACGAACTAGAAAATAACAACACCTTAACGTTCTTGAATGGTATACTGATAATATTGTCTAAATTTATTTAAGGGCACTTAGGATCACTACATTTGGGAAATAAGTCAAGAATTTTCTAAAATTGACAGAATATTTCTCTCTATAATAATTTTAAACAATATCTTTCTCGATAATTATACAAATATCGAAATATTTATGACACTTATGCTAAGTGTGACAAATAATTCGACATAAACATAAGTGTCACAAATATTTCGCTATTTGCATAATTATTACAAATATTTCGATATTTGCATAATTATTACAAATATTTCGATATTTGCATAATTATTACAAATATTTTGCTATTTGCATAATTATTACGAATATTTCGATATTTGCATAATTATTACAAATATTTCGATATTTGCATAATTTTTACGAATATTTCGATATTTGCATAATTATTACAAATATTTCGATATTTGCATAATTATTACGAATATTTCGATATTTGCATAATTATTACAAATATTTCGATATTTGCATAATTATTACGAATATTTCGATATTTGCATAATTATTACAAATATTTCGATATTTGCATAATTATTACGAATATTTCGTTATTTGCATAATTATTACAAATATTTCGCTATTTGCATAATTATTACAAATATTTTGCTATTTGCATAATTATTACGAATATTTCGATATTTGCATAATTATTACAAATATTTCGATATTTGCATAATTTTTACGAATATTTCGATATTTGCATAATTATTACAAATATTTCGATATTTGCATAATTATTACGATTTCGATATTTGCATAATTATTACAAATATTTCGATATTTGCATAATTATTATAAGTATTTCGCTATTTGCATAATTATTACGAATATTTCGATATTTGCATAATTATTACGAATATTTCGTTATTTGCATAATTATTACAAATATTTCGCTATTTGCATAATTATTACGAATATTTCGATATTTGCATAATTATCACGAATATTTCGATATTTGCATAAGTGTCACTAATATTTTGACCTTTTCATAAAAGTCACAAATATTTCAGCATTTATATAAGTGTCACGAATATTTCGATATTTCCATAAAGTGTCACATTTATTTGGTCATCATCATAAACGTTACAGACATTTCGACTTTTGCATAAGTGTCACGAATGTTTCAACATTAGGCCCAGTGATAAGTTTGTTGCACTACTTCGGACAAGTATCTTTATCAGGCAAAATAAAGTCCTTCTCTTTTACAAAAAATACTGATTTTCATCATACCAATTCCATAAAAATGAATGCTTTTTTTTTACTCAACATTATGTTATTTTCAGGTCCTTCATTCATTGTTGATATCAATAAAATTTTATGAAAGTAAAATGGGGATTTTAATAAATCCAATGTTTTACTAATTCTTTTTGTTTTTGTTGACAGGTATCATTTTTGACTCAAGTTTTCCAATAAATTATTATCCAGGGTTCCTTAGGTTCAAAATCAAGAATTATTTTTTTGTCCTTAGATATTTGAGTCAGGCCCTGTCCACCCACATTAATCATCACTGTTTATAAATGATTCTTACTTTTCATTTACCATATTTCCTTGTATATTCATCCTCGCCATCACATCATGCTAATAACCCTCTCTTGCTCACCATCTCTTTCTATCGTCCATCGTTTCCGGCAGGTCATCCAGACAGCATCCAGTGTCCGCACAAAGCTGATGGATGTAAGTCCTTGCTAGTCGGTCAATACTGTTACCGCCGGGTGTAGAAGTTCATATGAGAGGTCAATTATGAGTTCTTCCACTCTTCTCTACAAGTGCCCATCATATCTTGTTCGTCTCGCTTGGATGGTTTGTTAGATGGGAGGTAAGTGGCAGTGCAGGTGCTACCTTGTGCTGTGCTGTTTCAAAGATTAGTTCAAGACAGCATGCAGCATCTAATATAGATGTTATCTTGCCTTTTCTTCGTGTGTTTCGTTAAAGTCAAAGTAGTGCTTCCATACAGTAGTTCTCAAACAGCTTCAGCTTTAACGTAAACCCCTTTCATTTTATCAGTGATATTAGATGTCCATATGATCGATAACTTATCAATAGCAGCCTAGCCTTTCTATATGCGTATGTAAACATCATTTTCAGTCGATGAGACATTGATGCAGAGGAGTCTGAACTGGTCAACCAATTTCAAAGGCTTGCCACTTAAATTGAAGATGGCTCCTTCTTTTTTACATGAACCTTGTTTCATTATTGTTTTTTTTCAGCTTTAGTAAAACAACCAGTCAAGGAGAAGGAAACCTCCGAACTCAGACCAGCATAACCCTGCTTTAAAATTGACCTTACATCGTATCCTGTACATGAGTGACGGATTGGGCAAATACAATCCCTTGATGGAGATGTTGTCAATTTTGTTTTTCTTAAGCTGAATCTCAGAAGATAATGGATGATTAAATGAATAAATGAATAAAAAGCCATACAAATAGAAAATACCTTTTTAACCTTCACTCAAGGAAAGAATCCAAGTTTTTACTTACGCCAGAATGCTGATCCCTATTTGAAGGGTGTCTCCATGGTAAGGTAAATTAACAGTTTTAAGAGTGTGTTGTAAAGAGGAAAGAGTTTTCGTCGACCGCACTCAGATTAGCAAAGGAGAGGGATTAATGCCGACGATGAAATGTCTAAGTGCATTCAGATATTTCTATAAGCCAATTAAGTCAGATTTCTTTCCCGCCATTTTCCCGTGACTTAATGACATATTGGATTAGAATTGCTTTCTTAGAACATTCTATAGTCGACCAAGTACATAAAGATATAAGAGGGTAAAAGCGAGAGAGGTCGGGAGAGAATGAGGGAGAGTGAAAGCCAGATATACATATACAGAGAGAGAGAGAGAGAGAGAGAGAGAGAGAGAGAGAGAGAGAAGATTATAAGGGAGCTTTTAACGTTTTTGAAATATTATAATAGAAAATTTTAATGACCATAAAATTCACTTTTTTACTCGGATTTCTTCAAATATGAAAAAGTGGTCACAATAAAACGTGCTTTTTTTTTATCTAATATTCAAGAACACAAAGATATTTTATTTGCTGTGAATCATAAGAAAAAAGAAGAGAAAATAACCCATCTAAAATTGAATAAATAAAACATGTTTCAAAATAAAAACAAATTTTGTATATTCAGGTTTCTAGGCAAGAAATTCAAAAATAAACAAAATTTTAATAGATTTCTTTTCATTATTAAACATCTTTCCCAGATTCCAGAGATTTTAATCAATTTTCGAATATTTCATTTCTTTTCGGTAACAATTATTTTAAATTTAAACTGAAACTAGATTTACGATTCTTTTGCGTAAATAAAATTGTATTTTAAATTTTGAATACGGTTTAAATCTGTAAAACGAGATTACTTAATATCCTAATTGTTTTCAAGTGCACTTTGAAATATGGTTCATTCTTTGTTCGTATTCACTGAAAATCTGATCTCAAGAACCAGTTATTCAGTGTACTTCTCCAGAGCTTAATCCTAAAAGAATCCTCTCTTAGAGTTACAATACAAATATTTAAATACCCCAGTTTCAGGAATCCATTCAATAGGAAAAAATCTTTTAAAAATATAAGAAACTGAAAAATCTCTCTCTCTCTCTCTCTCTCTCTCTCTCTCTATCAATCTATCTATCTATCTATCTATATATATATGTGGTAACTGTCTTGTCCCTCTATTATTCTATCTAAAAATTGGGTTGATTTATAAATAATTTCCATTTTAGTAAAACATAATTCACTGATAAATAATTTAACAACAAATTATTTTCAATAAAAATATATTCATCAGTATTTTGAATATCTTTTGCCATTCATCAGCTAGCATGTTGATTCCTTTCAAGTAAAATTCATCTGGTTTTGAGCTTTCCACAAATATTTTCACCTGATCTTCTTGATAAAATTTTTGTTAATCAGAGCATTTTGTTGAGAATTTAAAAAAAATGGAAATCTTCCGTAAATAGAATAGAACAGACTAGCCAAAATTCAATATTTTTTCTTGTGGAGTTCTAGCTGGACGTGGCCTTCTGTTATCACGGAGAAGCACAACATTTCTTCGATTGACGAGTGCGGGGCAATTTCTAAGAAGGCGTTCATGCAAACGTTTCCGCTGTTGAGAGTATAAATCTGCATTCAGTACCTGATTGTGGTTTCAAAACTTAAAACAAATAATAATGTGAAGGTGCCCGTAGCGTAATGGTTATCGTCGTAGGAAATGGACACGGCGACGCGAGTTCAAATCCTGGACGAGACTGATTGCATTTCACATAGCACTAATACCCTTGGGAAAGGTATGAATCCAATTATTCTCCCTCCAGCTATGGGTAAAATAGCAGGGCAGACCGGGTTCTTCAGCCTTGGTGAGGCAACTAGTCTAGGAGAAGGAAAACTCTGAATTCAATCCTGTTAAACTCCGCTTAAAAATTGACCTTGTGTTATATCCTGCCCGAGCGGAGGGGTTTGGTAAATATGAATAATGGGGTGATGCCTCTCTGCATGCAGCATAAATTTTCTTCTATGAAAAACTCTACCTTTGGGGAGGCTATGGAGATCTGTATTTGTCAATCCCCTGATTCTTGTGTTGAAAGTTGTCATAAAAGACCAGTTTTTCGTTACCTGCAATGATATTCAAGAGAAACGGGCGATTTCTGTCTTGAAAGAAGACTTGTCACAATGGATATGCTATCTTCTTTATTCCAGCTTGCTCACTTCCATTTTCTTCAGGTGGGAGCAGATTATAGATTGGGATATGTTAAGGTCAAGTACAAATTTTCGAGTACTTTTGCGAGAATTGTATTCCACCAATTCTCATAAAGCATCGAGGTCTGATGAGCATTTTGGTAAAGGCTCACCTCTCAGGGATGTATCGCAAAAAAAACAACACTTTGAAATTCATTCATGAATTTGTAGGTCAGGAATAATACCTTAGCCATAAACACTACAAATTTCCTTTGCTATTTCTGTAGCGTTTTCTGTTATTCTTAAATTCACACATGACATATCGAATATGCACTTTCAGTTCCGCCTTTCTTGGGGCACTCTTTTATTACCGAAATGGGAATGACCGATGAAGGCACTCTTTCATCAGATATTTTCGGGTTGTGTTTAAAATATTGGGTATTTGAAATGCGTCGTTACAGTTGGCTTTTAATAAAAGAAAATCATTTGACTCAACCCAATATATTTTCAACTAATAGACATACTACGCCATCAGCTTATTTTTGTCGCTTCTTCTACAGCATATCAATTATTAAAAGAATATTTTAAAAGTTTCTAAAAACAAACTCTTGTCACAAATATTTTTCTCCTATCGATAACCTGAGGTCGAAACTAGTTAAGAATAATCTAAAAATGAATGATTCAAAAGAACTAATTGTTATATCACTTGTTATAGCGAGAAAAGAACTTCAACAAATGGTTTTGTTTGGTTTCTTTGTTTAATGGCATATTAACCTTTGTAGGTTATTTAATGCCAAAGCCATTCTCCTATAAGAACAGTAGTCGTACTATTTAACCCATAGCTGGGAGGATAAGGTGGTTCATACCTTTCCCAAGGGTATTTGTCCGAAAGTGAACATAATAGGGCGACTGGAGTACGAACTCGCTTACTACGATTACGCAGTCCATCGCTTTAACCATTACACCACGAGGACAGCCCAATAATGGGACTATTTAACCCATAGCTGGGAGGATAAGGTGGTTCATACCTTTCCCAAGGGTATTTGTCCGAAAGTGAACATAATAGGGCGACTGGAGTACGAACTCGCTTACTACGATTACGCAGTCCATCGCTTTAACCATTACACCACGAGGACAGCCCAATAATGGGACTATTTAACCCATAGCTGGGAGGATAAGGTGGTTCATACCTTTCCCAAGGGTATTTGTCCGAAAGTGAACATAATAGGGCGACTGGAGTACGAACTCGCTTAATACGATTACGCAGTCCATCGCTTTAACCATTACACCACGAGGACATCCCTTTCAAAAAATGGACTATACATAAGGCCTTACATCCGAGAGATGACATAGATGGGCTATAAGTGTCAAGAACAAAAGGAGGAAGATGAATTGCCAGCATTAAAGATAGCGCGGATGCATCGATACAATGACTTGAAGACTATATAAAAAAAAACGGCAAAGAAAACTGATTACAGCGACGAAAAACATCACAAGTAACATAATGATCAACAATAATAAAGAAACTGAAATAGGAAGGAAAAACTGTATGGATATTTCAAGCGACAAACAGACGAAATCTCGTAGGGGAAGCTACGAAAATGAAACTTTGAGAGAGAAACTAAATCTCTTCTAATAGCAGCCCAAAACAACGCCATAAGGACAAACTACGTAAAAGTGAAAATAGATAAGACAAAAAAAAGTTTAGATTATGTAATAATTGAGAAGAAACAGTTAATCCCATAATGAACGATTGCAGTAAATTAGCACACAAAGAGTACAAGACAAGACTCGATTGGGTGGGGAAAGTGATCCACAGGGAATTTTGCGAGAAAATGAAATTTGACCATACTGCCAGATGGTAAAACCACAAACCAGAATCCATCCTGGAGAATAGGATGCACAAATTTCTCTGGTATTTTGAGACTCAAACTGATCTCCTAATCTCGGCCGGAAAATTCTCTATCTTTCGTAAATCTTAATCGGAACAAAAGTATTTATATTAAAAGTTTAACAATTCTATTTAAAAATAAAAAAAAAATAACTGAACGTTGAAAGGTCAGAATAAACACCCACTTTAAGATAAAAAATATTTTCAAAACAACTTCTTCGGAGAACTTCACGAAGATTGACCTGAGTGATAGCTAATAAAAAGAGAGCACCTGCTGAATAGTAGACTTTGCTGTCCCAGCGGACCACAAGTCAACGAAAAAAGAGAGAAGTACGTAAACCTTGCCAAAGAACTAAAAAAGCTGTGGAATATGAAGGCGACAGTGATAGCAATTGTCATTGGCCTGCTTTGAACGGTCCCTAAATGCTTGGAAAAGTGACTGGAAGAAATGGAAATTGCAGGATGAGCCGACACAACTCTACCGTTTTGTTAAGATCGGCCAGAATACCAAGATGAGTCTTGTAGACTTGATTAGAGTTGATGTCACTCAGACTCCAATGAAAGACCATCAGCTAACACTGATGTGAAAAACTCAGAAGGAGTAACATAATGATGATAATAATAATAATAACAAGTGTAGGTTGTATTGAGACAGAAATGAGACAGTTAATCACATGAAAAGCAAATGCAATAAATTAACACACAAAAAAGTTCAAGGTCAAGATCATCACGGGATGGGAAATGTCATCCACTTGCAATTGGGCGAGGGATTAAAATTTGACCATATTTTCAAACGGTATATGTACAGGATCAAACCTTGAGAATAAGACGCATAAATTCTTTGGTATTTTAAAATAAAAACGGATCACCTTATCATATCTAGAAGATAACTATCAAGAATAAAGAACTTGTCATCGATTGGATTTTACCATTCCAGCGGACCAGAGAATAAAAGTCAAAGAAAATTAAAAGACAGTCAAATATTTAGACACTGTCAGAGAACTAAGAAAGCTGTGGAGCATTTGGATGTCGGTTTAAATGATACGGGATGGCTTCTAAAGGTTTAGAAAAAGTGACTGGAAGAACTGGAAAGATATGTAAGAATCGAGACTATTCGCAAACAAATTATTATTATTATTATTATTATTATTATCATTATTATTATATGTAATAATCCTAACAATGATTTCTTGCATGCAATGAAAGTCTCTGAGATGTAATGGATAAAATGCTGGTCTGCAACCTTGAGGTAAGCGAGATTGAACTCCAGTTGTTCTATTGCGATCACTTTTGAACAAACGCCCTTGGGAAAGAAATGAAACCCTTATTAATATAAAACCGTTGTTGTTCTACTTGAAGAATTGTCTGGTCATTACCATTAAAACGTGAAGCCGAACATCGTTTGCACAGAGTTATATGGTTTCAAATATTTATATCTAACACTCATAATTTTTAAGCAGATCAATTTAACTCATTCATATGATCCTAACAAGAAGTAATTTACTAAACTTTTCGGCTAAGATCTGGTACAAGGCCGTATGAATGGGCACCCAATAAAACTCGAACTGACTTGCTTGTTTAGCTTGGTAACCATTACACTACCCGAGGAGACCATGTGATCTTAACAAGTAATACCATACCGAATTAGAGTCGAACTGGGTGTAAAGGCAATAAAAGGGTGAATTAAAACTCTCTCGAGCTCTAAAATTAGATCCTGATTAGCAGATTCAGATTAATGACATACCCAGAATACCTCTTTTGGGAAATTTTAATCATCTGCAGAGGATGCTATTGATGTATTCTAATCCTCATCGAAAGGGCGGCGACATTTATTAGCACAGAAAAATGGCATGAATTAACCAAACTTCACTTGACACTGATCATGCTCAGTTCACACAATTACTTTTGGGAGATGGTATCACTTCTACATCCTCGTATATTTTGAAAAATACTTTCTCTCTGATATATTTATTTACTTTTAGTTAATTATAATATCAGTTGGACGACTAAGATGGAACACAACATCGAATTTAATTGCTGTCAAAGGTGTTCTTTTGGTGTGTTATATATTAAAGTAACCATAGTACCTGAGCATCATTGTGAAAAGTTCTAAAATTTCTATTTCATTATAATTAAAAAAATAAAATTCTCTATCTTTCGTAAATCTTAATCGGAACAAAAGTAATTATATTAAAAGTTTAACAATTCTATTTAAAAATAAAAAAAAATAACTGAACGTTGAAAGGTCAGAATAAACACCCACTTTAAGATAAAAAATATTTTCAAAACAAATTCTTGGGAGAACTTCACGAAGATTGATATTATTATCCAAAACCCTTTTTTTTTAGAAAAGTTATTTCTGTTTTATTTATTTTGGAGCAATTAATAAATAAATAAACGAATAAAGATCATTAATTTCTTTATGCTTCAAACTTTCTTTAGCATACAAACACTGCCGCCGCCGCCGCCGCCGCCGCCGCCGAATAGATCTTGAGTGATGCAATATGAACATCGTGACTATTTGCGTGTGTATATGAGTGTTTTTTTTTTTCTTTTTTATTATTGTTTTCACAAAACAATTCATTCTTAATTTCTTTAATGTTAATGGAAGTATTTAATGTTTAGTAGACAATGACGTCTATAGCAAATCGCATTCATTGTAAATTTAATGAAATTAAAATACTTTTCAATTTTTCTTTTCAATGATCAAAATCAGTGTTGTTAAAAAAAATTAAAAAAAAAAAACAACAAAAAACAAAAAAAGACAGATGAAATACTTACGTCTCCAAATAAACTTCGTGGCCGTGTAATTAGGTTGTCGAAGAAAATATGAGAAGAAGCAAAGGTTGTTACATCATCTTACTGACAAAAGGACAGATAAACACGTTGTTACAAAAAACCTATTCTCGTTTATTTTGGATGTTACATGTTCTTTTTAGACCGCTGTCATAAAGAAAAAGATGTATAATAGTTTTTGTTCGGTCGATGGAATAAAAATTTATATTTATATAAATTCTAGCCAACATCCAAATATGGATGAGAACGATCTCACTTAAACTCCAAAATATCCATCGGTTTCCGTTGGTGTCTAAATCACAACTTTAATGTTTTGTGAATCTAATTCACACGTGACTATCCATAGCAAATTTTGATCCGTCATCTGTCGATCACTCCTTCACGAATGTTCACCGTATCTAGTTGGTTGACGTGAATATTGATGGGAGAAGCCATTATATAACACCTTAATTTCTTATAAATATAAAAACAATATAAAAAAGCAAATTATGTGCACACGTAAATAACAGAATTATTTCTATTTAATTCTTCGTGGCTAATGAATAGAGATAAAATGAATATCATCTAAAAAGATAGATAAAACGAAATAAAATGAAATAAAATAAAATAAAATAAAATAAAATAAAAATGAAGACATAAATATTTATGTTGACTTACAAATCTTACCGAACATAGAATAGATAACATTTTCAAAATGTTATTCTAACATATTTTTTTTAACTATTTATTCATTTTTGCTTAAAAAAAATAATGTAATTCAGTTTAAGTTTTCTTGTTAGTTAACGGATTTTATCGAAATGTTCAAAAATTGTTCCATTGTTCCGATAACAACACTGCTAAATTAGCAAAATGTATATGAGAAGGTATTTAAGTAGTTTTAATAGATTTCTTATAAAGGCTTCTTATAAAACTACCGCTGACATATAAGAAAATAAAACAATATAATTAGGAATGAATAAAACAAGACAATTATCAATTAAAACCTGTTTTTTTTTATCCATATTTAAATTAGATATTTTATGACGGTGATAAACGTCATTGGTTTGTATATATAATACACGGTCATGTTAATTTGTATCAACGATTCCGTCTGGATTTTATGTTTGGTGGTGTTTGATTATACTTATGAATCAGTTCCAGGGACCCCTACCCTCGCTGGCATTACCTGCTTCTTCGTTTAAAAAAAAGGGGGACGGTCTGCACTTACTGCCCACCGCCCGAGGCGCCCCTGAAAGGAATACCGATGAAACAAGAACAATTTTTACTCTAACTAAACCGACCTTGTATCACATTCGAGTACCTTAGGGTTTGGGGGTTTGTGAGATTTATGATTTAACTGGATGTTGACTGTTTTGATGTTAGGAAAAGTGTAAATAAATAAATAAAATATTAATAAAGATTTTTTAAAATATAGTTTCCTTCTTGTAGCAGAGAACGTTTTCAGCGCCACCTACATATCTGCCAAATATAACACGTATTTTGACTGCGTAAATGATTTTGATTACACGGTAATTTTCGAAGGTGCAAACTTGCAGGTCTAAACGGATGTAAGCGCCGCATGTGATAGAAGGAACACGAAAGAAAAAAAAAAACAATAAAAGAAAGACAGTAATATGTGTGTGTGTGTGTGTGTGTGTGTGTGTGTGTGTGTGTGTGTGTGTGTGTGTGAGAGAGAGAGAGAGAGAGAAAGAGAGAGAGAGAGAGAGAGAGGCTCGATCCAAAATTTGTCCAAAATGCCAATGCCCTTATACTCGTCTTCAATCACCTAATCGTTCCTCGCTTCATTGACAGCAATGATGGCGCCCACCATCTATTGACTCGTCTAAATTTATTAAACTCATTACTGCTGACAACAAAGAGCGCTGGATTTTGGCGGTGCCTGGAGTGGATGAAGGTGAAGACAGGCCTCATGAATGTCATTAAAAAAGAAAAAGGAATTGACCCCCCCCGCCCCAAATACAGCAAAACTAGAAAACGAAATTGGGTGTGATAGAAGCTGAGAGAGAGAGAGAGAGAGAGACAGAGACAGAGACAGAGACAGAGACAGAGAGACAGAGAGAGACAAAGACGTTATAACCTGTTCAGTGAACAGCTTCGCCGTGTATATACATAGATAATTTGTGCGATTGTGTGTGAGGGCAAGCTCTAGTATCTGGAATAGAATAATGGCGGCCGAACTGTGACGTTTTCCTGAATCGAGAAGATGTGTGCGTGCGTCAACGACGCAAAAAAAAAAAAGATATTGTAAAAGGGCTGAGATACAAAATAGTTAGGGGAGAGTCTGCAATGTGGGAGTGGGGTATGAATGTCATTGATTCTAATGCGGGAAGCCAGACATTAATGCATAGCAGAAAATCTTTCGGGTTATTTTTGTTATATTATTGTTATTATTATATTATTATATTGTTGTTACTGCAGAAAAATCACTATTACCGTTAAAATACCCAAAACTGTCTTGGTTTAATTGTTAATCTGATACTTGATGACTTCTTTCGTTTCCAATGTCCTTATAAGGAGATTATATCTTTAGAAGAGACCAACTGACAGTTATGCTTCATCATACTCCAGCATTCTCTACCAAATTATAAATGCTTTTACTGATTTTGTCGTCTGGATGACCTTAACTCCTTTTTGCCCTTTCAAATCCTCAACCTACTTTATTATTTTACCCCTGCAAGTTTTTCTCATCCGATTTGATTGTTAGTTTTTCATTGAAGTCTGAGGGACACTAAATCTCCACTGGTCACCAGGACTTTTCCACGTATTCTAGCTGATTTTAACAGTGTTGTGGTCGGTATGATCTTAATTCTTCCTCTAATTTCAAGTTTCTCTTCTCTCTTTTTCAGGCCTTTATGAACCGTTCGAAATGGACGAATTAGAATTAGTATCACTGCCACCTTATTGTTCCACAGCTTCTTCAGCTCTCAGGCAAGATGTAAATGTATACTTATCTTTTTGCTTTCTTTTATTTTCCATTCTATGGTCCGCTTGAAATTCTCTGATCTTCTGATCGAGGTTTGCTGATCCGTTTCTTTCTGAAAGAATTTTATACATTTCATTTTTTTGCATATATTCTGGTTTTTACATATACCATTTGGTAGCATGGACAAATTTTAATCTTTTGCACAGTTCCCAGTAGATCATCTTTATCGCATGCTCTTTTAGTCCTTTTGTGAGTGCAATTTCTGTTTCATCTTTGTCCCTATATGACTTCAAGAAGAAGAAGAAGAAGAAGAAGATGATGAAGAAGAATTTATTAGAATTAAGATTATCTTTGGTAATGTGAAGTTCATTATATTTTATGACTTTAGGTGTTCACGCGAGTATCCCGGTGTTTACAGCCCGAAGAAAATCATAGATCTCCAACATTTTTCTCCCAGACCCCATAATTGTTTTTTGGGTCAGTCATCATGAACACGACCCTAGGCGACTTCCTGTTTTTTTTTCCCATCTTTTCCCCCACTTTCTTTCGTCTTCATTCAAGATCAGGTAGAATTTCTTTTATTCACAACTATCTGATTCCGTACTTTTTGTAGAATGGAATCGACAATCTGAATCTGGCAACATCGAAGATTATTATTATTATTATTATTATTATTATTATTATTATAAGTAGTAGTAGATTTTTTTGTTCATATCAGTCGATAAGCCAGGACTTTCCTCTGTAGGGTAGATGATTTATTATTAGTAGTATTAGTATTAGTATTAGTAGTGTTTACTGAACTTTGCTAAGTCTGGAACACAGGTCTTAGATTACTTTTATTAACTGATGTTACTAAGTGGTAACCTATCTACATACTGCGTGGACTCATCACTGCTTAACCTTCGGGATTTGGGTGAAACGGGGGCGGTTTGGGTTTGATCGCAGATGTTAAGCAGCTTTTGATGTAACTTGACCACAAGTCATCACCACCATTATTATTATTATTATTATTATTATTATTATTATTATTATTATTATCCATTGTAGTAGTTGTAGTAATAGTTGTAATAGAAGTAATATTATTAGAAGTGGTATTTGCATTTATTTAATTTACATGTCAGTCGTATCTGGTGATTTTTGATGTGGATCAAGCGACTATGCCCACAATATACCAGCCCTCTCCTCAATATGCTTACTTATCTATTATTATTTGTAATTATTTTGTAGCTTGGAAGGTCTGGACTCTTCCTTTGTCCTTTTACAGTCTTGTTGTTGTTGTTGCTGTTGTTGTTATTATTATTGTTGTTGTTGTTGTTGTTGTTGTTCTAATATTCACATCATTATCGTCGTCATTATAATTCATTATTACTGTTATTATTTGCGTTGTGTTGTTGCTGTTCTTCTTCTTATTATTATTATCGTTATTATAGATTTTTTTTACATTCCTTTTTATCTTTTCATTCTTTTCGTTTTTGTAATTCCTGATTTATTAATGCTCAGGTCCTGTTTTATTTTAGATTCCTCCTGCAATATTATTACCAATTTCCGGCCAGGTTTAAGAGGCGCGTAGACAGCTTCATAATATAATTTTCCTAAAATTGCATGATTTTTCCAATTTTTGCCCGGTCCTATTGGGAAGTTGCGCCGCTTGCCGTGAAGTAATTATACCACACTTTCCGGTGCCTTTCACACAGAAATTACTACTTGTTTTCTTTTGATAAAGCAGTTTTCTAAAATCTGATAAAAATATTAGAAGGTAGAAGCACTGTCCTCCCCACACGGCATTTTATTTTATTTCATTCTTCTTCATTTATTTTTTAATCTTCGAAACAGTTATTGAATTTATTTTGTAAAATTTTGTATATCTTCATCTTTTATTTTTATTTTATTTATTGTCTCGGCATTCAGTGTTGATGAATTAAAGGAAAAACGAAGGCATGATCGAATCAACATTTCAATCAATTAGTTACATGCGTCAAGTCGAGAATATATACGCTTGCGCACACGCATGCGCACACACGTAAAAAACAGCGACACCGATAACGCCCCCACCTCCTGCCAAGGTAAGCACACACACTCTCTTTCTCTTGCATACAAACACACACTCACACAAACTCGCACATACTCAATATGCACTCATGCACACAACCACATATATACGTTCACACGCGTACGCGTACACACATACACACGCGTATATATATATATATATATATATATATATATATATATATATATATATAACTTACATCAGTCTCCAACATCATGCCCGTATAGGTAAACACAACCATCTATTCATAGGTTTACATATACATATATAGAGACGGAGAAGCAGTTGAATAGGCCCAGAATGGTTTGATGTGCGTACTTGACTGACAGTATTGTAAGGAAATTTGTGCGTTACTCTGGCGGAAGTTAAATGGCGGAAGTTAAGGCCCGATGTTATAATTGCAGACACAGGAGAGTTCCGTAAATGCTGGCCACATTATAGGAATAAGGGCGCCCGATGAACATTGTACAATGAAAGCTCTTCCTTCCTTCACGGATTTCGTATTATCAAAAGTAATGATTTTTTTTTTGTTCACTCGCTTTTCACAGGGAACAATAATTGAAATTGTTTAAGCCTTTTAAAAACATCTTTTTAAATTATAGTCAGGTTTTATTATTTATTTATTTTTATACGACAAGAGTAAATATACGATGGGAGGCGCGAAATGTTAATTCACAAAGAGTTTATTTCGTTGAATTAGGTAAAATGGAAGTTTGCCTGTTAAATTCAGCAAATGTGTCAATTAATAAAATGCTTTTCTTTGTATTTAGTTATTCAAGATATTTTCTCACTTTTTAATTTTAGCAATACACATAGGTTGTTAACACACTGCCTACAAGAAACACCGTTGTTCAGTGATCTAGGCAAAACATAAGTTAACGCTTCATGTCAAAAATAACAAGCAATAAATTATGAAATAATGCAGTCAGTAACAAAATGTCACATTATTTGGCACAAGGTCAGGTATATTAGGTGCCGAGTAACGTTGATTAGGAATTTGTATTGCTGATCAAGTTAAATTATCAAATAAATTTGTCATGAATCTATCTATCTATCTATCTATCTATCTATCTATCTATCTATCTATCCTGTTGAATATACTGTTTATGAGAAACATTGATTAGGAATAAAGAAAAATATTACGACAAATATTTGCAATTATATATTTATATATATGGTGAAATGGTAGATTTTGGTGAATCTGACAATATTATAAAAATAAGTGGAAAGATGGACAAATCAGACACTTACAAAGGGTTTAGTATTGATCACTATTAAACTCTTTGTAAATGTTTGATTTATCCATCTTTCATTTGCGCAATGTTGCTACACCTGACCAGGTACAAAAAATTACAAGTAAAACATTAATTTTCTCTATTGTTTTTCTTTTACCCTCCCCTTATATATATATATATATATATATATATATATATATATATATATATATATATATATATATATAAGAAGGAAGAAAATATGGAAAATTAACTTGATGGGGCATTAAGTGTGTGTGAATGAGTTCGCGACTGCGTAGAAATGTTCACATTATATGCATATTCTACATAGATAACGAAATGTATTCAATGTAAACATTCCTTGAGAAATTATTATGATTGGAATAAACGTGAACAAATTTCCCCCAATATTATATATATATATATATATATGAAGGTGGACTGAAAAGTTCACAAGATGAAAAGCTCATATTATGACATCGAATCTGCTGCTGATGAGTTTTTTGGCAAATGGGATAAAAAAACGGCAACACCAATGAAAGACGTTTGAAAACAACAAGGAGGGTTGTATTGAAAGAAAAATCTCATATGGTTACATCTTGTTCAGGTGATGAAGTTTTCAACCGGCCCTCGTATATATATATATATATATATATATAGAGAGAGAGAGAGAGAGAGGAGGTAGAGAGAAAGAGAGATGGGTAAAGAAATAACCAATTTTGAGTGCGTTTTCTACATACAAATATAACTGTGTGTGTGAAAATACATACACTTCTATGTAGATACGGCAAAGCATATAAACATGCCTATTTACTCACTCTATCGGTGAGTATCTATTTCTCTATCTCCAAAGTCTTGTGTCTGTCTGTTTGCGTTCCCATTCGTTCAATGTTTGATTCTATTGTCTGTCTTATCAATAGTTTATGTACGGATTTTAGCCAAGGGTCTTGCCTCAGTGAACTGTGCGCAGTGAACCAATCGTTCTTTTGTATTCCTCTTTCGGATTTGACTTGGCATCCATCATCTTTGCATTCCTATTTTCCCCACCCATCTAGTTTGTTCTTTAGTTACCCATCATTCTATCGATATATATATATATATATATATAATATATATATATATAATATATATAAGCCTGCTTACTATATTTTTGTTTTACCTTTTATCTTTTCCATCCTTATCCTTATTCGAAGCGTTCCCCTCGCCAAAAAAACATCGGATGAAGACTAAACAAAATTCAATCTTAATTAATGATAAAAGCGAAATCACGCTCAAACAAACACATACACTTGTGCATATATATGTATTTATGAATTCATATTTAAGATGTCTTTTATATCAACTAGAGGCTTCTCAAAAGTATGTGGAATTTGATAAATTTGTTCAGTCTTTCTAACTGCCAAATTACCCATGTTTCCTGTTTCTTGCCGGACATTTCACGCATCTTAAGAAATCACATAATCTTCAAAATGAAAAGAAAAAAGAATATATAAGAAAAATGAAGACAATAAACGAGGTATTTTTCTTAAGATTTATTTCCAATATAAGCCCAACATATATCTGTCACTTTTTCGGTCTAGCCGAGTTCAATCTTTGGTGACACTTTTTAAAACTAATTTTGAGCCTTCCTCACCTTATAAAAAGTGAAGAAACAAATATTTTCTTTTGTGGGTATGGAATTATTCTATACTGACTCAACTACTTTTCGGTTTATTTCTTTTGTAGTGAACATTTATATTCTTTTCTCTCAAGAATGCATTTGATTTCAACAACGTTTTAGAATTTTTAATTTGAACGAATATGCTTGTTTACATTTTATTGCGTTAAAAATATTTGTACTACTATTATGTCGGTCCCCTGATGATAAAAATGTCAGCAGCCGAATAGGTGTTTGACGCATCAATATATATTCTCTCTTAGATAGTGACATACTCACACAAAGATTTTTTACACTCACAAAGTATATCGCATTAGATTTGGCTGCAATTCATGCATGAATCTTTACAGTCTTTAAAAATATTTGGGCTCTGACTAACATTATGTTTTCTTACGAAAAATATTTAGTAAATTCTGTTTTTTCAACAGCAAACTTTTTACTCAATTTAAAGAAATTAGAATTTTGCTAATTTGTAGATGGGAATTTTACTCAATCATTTACAACTCTACCCGTTACACATCAATCCAATTGAATGGTTGTATAACTTGGTCATTAACGAAACGCAGGGAAAATACATGAATGGGATCTTTACCGGATTACTGCGAGCTATTTTGAACGGATCATGGAATCAACATACCATAGAGAAGTTGTACGGCTATTTCCCTCCCATCACAAACCATCCAAGGAAGGACTCGTGCACATGGACACACAAGTGTGAGCCAACGAGAAAAAACCTAAGTTCATCAGGTCTGTGCGGACACTGGATACCATATAAAGGACTTCCGTATAACGATGCCCAATTGGAAGAGATAGCAAGCGATTAAGAGAAAGAGAGAAAGAGAAGAGTGAAAGAGAAAGAGAGATAGAGAGGAGGAGAGAGATAGTCAAGGAAATATATGCTATCAGAAAACCTCGATAATGATGATGATGATGATGATTTAAAGGCTACACAAAGGAAACACCGAAATAGGAAATAAATGATAAAGATTTTCTTTTATCACTGGGAAAAGAAATTTTTTTTAATAGTAGCAATATTTCTTTACTAACCGACATACCTATTTCTGCTATTCACCAGGTCAAGCCAGATAGAAACTAGTAATTTACCAATCACCGGTGTCAATTAAAAACGAATATTTAAATGCAATAAGTGTTACTAAAAAACAAATTTATCAAACTGATAATAGAATTACCAGTTGCATTTTTATATTTTCATATTATTAGCCACAGAAAATATCACGAGTTTTATCTGTGTTGAACTCTATGGTCAAGCTCAGTAAAAAAAAAAAAAAATTACTTGGACTTTCAAAGTAGCAGTGATTCTTAGACACTCTAAGTAGCATGTGGCTTTTTTATTTTACATTTCTTTTCCTGGTTCAAATCTGAATAATGCTTTGGATAATGAGAATAAGTAATTCGAAACAACACTAATAGATGTAGTGATTCAGTATAAATATATATATATGAATATATATATATATATGTGTGTGTGTGTGTGTGTGTGTGAGAGAGAGTGTGAGAGTGTGTTTGTCAAATCGTCCACGGGAGCTACATGTGACACGAGGGGAATTTTTAAAGCGAAGTTTAACAGGTTTTATTTCAGAATGTTTCTTCGCCGAGACCGGTTGGTATACCAAGAATAAAAATCCCAATCTAGTCTACTATTCTACCACCTGCGACTGAGGAAGAATAGTTGGCTGCGAACTTATCAGACACGTATTAGCGCTATGTGAAATGCAAACAACGCGTCCAAGATTTTCCCTCAGGTTAAAATTTACATTTTCTTAGGTCGATAACCATTACTACATATATATATATATATATATATATATATATATATATATATATATATATATATATATTATAACAGTGTTGGTTGTCACTAAATCACTTTGTGGGTTTGTGTCGAACTAAGTGCAGTATAATATGGAGAGTGCTCCCTATCTAAGATAGAGCTATTATATAATAATAATAATAATAATAATAATAATAATAATAATAATAATAATAAATATATATTAGATATATATATATATTTAATTCATGGAATTTAGACTGCGACCCCTGGGTTTCATGGAGTTTTTTGCAAAACAAAAATCATCAGTCACTTAAGAAAATTTTCTTAACTGCCTGATGATTGTTGTTTATATATATCTAATATATATTAATTATATATATATAGAGAGAGAGAGACAGAGAGACAGAGACAGATTAGGAAGAAGACTAGAAGAATATAATTAACCGTTTGAAATAAAAATAAAATTTGATGAATCCAGAAGTTTGTTAAAATTTCCGAGATGATGGTTGATAAATATAAATACTTGGAATATTCGGACGATTGACCTCATCTTTATTGTTATAATCACAACGTTTCGGTCGATATGTCCTTCGGCCTCTTTCAGACGTTTCCTGTTGTTCTCGGGAGCCCGCATAGAATCTCGAATTGAACCCTTTAATTGATCCACAGGGATAAACTATTCCAATTTTGTCAACTATGACTGGATACAAGTTTTAGGTTATAGTAAGACTTTCCTGTTATTCTTATCGTTCTGGTGAGAACACATGGCGTAGTAGATAAGGCGTTCGATTGGAAAGTGCTTCTTGGTGAAATCACCTCAAGTTTCAATCCCAACTATATGTATAAATATAATTATGTATGCATCAAACATGTATGAGGCTGCTAGAGTTTTGGGGTGGGTAGAGTTACTTCTTCATCTATATTACGAGGTGCATACGATAAGTTTCCAGAGACTGTCGCACACACACACACACACACACACACATAGGAGGTGTCTTCAGTAAGTTTCCAGATTTTTTTTTGTCCAGGCATTTGAAATTGTCGTAGACTCTTAAAAATTCATTATGTTATTGCTATACATCTTATGATTTCAGGTTCAAATGATGAACAGCTACAGCAGCAATTGGAATACACCCTACTCATTGTCACGGCTGGTGAATTTCCAAAATGCAATCTGACACTTTAGAAGAACAATATGCAATAAAATTGTGTTTTAAACTTGAAAAAAATGCCACAGAAACGTAAGGAATGCTTCAGACTGCTTTTTGACCATCTTGCATGAATCGAGCATCAGTTTTTGAGTGGCATAAGACATTGAAGGAAGGCAGGGAGTCTGTGAGGGATGATGAGAGGTGTGGGAGGAGTAAGGAAGTCAATACACCAGAGTTGATTGGCCTAAGGGTTAGGGTTACTATGTTGAGGTTTTAAGGGGGTTCAGGAAGAGATTCCTTGGTGGGGTCCAGAAGTCTTCAAATCGGGTCAGTGGCATTATCAGCAGGACAATGCACCAGTTAACAACTCCATCCTTGTCACAGACTACTTGAGCACTATTTGATGGGCATCAAGACAGTTCCTCAGCCTCCCTAAAGTCCAGACCTTGCTTCCTGTGACTTTTGCTTATTCCCTAAGCTCAGAGGCTATCGTTATGAGACAATTGAGGAGATGAAAGAGGCTGTGACGAAGGTGATTGACACACCCACACAAGAGGACATCCATTGGGCCTTCCAGAAGTTTTTCGAACGGTCTAACAAGTGCATTGCAGCCGGAGGAGCTTACTTTGAAGGGGACTAGAGTTTCATGCGTGTACTATCAATAAAAGTGCCCATACTAAAAAGTCTGGAAACTTATCGTATGCACCTCACACTTTCTGAACGGAAGTGCTCCCGCTTGTTAGAGTCATATAGGTGGATTAAATAGTTCTGTTTGAGATCATTTTTGAAATGACTTCAAACTAGATAAGTTTATTCGAATTTGAAATATTAATATTTTAACTACGTATGAAATGTTTATGTTGCGAACTTCATTTAATTGCTTGCAAATAGTTAATATTTGCTAGGAATACTTAAAACCATGTAATGATGCATAAATTATTACTTAAAGGCTTGTAAATTATTATATAGGAATAGTTAATTAAGGATTTATAATTGTAAGCAAATTATTATTTAATCAGAAGTAACTTAAAAACATACGACTGTTTTATTTTTGTAGGAAGAATAGTAACGTGAAATTATAATGGTTTACAAAACATTATTATTATCATTATTATTATTATTATTATTATTATTATTGTTGTTGTTTGTATTGTTGTTGGTGTTCCTGGTGAGTTTGCGTTGTCTGATGATCTTCCACTAGAGTTGGAGAGACAGCAAGTCTCCTCTGGTCTCCAAGCCTCTTCTTAGTATTTTGGCCGTTTTCAACAATGCTGTAGTCTGGATGGTCTCAATTTATCCTTTGATTTCCAACTCTTCCACTCCCTTTCCGAGCCCCTTGATCTCGTTCCAAGTACACCAATTACAATTGGTATCACCGTCAACCTCAAGTTCAACAGCATTCTTAGTTCTCTGGCAACGTCTAAGTACTTATTTCTCTTTCCGCTCTCTTTGATTTTCACTCTACGATCCGTTGGGGCGGCAAAATCCTCTTTATGGAAAATTCTCTTTTATTGTTTATTATCACTTGGTGTGGTCATCTGGTCGAGATTAGGTGATCTGTTTGTATCTGAAATTATTATTATTATTATTATTATTAGTAGTAGTAGTAATTTGAAATCATGTAAGGGCTTGGAATACTTGAAACCATCTAATTGCGTATGAATTATCAACATTTGATTGGAATTCTTATTGAAGAATCCCTGTGGCATAGCAGCTAGAGTGTTGAAATGAGGCCACGATGTTAGCGTGTTCGAAATCCAGTCATGCAATTACGTTGACTTTTTGTACAAATTTCATTGGGAAAGGTATGGACCTTGTTATCCTCTCAACTATGGTTTAAATAGTATCACTGTATTTCTTCTCGGACAACTTCGGCATTAAATAACCCACGAAGATTGATATGCCTTAAAACAAAGAAACCAAACTGAACCAAATATTACAAACAGACAATTAAGCAAACAATTGTTTATTATCAAAAAGAAATATTTTTTAAACCAAAGAACTGACAATTTATCATTTAGTATCAAGAATAATTATATGAAGCAATAATTATTTCTAAAAGATTAGGATTAGTTATCTGAAACCATATGAAGATGTAGAAACTATCTGCAAATCTAAAATGATTACATATGAACATATCCATTATATATATACATATGTATAACATGTTAACACCCTCTGCTCACGCCTATGAACAAAAGAATTTGTAACTTTGTAATTTGATTTCCACTTTATGTCTTTTATTTTTATTTTTATCTTTATTTTCTGATTTTTAATTTATCTTTTTATTTACCTTATTTTATCTTCTGAATACGAACTGTAACTCCTCATTCGCATCTCTGGGACAATACAGAGCATGTAAAAGAGTCATCTGACGAGACGGAGAATATACCAACAATATTCTCCGCCGAAATAAATTTATTATGACGGCTTAACCGAGTTTGAGTCTCCATTTAATTGTACTATATATATATATATATATATATGCAGGTGTAAATGTGTGTGTCTCAATGTATTTGGGAATGTACATGTTCACACACACAAAATCACACACATATATTCATACAGACATACACTAATGTTTATATATGTATTTGTGTGTATGTGTATGTATGTGTGTGTTGTGTGTAATCTATAATTGATATCGAAAAATATAAAGGAATATTTCCGATTGTCCAACAGAATTCTCCGTAACAACATACAAAATAGATCTATTTATATGTTAAACTGTCAGTTTCACTTTTTCACGATGATCAGGCGATCATGAAACTTTGTATTTACAGCGAGTTTGACATAAAAAATGTTTCATT
>OY757906.1:143243504-143506004 GCA_963585895.1 Sepioteuthis lessoniana | reverse complement strand
TTCGAGGAATAGTTTTGGTTTCTGTTTATAGCATTTGTCAGTATTTTAAGACTTTATCACTTGCACGATTCTCATTGAATCACCTTCCCCACTTAGTCATGCCTGTTCCTATATTTCTTCTATGTCACCTTTACTACATCCGTTTATATGGGTTGACTTCGCTAATAGTCCGGGAGACCTGGATTCAATCCCAGGTCGAGTCATACCAAAGACTTTAAAAAATGGCACTTGATACCTCCTTGCTTAACACTCAGCAATATAAGGTACGTATCGAGGGTAATGTAGAGCTATCCTGAGAATGGAGTAGCGCCCTCCCCTACATCTCGGTGTAGTAGCATTTGAAAAGAGAGCGTTCTGGTCACTCTCGACTACGGTCGCCAACTTGAATTCTATCTCACTTTCTCTTTTCACATAGACTATATTTATTATTCTTATATGTTATTTTCTAGCTTTTACTTTATTAGTTTTATGTATCCTGGGTATAGCACTGATCTACATCGAGTGATGAGGTTTATGTTCTGAAGTTTTGAGGAGTATGGAGCACTTCTTCATTGCAATCACTCTCAGGTTCACTCAGTCTCGGAGAGGAAATGTCTGTTAAGGTCCCATCTATTGTTCAACTTGATCTCTGAAAATCTTTCGTATTAATGTTAGAAGCAATATAACTGTGTGTAAATTGTTTACATTACACAGGAGTACTCAGTATGATACAACAGTATGAAAACAAATTATCAATAAATACATATGAATAGTTACTTGAAAATATTTATTTGTGCATAAATTAATATCAAATTCCAGCATTAAATAACCAATGACGAGTTGATATTCTACAGGGTGGAACGATAGAATTGTCGTCCTAAAGAAAACAACACTACAGCTTTATTCTAAAACTTTTATTGAAAAAATCAATTCAGGTAACTTGATTATGTAGTAGAGCTGACATCTATTCAATGTAGCCGCCTTCAGCCTCAATCACTACCTCGATACGGATCCGGGACTGGGAGCATGCCTTTTCAACAAGCGCCGGCGGGAGCTCGGCGAATCCTCGGCGGATGGCGGCGATCAGGCTGGCTTTGGTGTTGTGGGAGGTCATGTTGGTGATGTTCTCGTCGTACGACCAAACGAAGTAGTCCAGCTAGTTCAGGTTGGGGGAGGAGGTGGGCTAGTGAGAGAAGGGTACAAAGCCGTAGCACTCCTTCTGAAGCCAAGCCTGGGTCTCTTTGGACTCGTGGGCCGGTGCCGAGTCCTGCTGCCACACCCAGGGTCTGCCACCGGCTACCTGATTGCACCAGGGGATCACCACAATCAACACATCCAGGTACAATTTGGTGTTGACTTTCAAGCCGAATTCGAAGATGTGAGGTGGCATGATGTGGCCCTCACTTGAAACCACACCAAAGACCATAACCGTTGCCGGAAACTTTGTTTTCATCACCCTGCGCACGTCCCTGTTATTCGTGGCAATCCAGATTTACATTTTGAGGGGGCTGGCAATGGTCCTGTTGTCATTACTTGGATCGGTAGAGAGCATGAGTTGTACAGCGGTGCATCTCCGATCTCGCTCGTTGAACATTGTATCACTTTCAGACATGATAGAAGGCTCCTATCGCTCTTGGGATTTGTACACAACTGGCAAACTAGTAGATGGTCTGCAACAAAAAACAAGAAAACTGGTTTTCATTAAACAGAAATGGAATCAAGTCGTTTTTTTAGGGCGACAATTTTATCGTTCCACTCTGAACTAAAAATAAACCAAATATATCATTACTTATTATGGTATCATTTTAGGTTGATTTTAATAGCAATTTGGTTTCTCAGTCGGTTTCATTTATAAAGTTACGTACGGGTCATCATAGTGAATTTAACTCCAGTCGTAATTGGTGATTTTCACTAAAGTCTTACTAATAAATCCCTTCACCATTGGATAGAGCATGTTTTCACCAATAAAGCCCTGTTTTTCTGACCGTCATTATAAGCAAAGGTTATTCATTTTCACAAATGATCCCCTTAGCTTCATTTATTGGAGATGTTTAACGAAAGTGATACCTCTTCTTTTATTAAGTTCTTTTCAAAAATATCAGAAAGGGATATTGGTAGTTGCTAGTAGGAACTGAACCTTCCATTCAATAAACCTCGTGATTAATGTGTTTCCACTAACGCTCATCAAACGGTGGTTGTACGTTGTTATTCATCCAAAACCTCATAGTTTTGTTTTGTTCGGTTTCTTTGTTTAATGGCCTATCAACCTTCGAGTTAATCCCCAAGCCATCCCTGCATAAAAACAGTTGGGATACTAGTTAACCTATAGCTACTGGGATGAGGGGTTTCATACCTTTACCAAGGGTATTAGTTCAAAAGTGAACGTAATAGCGCGGCTGGTGTTTGAACTCACTTCAACTATTACACTATGACGAATCCGGCAAAAGTGGAGTAAAGCTGGCCCTTATAGAGAGTTTTCTTTCCAGATTAGTTGCCTCACCAAGATTAAGGAAGCCGGTGTGATCAATTATTTCCCCATAGTGGGGCATAAGAGATGGAATCCTGTCTTTATTAAGGATGTTAGTGCAAAGTGAAACACAAAATCAGCTTCGTCAAGGATTTGATCTCGGGCGGCCAATTCAATTTTCTTAGCCCCTCCCTTACAATTTTTACAATTTAGAGACTATGGTTTACACACCACGTAAATTTTAAGATGACAGTCTTGAAGTATTGTGGACATATTGCTATTTTAGGATATTTACCCGAAACATTTTCTTTTCTGCTATTGCAAGCGTGTCTGTTTGTCACTATCATTCAGTGTTAGTTGGTTGATTATTTCATATTGCATATAAACCATTGTAGTTTTATATGCTGTTTATACATTTATCATAGATATATGATTTTTAAATGAATATTTTGTAGCTAAGATTATTTTTTACCGAGCCTAAAACCCTTTGTTTGTACATTGTTAAATGGCGTAACATTCATAGTTTTATTTGCTTCGAGTTAAATGGGTTTAAGGATTGCAATTTAAGTCTTATAATCCTATTCAAAATTATTCATGTGTTTGTACACATTTAGATGGTTTCAAGTCAAGTAATTGAGTAAATTGTGCTATTTAATCTATAGATCGGACTCTAACAGGTACTTACAGACAAGGTCAGAGTGAACCTGGGAGTAATGGCCATGAAGGAGTACTCCACCTTCCCCAAAACTCCAGAACTGGAACCTCACTATCAGATGATTTTGGGTCATATCCAAGAAACTCATTGGGGATGTCATTCTTCTCGACACAGGTACAGTCCGCGTATTCTACAGCCCCACCCGACTCTGCTGCCACCATTTGTGCTTGGAGAGCTAATATATATATATATATATATATATATATATATATATATATAAATATATATTTGTGTGTGTGTGTGTGTGTGTGTGTGTGTGTGTGTGTACACATTTGTATATTCACGCGTGCCCACATTCACATATATATTAATGTATATATATATACATTAGAATGTTCGACTAACCAAATCACGGTATAATGTATGAAAATTTATTTATAAATGTAATAAACCAACGCCAATAACTACACGCTAATCCTATTCAAAATATTTCTTCTCTGATGTTTTTTAACCCACCGCCGCCGTTTCTATATTCTTTTGTCAGCAGATCCAAGAATTTGGGCATTTTTCCTTCATGTTTAACTGGTCTTGCCTGATTACGTGACTGGGAGAATGAAAGATCTGCTCGTTATTTCGTCAGAGCATGTGTTGGCTTTCTTCTCGATCCGTTCTGTTAAGTGCCGTGAGATATGTTCTTATTTTCCATGGGTGATTATACACTAATCAATGGATAAAATGTGAATATGCTTTTGTCGGTTCAAACATGGTTTGGCCTTAATCCACAACGGAATATGCAAATATTTGGGCAGCGTTAGCTCGTCCTAAAAAGTTATGGATAAAGACTGAGAGAGAGAGAGAGAGAGAGAGGGGTAATAATTTCAGCGGGTTGGTGCATTTGCGCGGTATAGGATGGTGGGGGAAAGGAAAAGCTTTTATAAGTGAGAAGACATACAGAGAGTAAATAGGAGGAAAGTGTCTGACAAAGTGATTTTCATTTATATATACCCCTCTCTCTCTCTCTGTCTCTCTCTTGGGGAGAGTAACGGTTAACGATTCTCTCAAATCGCTCTATATTTCTAGTTTTATAACTGAATAAGCTTATTAAATGACTCTCTCTCTCTTATGGGGGGGGTTGCGTATGTAGCTCTAGGCAACCACGGATGATTATCATTCCTCCTTTATTTTTGCGTTTCTTCTGAAATTTTGCCCCCTTAAGAATTTAGCCTCCAAGGCATCCGCTTCTGTAGCTACTCCACTTCTCGTAGAGACTTTGTTTCGTGTAATGCTTAACGAGCTTGTCTTGCAAGTCACGTAGTATTCATAAAAATGAAATACTCGTGGCCGATTTACCTGTTTATATATTATCTACTCTGACATATTCAGGTGTTACGAGAGTCATACTCTTAATATGTATTGAGTTTTTGTATTCAAAAAGTATTTTAAAAATTGTATACTCGCTGCTCGTTGAAATATAAAATGTTTAATGAATTCTAAAATGGTTGCAAATTCAGCAAAATTATTACTGTGCTTTATACAAAAAAGTGCAGAACAAATATCCCAACATTCCGATAATAAAATAAGTAATTTCAAGTTATAAAATAAAACCTCAGACGAAATGATCTTCAAGTGGGTATAAGCAACAATTTATTAAATTATTCTGAATTCTATAAAATATTCTATCAATATCCGATCCAATGTTTAAATCATGAGACTATTTATTTTAGTTATGTGGTTTAATCTAGCACCAAATTATAAAGTGGTAGTTTGGGTTTGTGACATTTTGATACCAAATCGGGGGATGTCCTCGTGGTGTAACGGTTAAAGCGATGGACTGCGGAATCATAGTAAGCAAGTTTGTACTCCAATCGCGCTATTACGTTCGCTATCGTGATAATACTCTTGGGTAAAGTATGAACCTTCCCCCTTATCCTTCCAGCTATGGGTTAAATAGTACAACTACTGTTCTTCTAGAAGAATAGCTTTGGTATTAAATAACCTACAAAGGTTGATATGCCATGAAACAAAGAAACCAAACCAATTCCAAATCTGGTCTTTAATTTAACATTTTTCGATGGCTATGAAAATTTTTAGTAAATATTTTTTCCAAGTACAAATTAAATTGTTTGAATCCTCATTGTGAGCATACGCTATTTTTTAAAATGCACCACACACACACACACACACACACACACACACACATATATATATATATATTATATATATATATATATATATATATATATATATATATATATATATATGGAAGAAAATAATGGATTGAAATCTGACAGTTTGTAAAGAAAAATTGATAACAAAGTAATCTAAGAAGAAGTAGAGATTTATTTAGAAACTCAACACTACAGCGTTTCGGTTCTAATGAACTAGCATCAGGATTACATACATATAAACTTTTCAGAGGCACATACATTTGAAAAAATCCAGACTTATTGGATTTGAGCTTCGTCGTAAACAAGGAATTATTCGGATTTTTTTCTCGATAAACAAACGGAACATAAATTCTACACAATATTCTAATAAGTCAAATGACGTCATTTAAAACAGCGGACGTTGATTCATTAATCAAACGGCCAACATTTTTCTTATACAAATTTTCCTTAGGTTTTTATATTTTACACTTTTTACACATCTATCGTTGATTTAACATCACTAATATCATCCCTCACAGTCCTGATGATGGTTCATTAAAACCGAAACGCTAAAGTGTCGACTTTGTTTCTCAAACATCTCTGTATTGAATATAATATCTAACAAAATTTCTGGAAAAACTGAAGAACTTGTTAAATTCGGGTTATTTAATAAAAGTTAATTTTTTTTTTATATTATTCAACTTTCGATTTTTGGTTTTCAAGTCATTTTGTCGGATATATCCAGTACATTAATCATGTTTATATATATATATATATATATATGACACATATAACTCTTTTCCTGCATACACATTTACTTAAAATCTCACGCACATATATGTGCGTATGTCTTTTACATCTGTTTTTTTTTGTGTGGGTATGAAATATACAAGACTTTTATTGGAGTGATTACCTCTCCTTAGATTATATTGCAGTAATTATACTAATTGTACTTATGGAAATATCCAGGTCAAACTAAACAACATCCGGTTGTAAGGCTCCAGTTCTGGAGACTTTGGAGTGTGCAGTCACCCCTTCTTTGAGATTTGTCGCAGGTTTAGGCTCAACTAAGAATGGTAGTATCTTTTCAGGTTCCATTTATTGGTCAAATAGATCTGTTAGAAATATTGAAGAATTTTACTTGCTTAAAATGATAGGGAAGATACATTTTTGAAACCATTCAAAATTCTATTTCTTCTTTATTATAGCTCGAACTGCGCCTTATAATATATAGAGTGGCTATATAAGTACGTATCCACCGTTTCCACAAATCTAAATGTTCGTGAAGACCCGATGAAATAGTTGAAAGGTAAGGAGCGTACGCAGATTTATCATAAACTTATGATTATTCCTGTCGGTTCAGTCCGTGGTTCCGGCGACCAACATCTCGCACGCCACTCGCTTGTCTATCTCGACTGTCCATTCCGCTCGGCCCAATGTCAGACCGAATACGAAGAAAACTCGCGCGTCTCTCGTTAGGTTACGATCAAATTTCACCCGTTTCGTTAGAATTCTTTGCCTAAATCACAATCGCTTCAATTAATCTGTCAAATTTTGACAAATACTGGAATCTAGTCACAGCAACCTGAGTGATGATCCGGGCCACGTTCAACTTCCGGGATTTCGTAGATTGTAGACCTCAATTTTCATTCTCTCCCACCCAACCAACTATTTCTTCATCCTCAAATCAATCCTCTCTTGACGCCGAGGGGCGTACACGCACTCTACCATTGCTTTGTACTTTTTATCTATTTCTTTCACTATTTTTTTTCTTTCTTTCTTTTATCTTGTTCTTTGCCTTTCTTTTTTTATTCCAACACCTCGCTTACCCGCAAGCGGTATTTCCTATTCTAATCAAGACTGAAAGGGAAACTACCCGCCTGTTCATGCTATAACTGTCATTATACGGTAAGCTTTTCGTCAATCTCTCCCCTCTGTTTATTTATTTGCTTTCCTTTTTACTTTCCTCACTCACTCACTGTTTTTAAATTTGTTTTATATTGATATCAACATTACCATTATTATTATTATTATTATTATTATTATTACTTCTCGCAAGTTTTCCACATCAGCGTTTGCTGATGGTCTTCCCACTGGATTCAGAGTGACAACAAGTCTCCTCAGACCTCCACGACACTTCTCCGTATTATGGCCGATCTCAACAATTGTGTCATTTGGATGGTCTCGATTCGGCCTCCAATTTTCAACTCTTCCACCTCGCTTTACAATTGATATCAACGTCACCGTTACGTTCTGTAGCTTTCTTATTTCTCTAGCAAAGTCTAAGTACTTGACTCTCTCTTCACTTTCTTTGATTTTTACTCTGTCGTCCGCTGTGACGGTAAAATCAACTGTACGACAAGTCCTGATTTTTTTTGTTTATTATCACTAGGTGTGGCCTTCTGGCTAGGATTAGGGGAAATGTATTTTTCCGAAAGTCTCAGAGTATTTTATGTGTCTTATTCTCCAGGACAGATCCTAGTTTGTGCATGTACCATTTCGAAGTATGGTCAAATGTAAATTTCTTGCACAATTCCCAGTGGATCACTGCACCAATCATTTGGTGACTGTTCCGAGCACGCCAATTGCAATTGGTATCACCATCACTTTTATATTCTTTAGTTTTTTAGTTCTTTTGCAAGGACTTAGTACTTATCTCTCTTTTTCGCTTTTTTCTGTGTTACCCTATGGTCAGCCGGAACGGCAAAGTCCACAATTCGGTAGGTTCGTTTTTTTTGTTGACTATCACAAGGTCTGGTCGTCTGGGGGAGATTAGGAGATCCGTTTGTATCTGAGAATCTCAGAGAAGTTTATGTCACTCATTTTCAGGGACAGATTCTGGGTTGAGCGTATACCATTTTTTAATTTAAAAAAAAGTTAATTTTCTTTTAAACAGAATTCATCAATGCAAGCTGACAGCATGGATTCTCTCGCGTTTCTCTCTTACTCCATCAATCTATATCGGTCATCACTTATAGTGCGTCCATGTGGTGGAGTGTACAGATGAGCGTCGTTTTTAAATTTCTCATTTCCCCAACTGTGCCCATCATATCTTGCTTGTTTATATAGAACGGTTTAGGAGATGCGCGATAAAGAGACATACAGATGAGCAATAAAGGGACATACAGATACTATTTTGTAGAGTGCTGCTTCCAAGATTTGTTCAAAACAGCATTCAGCTTCTTGTGTAGCTCCGATCTAGCTTTTTGTGCCGGCGTTGTGTAAAAGATAAAGTGGTGCAACCATACAATAGCACTGACATGATTACACCTTGGAAGAATTCCCGTGTTAAATTATTAGAGATATCAAACTTCCATAGGGTCGTTAATCCGTCAATAGCTGTCCATGCTTTACCTATGCTTATGTTGACATCACTTTCAGTAGATGAGATATTGCTACCGGGGTATGTAAACTTGTTTACTAATTTCAGAGTCTTGTTTATAATAAAGAATTTTGAACTGTGAACTCTGTTTTATCTGAATTCCAGACGTCAAGACCGCTTGTTTTTTTGGATCAGGCGATGCCAAAGACATTTAACTTGTGAAGATGTATCAGCTGTAAGATCATCGGTGTAGTTTCTTCCTAGGTATTTAATTATAGGTTTGTAATTATTCATGGGTGATATTAAATATATATTCAAAAACGTATACATATATATAAACTAGAATATTAAGATTGTCCCAATGTCATATACTGCCCATAACTTCACATATAATGACTTGCTTAACACATTTTTGTTGCTTAAAGAGGTTCCGTGATTCCGACGTATCTTCTACCAAAAGCTAGTAATTATAAACAGCGCTAAAAATGACTTCTATGCTCGATATGCAACTGGTGGACTTTAAAATTTGTTCTCATACCTTTTGAGTAATCACTTAACAAATAAAAGGTTTTTTTAAAAGGAACATCGAACGCTCACAAATATTTAAAAAATATTTACTGGGAAATCAGTTGTCCACAATGTTTATATCAATAATAATAATAATAATAATAATAATAACGATAATGATATGCATACAATTTCTCTAGAACTTCGTGATTCAAACGGATACGCGAATCCCGACTAAAAGACCAGACTTAGCTTTAATTAACAAAAAAAAAAAAAAATAAATAAATAAATTGTCCTCTCGTGTAGTGAAAATTCGAAAAGATAGACAAATACATATAAGTGAAGATGCAGTGAAACATGAAAGAAGGATGATACCAATTGTATTTGTTGCTCTTAGGACTGTACCCAGAGGTCTGAAAAAGAGACTGGGGAAACTGAAGATGAAACGGAGAATCAAGACCATCCTGATTACAATATTTATAAAATTAGCTAAACTAATTAGCAGAGTCCTGGAGAGTTCAGTAGAAATCTACCAGTTAAAACAGTTGTAAAAACTCACTTAGGGTGAATATATATAATGTAACTTGTTGCCTGATGATTTACAGAGAGAATCTGGTTTGAAAGGTTAATTCTACCTAAGCGAAACGCTAAAAAAAAAGAAAAGAAAGAAATAGACAGTAATATTATATTCCGGTTGACCTTGCCGTTGTTTTCTTGTAATTTTACTGCCGGTCCAAACATTTATTATCCGCTCGTCTCAGGGATTTACAGAAAGTATCTGCACAGCACGCATGCATCGGCGATTATTTATGTTCTAGGCGATAACCCTATCATCAGTGAATGCAGTTACTAACCAAGCAAGCAACCAATCAACGCACGTTATTTGCTGTCGCAGCCGCCGACGCCTGTGGCCGAGGAGGCGAACAGTGCGGTCTTGCATGAGAGCTGGTGTAATCTAGGCGCCATGATACTCACAAACATTCTTCTCGGTTTACCATTCTATACTCAAAGAGATTGAAATCATAAAGCACTGAGGAGCAACTTCATTAGAAGTAGTCAGTCCAGAAAGTATGCAGCGATTTAATATTAAAGAAAAAATAAATAAAAGAAAGCCCTCCACGGGCAATGGTGCCTTATCCCTCTTCAAAATCTTTTCTTCAAACTTGGAATACTTATATCAATGTCTATTTTATTTTTTACCTGCACACACACACACACACACACACACACACACACACACACACACACACACACACACACACACACACACACACACACTTTCAGCTGGGACTGTGTATCTCTGCAGGTCCTGGATATAAACAATATAAGGTAGAGGCTCTAGTCATGGAGCTTTAGGGAATGTGAAGTACCCATGGATCATCAATGCTCCCGGGTATACTCTGACTCGGAGTGGTAACAATATCTAAACAAATGACTAATTTTTAATTGAATTGTTAAATAGCAATACTTGAAACTCTTTAACTGTGTGTTTAAAGTGAATTATTGCTATTGCCGTATTTGATGGCTTGTAGAGTGCACTTTTTTTTTTTACTAAAGATATCTTTTTAAATTCCCTGGCGTCTTATATGCTATATGTAGGTTTAAAATTCGCTATTGTCAGCCGAAATTAGCTACCAGGCTTCTCCGTTGAGTTTAGGATTTAGAATAACTTGCATATACCTATTGACATTATTTTAAAGGCTATTATGCTGATTAAGTGTTATTATTGATAATAGTCAATATATCAATTTCATTACGTTTAATATTAGTACTTTGTTTCACTAAAATATTTTCTTGATTTGACCTGCTGAAATTGGGGTGCGTCTTATATACCTGCGTGTCTTATATACCGTTAAATACGGTACGTAACAATACTTAGAACTATTTAACTGTGTACAAATGCATGAATAGTGTTAAGTAGAAAAAGTAGTGTTAATTAGCAATACTTGTAACCACTTCACCACACGAACGAATGATTAATGTTGAATTAAATAATTAGTGCTCGATAGCAGTATATGAAGCCATTTAACTGAGTAGAAACAAAAGCAATACTAGTGAGCAAGCAAATTAGTTCTAACTCATTTAAAAATGAAATTCCCTACAAAATATTTATTTATAAATCATATATGCATATTCATTTAAATGTGTGCAAACTAATGACTGATGTTAAATGGTTAGCAATGCTTAGAACCATTTAACTTTGTGCAAACAAATGATTAATAATAAATAGAATTATTCATGCTAGATAAAAATACATGAGACAATTTAACTGAATGCAAACAAATGAGTTCAGCCTCGTTTAACTTTGCGTTTACAAATTATATATCTAATATATATATATATGTTCAAATAGCATTTGGCATTATATAACCTACAACGGTTGATATGCCATGAAACCAAAACATGAACATTGCCCGATAGAATGACCTGACTGTATTCCTTTCAGAGAATCGTCAAAGAGATCGTCAAAAGAGCGTTTTGGATATGACACTAAACTGCTTATGATGAAGATCCAGTTCTGGAGATCTGGGAAGTGTGGAGTTCTCTTTATAACCATAACTCCCAGGTTCACTCTGATCTGGAGTGGTAACGTCTGTAAAGGTCGCTTCTGTTGCTCAAATATATTTGTTTAAAAATTACATGTATTAGTATGAATATTTAATACCATGTAATTGCTTATATCAATAATAGTTAAATGAAGCTATAATTGTTTACTATGGTTTATTAACTTTGGTAACTTGAAATCATAAAACTGTGTACAAAAATAAAATAAAAACAAAACAAAAGAAACACCACCACCAAAACCGTAAATATAAATAAATAGGATAACCTCACACAGCTTGAAATACCGTTAAATGAATGAATCAATCAATCTATTAACGCACACCCATATCTGTATCGAGTTGGATGATTTGGTGACTTCAGCAGCAGATATTGACGAAAGAATCCTCACCAAACTAAAGAACATTTGTTGTAAGACAGCACAAACCAGCACAGATGTGTCATAAATGATACCAGGTAATAAACCCCTCAAAACAAAGGAGAGCAACTAACATGTGAGAAGAAAATCAAAAATTCTTAGTAAAAAATAAAAGAAAGGCTTTTTCAATGGATTTGTTTCTTGTAGAATGAATTAAACGTCGTTGCTTTGTTGACCTATTGTTAACTTTCCCGGTTTCCAGATATTTTGCCTCTAATAAAAATGTTGTTTTGTTGGGTTTTAGTTAATTTTTCTTATTTCCAGATATTTTGCCTCTAAGACATCAGACATTAGTGTGAACAGACAAGTAGGCCAGTGGTTAGTAGGAAGAATTCTTTGAGAAAGCAGAGATGCTTGAAAAAATTGGGAAAATGGTTCTTGCAGCTGCAGGCCTGAGTACAAGAACAGCAAAAGGAAAATGGATGAAGGCATCAAATTAAGAATTAACCTTCCGTTCATGAAAAGATATTGTACAAAGATTAATCGAGAATCAACTGAACGAATGATGTAGTCGTCGTCACCCAAGAGACAGATACACTCAACAGGCAACATGGAAGAAATAATTATCTGCTTAATACCTTATGTAGGCCAACATTTCTATCTTTATTTCTGAAAAATTTCACATTTAGATAGAAATATATGTTTATTTGTTCACAGGTCATAGAGAAAAAAAAAGAAGAAATGTTAAATGTTATATCTATCTATCTATCTATCTATCTATCTATCCCAGTCTTTTTCTTTCTTTCGTTCTTTCTTTCCTAGTGTTTTTATCGGTCAGTCTATCAGTCGGTACATATCTATCTTTTTGTTAACTTTTTTGAAGCCCTTCATCCAATTTTGAAATCTTCCCTTCGCCTTTTCCAGATGATTATGAAGGAGAACGAAAACAACTGCTGATAGACGTCATTGAACTTCAGTTCTAAGAATATTTGCAGTCCAAGTTTTACATGCTGGATTTATAAAAGAACGATGTGCTTCCATGTGGACCATTTCCTAAACTTTTCCCCAGACCCAGTAACACATTTGTTCACCAAAATGAAGTATGACAAGTTCACCCTGATTTTGTAACTGTCAAATCATGTACTCTCTTCATTTAACTCTAATAGGAGGTATTTTTATGATCCCAAATAATTTGAAATATCTTATTAATAAATTATGATTGTTACCTGGTGAAGTTAGCTTTCTTTACTAAAGTTTTAAGAACGTAGCCCAGACACTCCTGAGATAGAGTTTGTGGCTGTTGCGCTGAAAAGAATGGAAACCTCTGACATAAAGCGTTGGGAATCACTATCAGCTGCCTCCTTAAGTTCTCCTTCATCTCGTCCATGGTCTGCAATCTAAATTCTGGAAAAGTCAGTAATAGTAGGGAGCCTGATCTAGAACGTCGTTAAGAGATTGACTGATCCGTAAAACTTTAAACTTTGTCTATAAACCTGCACATTTCAAAAGTCAATCGTCGAGTTTTCCATAACAGATGGAAACTTTTCGGAAAGAATATGGAATTCACTGATCTTCTATTTCTTGCACTGTCAATATATATTATGTTTTAATTTCAGCCCTTAGACATTCCAAATTTCGAGTCTCTTGTTTATGAAAATTCGTTCACCACGTTTATGGATCTTAATGTATTTCAGGCCAAGTTTGAAATGTTTGGATTCTATAAATGAATGGTTCCAAAAAGTTTTCAGAATTATTCGAAGAGTTTTCATGGACGTTTTTGGTAAAAGTTAATAAATATTCTCTGTGAATGCAAGAGTTGCACAAAATATCTTATAAGTGACTGAGCAATTTCACGGGCAACACAATTACTACTCCTATATATATATATATATATGTGGGAAAAGTGCCAGAGACATTTTCGAAAGCGGCTGGTATTTCCGAAGTTTATCTTGTTTAAGAAAGGTTTTTTTAAATGTTTATAGCAAAAAATCAATAATTTGGAGTTTTTTTTGTATAATATGTAGGTGTTTTTAGTACGTATTTTTTCTGTGTTTAGAAGAGGTGTTAAGGGATGGAATTAGTTTTGGAAAGGTAAAGTGTTAAACCTCTCGAAAATATTTAGTAGACGTTCTAATATAGATACTTATTTTATTGGAGAATTCTGAAAGTGAACATTTAAACTGTTACACTCTATTGGTCGAACTGACATAAATAGTCTGGGGAGAGAAGTTGTTTTAGATGACGAGGTTAGTTGTATTAAATTCGCGTTAATATATTATGAATTCGGCTTTATTTTTGGAGTCAGTATTGTAAAGTTATTATGTACTAAATTTTTAGAGCTATTTTATTGTGATTGGAGTGTTTGTTCATCAGATTACGAAAGTTTAGTTTAAGTGTTCAGGGTTGTTTTATAAAGAAGTTAGTGTTGATATTTTAAGAATATGTTTTATTTGTTCATCAACAATGTTGTTTGGTGAGTCATTGTTTATAAGAGTTTGTTTAATGTTTTCAACTTCGGAGTAGAATATTGTTTTGGAGGATGGTATAAGTTTGATACGATATATTAAATTTTTGATGAATGCTATTTGATATTGTTCGTGGCATTCACTTATCTGACTGATAATGCAGGAATTAATACTAGAAGGTTTTTTGTATGGGGAGGTGGTGAATGTGTTTTTATTTGTGTCGATTAATTTATGTATGATTATTATTGGTGCTGAGTTCAAAAGTAAGATTGAATCCGGAAATGTTGTGGATGATCAGTTGTAGATTAAGAGTGTGAGGATATCATGGAAACAATATAAGTATCTTTTTATATCGTTAAAAATTTTATTTTCTGGGTGAGCTATGTCAAAGTTGCTCTAAGAAAGTTCGAGGATGGACTGTTGAGTTGTATTTATGTATTGCCATTATTGTCATAGAATCGGACTACAGTTGTACAACTTAGAAGAATCCTTCTAAGAACATTGGAATTAATTTTTAGTGGCGGAAATGTGGGATTATTGTAAGTATTATTAATTATGTCAATAGTTGCTTTTCGGAAACATTAGTGAAAAGTTTTTGACGTCGATTGAGACTATGATTTATTTGTCGAGTTTTAAAGTTTGTAAAATTTGAATAAGATTCAGAGCTAGATCTGAGGCTTTATTTGCCGGATATTTTGGGTGCTATGCGTTGGTTAATGTGTTTAGTTAAATAATATATCGGTGTGATGAGTTGAGAGTTCGAAGAGGTTTATGAGGGTTGCATATATATATATATATATATATATATATAGTTTCCAGTGCTTTTTTATAGATTGAAGCTATCTTGTTATGCAAAGATTTTCCACTTTGCTCTTACCACATATAAAATTCTTTTCTTCCGTAAAATCTCTTCCCACTTGTTCTTTTTACAACTCTTTATATGAAATATATATGATTCGTCTTGTGTTTGTTATTTTATTATCAAAGACAGAATAGGCAGACACGAATTATTTGTCCTATTTAATCAACACACACACACACACACACACACACACACACACCACACACACACACACACACACACACACATATCATATATATATATATATATAGAGAGAGGAGAGAGAGAGAGAAAGTAAGAATGGGGTTATGAACGAAAGAATAGACATATAAAAGTTGGTAGAAAAAAACAACTTTTATAATCATCAAAATATGTTCATTTTATTCCTGTTTATATTTCAAGACTGAAATTATATAAATTCATGGGAAGTGACATAACGAGTGAATGAAAATTGAAATTAAAACCTAAAGATTTAAACATTCGACTTTGCACATGCTTATAAATGATTTCTATTATTTTTCTCAAAGGTGTCATAAAGCATTAAAATCAGTTTAAGAAACAAGAATATTTTTTAATCAAAGAATGAATGTTTAATCACATTTTAATCAGCATTTGAGTGTTAGAATTTAATAATTTTTTGGATGGTTTGGTTTGATGATGTGTTCGTTAGGGTGAAGATTTCAAAGAGTAATATTCGTTTGCATGATTTTCTCGAATAAATGTTATGCTTTGTTGTTGTTTATTTTTCAGTCTTTCCTGTTTTAGTGCATTTAACATATCTGTTAAAGTCATTGTTTGTCAAACGAAAATTTTGTTCTACTGGGAGAAGATTTTTATAATTCAGAGATTTAATTCTGTATCTACAGTTTATTTATTCTAAAACTGAAATGCTATTTGCATTTGCTTAAAAGATACACACACACACACACACACACACACATATATATACATACATATATATATATATATATATATATATATTATATATATATAATATATATATATTTATATATATAAAGTAAATTGCTCAAATTTTGTCGCGTTTGACTTTACAAATGAATTATACATTTCATCTCTCTTCACCTATATTGGCCTAATGAGTAGTGTTCCCCTATAGTCCGGGAAACTGGGGTTCAATCCAGGTCGAGTCAAACCAAAGACTCAAAAAAATGGTACCAATGTCGCCTTGCTTACACTCTCAGCAGTATAAGGTAAGGATCAGGGTAAAGTGGAGCAATCCAGGGAAAGGAGTAGCGCTCTCCCCAACATCTCGGTGTTGTAGCTTTTGAAAAGAAGGCCTTCGGGTCACCCTCGACTAAGGTCGCTAACTTCACATATCGGTAAAATAGTTGGTCAGACTGTGTCCTACATAACTATGGTAAGGCAAACTTTGGCATATCATTCTTTTATAATCAACTTATCCCAAGAGTGTGACAGGCTCGTCACAGTTTCAACCATACAAAAAAATCAACTATGTAGTCAGCCGAACAGTTGAACACACATCCATTGTGATTCGATGAGAAAGTCTATGTATCTATATATCTGCACGTGTTGTCTTTATATATATATATATATATATACATATATATATATATATATATATAAAGAAAAATTAATAAACCATCATCAGGCCTATGAGGGATGATATTAGTGGTGTTAAATAAAAAATAATAATAACATCATCCCTCATAGTCCTGATGATGGTTCATTAGAACCGAAACACTATAGTGTTGATTTTGCTTCTCAATAAATCTCTCCTACTTGAATTACCTTATTATCAATTCATTTTTTCTTTATATATTGTCGGATTACACTCCATTATTTACTTCAATATATATATATATATATATATATATATATATATATATATATATGTTGGAGCATATATAGATTACTCCTACATAATATGGTCACGATAATTGAGGCACTAACTTTTGTGCAAATGACTCGTCCTATATCTCATTCCAATAACATACAATGCGACAAAATGACATGAATGCACCAACACGTGCACACACACACACGCACACACACATGCACACATGGCTTCGTGTATACATGCACCCAAATGTAAACATATTGATAGCAAAAATTGAAGATTCAGTTTTGTGTAGTAAGTAGATATTTTTTGTTGTTGAATATATTTATCTTAATTTTTTATATTAAAAAGTTATGGATAGATCGATTTTCAGTTAGGTCAACCTTAGTGATTTGCGAGAATGTTCTCGTTGATAAAAATACTATTGGTACCGAGGATAATTATAAAAACAAAATAATCACACAATAATAATAATAATAATAATAATAATAATAATAATAAGAAGAAGAAGAAGAAGAAGAAGAAGAAGAAGAAGAAGAAGAAGAAGAAATGTCTTGTCAAAGTTTATACGCGTCAATGCCAAGTCTCAATAATTTTTGAACAGCAAATTTTAACGAAAAACAGATCTGTACAGCTCCCGTTACTCTGTAATTACCGGACGTGGCACCCTGTAACTTTTGAGTATTAACCAATCTGAAATCCAGTTCACCTAAAATACTTGAAGATGAGGAATACAATGTCCCGGCTTTATAACATTTCAGGAGTTTCAGACGTGTTTGGTCAAATGGAACAATAGGCTTAAATAAATGTGATTAAATAGAGAGAGAGAGAGAGACAGCGAGAGAGAGAGAGAGAGAGAGAGAGAGAGAGAGAGAGAGAGAGAGAGAGAGAGAGAGTTTAACCAAATAAAGAATTCGCCTTGATATTCTTTATCTTTCTGCGTATAAATCAACTTGTATTCAGGTTCATAATTTTTGTCTATAACTGTTTAGCAAAACATTGGCGAATAAAGTAATGAAAAATTTAACTTTGATGAAGAATATTATCTTCTTTATCGTTTAGTTATGAGTCATATGTGCTATAATAGCTTATATATGTGTTAATAGAGTACATACTAGTGTATACAATCCTTCGTTCAAATGGCACGACTTTCTTATATTGAATGTGGTGAAAAGGTGTTTCTTAAAGTAAACCATAAAAGACAATTTACCTGGTAGCATTCTTTAACTATTTCTTCACCGAGAAAATCTTAGCCTTTTCAATGGTATAGCACGCGTGGAAAGAAACACTCGTGGAACCTTTGACTCCCAAACGTTGCCAAACACTAAATTCCTCGCATCAGTTTTCATAGATATAAAAATATAGCGTCTTAAATAAAGACATCTATTTGTTGTTATATGTGTCTTGTGAAGGATTCCTAAATGTATATGTGCGATCAAAATGCTGTAGAATTGCAGGAAATACCTATTTCTCGGTGTTGAACGGCAAGGAGTTCCTGTAAGGAGATTGGTTACACTAAAAAGAAAGTCGACTTCCAAAAGGAAGAAAAATAAAAGCCCTACGAAATGCCTTGTCAAAATAATCAGAACCTCTGCTAAGTCGCGTCAGGGTCAGACGATATTCATACGTTAGAAATATCTTGTCTCTTGGCCAAACTCATGGTATTACTCACTAGTATCTCAGGCTTTTCTTACTGACGATCTTTTGCTAAAAAAAATGGCTCGCGGGTAGCGGACAGAAGAGTGAAGTTAAAGAATCACAAGGCGATGAAAGCGTTATTGGCGTGAACTAGAAAAAGCGAAAAGATGGAAGAAATAAAATAAAGACGCAGGAATTAGATGGCGGAAAAATATACAGAGAAATAGAAATAAAGTTTGAACATATGTGTGTGTATATGTGTGTGTATATGTGTATGTGTCCATAAACGCGTGTGTGCTTATATGGTGGTTGGAAAGGAAATAGCTAAGAAAAGAGGAAAAGAAAAAACAACAAAAATGGTGTGGTAGTGGGTTTGTAAGAGAAAGGAAGAGCAAATTACCATTGGACAAGAAAAGAGAATAATGGCGCCCAACCAGATTTAAAGAAAAAAGCGTTCGAAAATTGACCTTGCACGATCTTATCTTCCTCACAGAGAATCTGGCCGTGTCTAAATCCATTACCGGGAAATGGAGAAAAACTCGTAGGTCGTTGGCGAGTGTCACTTTAGAATACACGTATACACCCTACAGAGACCTCTACATGCACACACTCAGGCACAAAGGCATACGTATACACTCACCCACAAATATGTGTGTGTGTTTGTATGAGTGTGTGTGTTTTTGGCTGTGTCTGAATAATGAACATGTCTATATTCATACAAAAAGTTAGGAACAATGAACTTACACACACGCGCGCGCTCACACACACACACAAACACACACACACACACACACACACACACACACACACACACATATGTATGCAGAGAGAGATGGGGGGCAGACAGAGATAGTATGTTTATATAGTACTTTCTAAAGGCCTTATTGAATGTAATGCTCATAAGTATTTGAACAAAAGTAATATCTGCATTTTATTGCCTAAGATTGCAAAAGCCATTAAGATTTCATGATAGATAGATAGATAAATAAACTGACAGACAAATTCACAGACAGAAAGAAAGTAACAGAGTTGAAAACAGAGAGATTCGAATTCCCAATAGATCACCTTGTCCAGCTAATAGTGTCTTGTCTCATATTCTCTTTGCGCCAATTTACTGCATTCGTTTATTATGTGATTGATCGTTTCGTCTCTGTCACTACATAGTCTACATTTGCTTTTTTGTTGCATCTTGTCTATTTTGCTTTGACATAGTCCTTATGGCGTTGTTTCGTGCTGCTATCGGAAGAGATTCAGTTTCTCTCTTAAGGTTTCCCCCCCCTCTTTTTAGCCATGTCCAAGTTTTCTTGTAAGAGATTTCGCTTGTTTGTCACATGAAATATTCATACAGTTGTTTTTCTTCCCATTTTTATTTTCTTATTATTTTTCTTCTGGTGATGTTGGCTTTGTTTGAATTGTTTCTGGTCGCTGTAATCAGTCTTTCTTCTTCTTCTTCTTCTTCTTCTTCTTATTATTATTATTATTATTATTATTATTATTATTAATTAATTAATTAAACATTGAAAATATATTTCTGATTACAATCAAACATCTATAGAAGAATCAAATTTCGGCATTAAATAACCCATAAGAAGATGATATGCCGTTACATGAACCAAGTCAACCGTATATTTGAGGTCACTGGTGTCATGAGATGATAAATATGCCATTTCTGGTCAAATGAAGTGAAATAAAGATTTTGAAATGAAGTTGTCAGTTGCAGCAATAAACGTTTCATCTATATCTCCACATAACCAACACTTGATATTATGTATTATCAATTTCCGCTTTAACATGATTGTTACTCTTGGCGTATATTATTATTATTATTATTGTTATTATTATTATTATTATTATTACTTGAAACAGGGTAAAAATCATTTGTATTTGGTAGGAATTCTTCTTAACATTTGAGTGCAAACGAAAGGCTATAGACAATAAGAAAATTGAACGTGGTGCATTCAATAAGTTTCCATAATTGTTTATACAGGCATTTAAAATTTTCGTAGACTCTTGAAAATTCACTATGTTATTGCTATACATCTTATGAGATGACTGACCAATTTTATGATTTCAGGTTCAAATGAACAGCTACAGCAGCAATTGGTATACACCCTACTAAAGTCTGATTGTCACAGCTGGTGAATTTTAAAAATGCAATCTGGACGTGAGTACACTTTAGAAGAACAATATGCAATAAATTTCTGTTTTGATCTTGGAAAAAATGACACAGAAACGTATGGAATGTTTCAAACTGCTTTTTGACCATCTTGCATGAATCGAGCATCAGTTTTTGAGTGGCATAAGAGATTCAAGGAAGTCAGGGAGTCTGTGAGGGATAATGAGAGATGTAGGAGGAGTAAGTAAGTCAATACACCAGAGTTGATTGGCCAAAAGGGCTAGGGTTAGGGTTTCTATGCTGAGGTTTTAAGGGAGTTCAGGAAGAGATTCCGTCGGAAGAGGCCAGCACTCTTCAAATCGGCTCAGTGGCATTTCAACCAGGACAATACACCAGTCCACAACTCCATCCTTGTCACAGACTATTTGACCGAGATGGGCATCAAGACAGTAACTCAACCTTCCGATAGTCCAGACCTTGCTCCCTGTGACTTTCAGTTATTCCCTAAGCTCACAGGCTGTCGTTATGAGATAATTAAGGATATGAAAGGGGCTGTGACGAAGGTCATTGACACACTCACACAAGAGGACTTCCATGGGCCTTGCAGAAGTTGTTAGAACATTACAACAAGTACATTGCAGCCGGAGGAGATTACTTCGAAGGAGACTAGAGTTTCGTGTGTGTACTATCAATAAAAATGCCCATACGAATAAAGTCTGGAAACTTATTTAATGATCCTCGTAATTAAAAAAATACAATGGAACACTGAAAATATAGTCATGATTTCAATCAAACATTCCAAAATTAATCAAAGTTCGGCATTAAATAACCCTTAGGAAGTTTAAATGCTGAAAAACAAATACACCAATCCATGTGAACATTTCCCTTCGTCAGGTATCCCAGCTAGTATATTTATAATATTCGGAATTAGTCTTTATGTAAAAATTGGCAACTAACTTATCTCTTGATAAGTTCAACTCTCCAGAAGCCAAAAGTTAGAAAAACCTATTCATAACGTCAGAAAAGAAAACCGAATAAGCCAAAACATTTTCTTACAATTGATCTCAATCACAAATCTCTGCATATATACATACATAATATCCATCGAAAACAAAATTGTGTTTGTAGACCAATCCTAAAATCATTTCAAGATGGGAGATCTTTTAGTGGTTTACCAGTGTCTGCATAATAGACGTAATCTATGCGCATCTACTAGTGGAAGACCGGAAGTGACGATGCAAAGGGACGAGTCGAGAAGAAAAGGTTTCCAGTAGAGACTAAATGGCCGATACTTTCGGTGATAGAAAAAAGGTAGACAGACGGATTCTTGATTAGAATAAGTGCAGCAATTTTAATGTTTTCTCTTTCCACTCAAAAGTATGCTTGACACTGGTTGCAGCTGCAAGTGATATCTTCTCGTTTTTCGACCTCTTTAAAAAGCAGCTGCCATTTTCTCTCTTATAGTTTTCACTTATCTTTTATTCATGTATTTTTTAAAAGATTTATTCATTTGTTAGCAAGTTTTCTGCAAGACCTTCACAATAAAATCTATCTATCTATCTATCTATCTTGGAAAAGTGTGTAAATGATTAAATAAAACACTGATCTACGCATTTATAAATGTTATTTCTTTAAATTGAGTGAAAAGTTGGTTGAAAAAGAAAAAAAAAAGGTATTACAAAGACTTTTCTTGTAAGTATCATTTAAACCGTAAATAATCTCCAAATATTTATTACAATAAAAATTCGTGCATTCAAAATTGTGGTTTTGTTTAAGCTAAATCTCGATTATATATTTTGTTAGTGTAAGAAATCTTTGTGAGAGTAAGTCACTCTGTATGTGAGAAATTATATCTATACGCAGTAATGCTTGCTGATATAGCTAAAATGTTGATCCGCAATGAAATGAGTGAAGCGGGAGTAGAAGTATATAAACAATATTGTCATTAAATTCTGAATAATTAAGCGATGTTGAAATTAAATACATCTTGAAGAAGCAGAATGTTAGATTTTCACTCAAATGAAATAGTCTAAAGTTTTGAATAGATTGGCGGAATTGATCCTTAAATCTACTCCAGGTTTATAGATTTCTTTGTTTATTTATAAGATTAAGGTAGGCTCGAAATTAAATAAAAAGTTGATGATTTATATCCTATTGTAATAGGGTAAAAATGTATTTTAAACAATCTAGGAAAGAAAAAAATTGAATGGATTATTTGGGGTTTTGATCCTTCAAATTTTCCGTTTTGTCAAATACTGTAATGTCACAAAGAAATTTTAAAACGTGTGCATAAGCGTTGATTGGTCAATAAATATAGATACAAAAATTACTGCTACTCAAGCTCATTTTTGCTGAAAATTAACACTTTTTAATATGGAAATCAATTTATTTTCATATATATATATATATATATATATATAAATAAAACATGATAATTATAAAACAGGATACAAACTCACAACTGAAAGCTTCAATTTGTTGATCCTCATTAGAGTTAGTATTCAACACATCTGATTATTAACGTGTGGATACTGGGTCACCTGAGGATTTATTACGTGGAACTCAGAGTAGTTTTTAATTTATTCAATTATCAATCTATTTCATAGTTGATAAGTGTGATACTGTTTTGCACTTTCGTGGTCTGAAGATTTTACGGACCAAGAACGCTTTTAATGCTATATATATATATATATATATATATATATATATGTATATAAGTATTATTTGGTCCACTTAAACCGGAGTTGGGAGTAATTCCATCAGGACAAGAAAACTATTCAAAATTGAACATTTAATTTAGTATATATATATATATATATATATATATATACATATATATATATATATATATATATATATATATATATATATATATATATATATACATATTTTAAATTAAATGTTCAATTTTGAATAGTTTCCTTATCCTGATGGAATTACTCACAACTCCAAATAATACTTATATATACATATATATATATATATATATATATATATATATATATGTGTGTGTGTGTGTGTGTGTGTGTGTGTGTGTGTAAAAACTACTCTGAGTTCCACGTGATAGATCCTCAGGTGACCTAGTATCCACACGTTAATAATCAGATGTGTTGAATACCAACTCTACGAATGGTTAGGATCAGAATACTTGAGACCTTGGAACAAACTTAAGGTAATTTCAATTTTAAAATATATTCTTGGTCACCTCTTTGTGACATACAATTTAGCAAGCTAATCAGTTTAGTGTACTAAGTTTGATTCTCACTGGGTGTCCCATATACTCACAAATTTGTACTAAATCTAAGATATGACTGATTTTAAGCTGTTTCTCAGGTTATAATAATTAGTGAATTAAGCTATTTCTAATGAGTTTGTTTCTCACTGAGTGAATCTTGGCATTTCGGTTAGGAGTTATTTAGTAAACGTACTAATCCACTTCCTGCGCCTTGTCCAATTGCCATATATAATGATTGGATAATGCATCAGAAGAGGGTGTGCGTGTTTCACAAAAACATTAGTGCAAAGTTAAGTAGCTTCAGACGTAAATGAAATTTCAATAAGGCCTAATTTGATGTTAATTGAAACAATACAGAACGTATGACCCTTTAAAAATCATCTGGTATCATCAACAATAATATATATATATATATACAAACATTAATTTGGTCCACCCTTTCGGTAGATCTTGCAGAGGGGTAGAACCCTCAAAATGAGGTGTCATGGGTGAGACACTAAGCTGTATCTGATAGTGAAACTCCAGATCTAGTAATCTTTTCCCATTACTTTCAGGTCCACTTTAAGAAGCAGTGATGGTATCTGTTAGATTAACTATACATATAATCGCTGGTACTCCGAATTCGACTATGGCCTTCACATTGGTTTTATAAAAGAATTATTATCTATACCATTAACGAATGGGATATCTTAAGCCACAAAGTTTTAAAATCTCTGGCGCAAAGTTGGCGAGGAAAGCTTCAGTGGGCGTAGTAGCTGAAGTTCTGAACTGCGACAGCGAGTTCGAACTCCAGTCGCGCTAATGTGATCATTTTTGGACTAATACTCTTGGGAAAGGTATTAACACCCACCCCCTTATCTCACCTGCTAATTTTAAATTATACCACTACTATTCTCTGAGAAGAATGGATTTGGCATTAAATACGCCTCGAAGGTTGCTATACCATTAAAAAACAAAGAAAACAAATTTGTCACTGTAAATTTACAATCTTAATCTGCTTTTAAGCCCTTCCGTAAATTTGCATTCTTTTTCACAAGTGTGACAGGTGTGACGGCTATTTGATAATCTGTCAGTAATCTCTTTTTATGTGCTCGAGAATAGCTTTTTATGCCAGCTCCATGTGGCAGATCCACTGGCATTATAAGGAACTATACGGTAGTCATCTTTCAGGCTATTTCTTTTAAGTTTTTCTTTTTCATACCGTTCGCAGCCAACGGGCATACTGGGAGAGGAGTAGTAAGAAATTGTTGTGCGAAACCCCTGGAGTTGAAAAAATTAGACACCTTTTTGCCTAGAGGGCGCAAAATGTAAGGCGGGGAGGGATAGCTTGAAACGAAACAGTTGAACCGAGACATGCAGCTTGAAAGGTTGGAAACAAAAATGTTACATGAAGAGTTAAAAAGAAAACGCGGCGTCAGCAGTCTGGAAGATTAGGCACAACCACGTGCTAGAAAAAAATGAGCAACAAAGAAGCCGGAGAAAACATCATTTTTTTATTATGTCTATATGGATCATTCCCATTAAAGACTGTTTCTCAGATAAGTCCTAACCGTATATCTTGTGAATCTTATTATGTTTTTATATGCTAACGGAAAAATGTATTTTATATATTATTGAAATAAAATCATAAATGTATTTTATATGTTGTTGAATTTGCTATTGTGTTTAATTTTGTTTAGCTAGTCATTCTGAGACATTGTTTCCGTGCAATAATTTCTCAATCTGTTGTCGATACCTATTTTTTATTATTTTCTGTTAAATATCCCTACGAACCAACTCGGGAAATAGGACAAATTATAAATCTTTATTCATTTACGGAGACAAGGAATATGCAAATATCGAGAATATCGTCCAGACAAGAGAGACGGACGTAACAATACATACATACTGTTGCTGTTGCTAAATAAATACCTTAAAAATTCCCTTAGCCAACGTGGTTCGCTTGGTGGCCGAGGGGTCTGAAACTTAGTCTAACGTAAAGTTGGACGGGTTTCGATCGTCCTGCGTGTCTAGCCACACTGAAGAGTTCTGATAGAACGAAACAGTCTGTCTGTGGATGACAATATACATATATATATATTGTCATCAAAAGACAGTCTGTTTCGTTGTATCACAACCCTTCAGTGTGGCTAGACACATAGGACGCTTGAAGCTGGGATCGAAACCCGCCCAACTTTACGTTAGACTTAGCATCATACCCCTCAGCCAACAAGCGTACCACGTCAGCTAGGGAATTATAAGGTATTAAGTAGTAGAGTCTATTTGTTTGTTTACATTATACCTTACCGAATACCAGAGTGCTCAATTCGTTCGAAGAGCTTTGCACATTATATATATAGGGTGTTTCCCAATTCTTGAAATAAAATGAACGGGCACACATCAAGGGCCATAAATGATAGAGAAATGAAAATCAGGTTTATTGAAATATAAAATGATAGGATTTTAGGATCTGAAAACAATTAGTATCAAATATGAACCAAAGAGGAATCTTAGAATAAATGCTTCAGATGATTGTCGTTCAGTGGAAGAGATTGTGGAATGTTTTAATTTGTTGATAAAGCTTCCTCATTCCTCCTGGATGTTCGATTGTTATCAGAAGCCCATAAAGGAAGGAATTCGTTGTTTCACAATCTTAACAGGTGCTATGAGCTTCAAAGATCTTAATTAACATGAAAATCTGACTTCTGTCTGGAAATGTGCTGAAATTGAGCTTCATTCTCTATCTTGCTCGGACAATCTTGAAAGACATAGTTTCGTAATTTGTCTTCACATGAAAGATCTAATACTTCATTATCTAAGGTACTATTTCGCTATAGTTTGTATAGAATATCAAAATGTTAATTATTTCCGAGCAATATTCTAAAAAGGGAAAGAGAATAAAGTCAACTTGGAAGATCTGAAAGGCCACTTTCTTTTTTTCAACAACATGAAATGCCCTGTACATACATATATACATACATATTGAAGGAGATGTGAAAAATTGCAATATTGATATATTTAAAACTACCAAAAATGTTTAATCTATTTTATCGAGAATAATTGGAGAGATTAGCCAGATGATTAGAAATGTTCTTTCAAGGGAGGCAAAATTATTTTAAAAGTAGATTAAGCCCTAACAAGATCCCATAAAAATATTTTACTCAGGCGTGAGCTAAAGTGTCGAAATATGAAAGTAGAAGTTTAAGATTAAGACTTGATACTATAGAAAGAAGTGTGACAAAAGATAAAATTGTGTAAAAGATTACACTTATAAGGAGAGATTAAAGAAATTAGGATTAACGACTTTATCAGAGAGAAGAATGGCTGATGATCTTTCAAAATAATGCATTAAATATCTAATTTTTTCAAAATTTCCCCACGAACTGGAAATTTCCTGTCAAGACAGATTTAAAAAAACTAAGTCAACTAACCAACTAGATGTTTTGCAGAGTAATTTTTAAAATCAGATCAAAAACAGTAACAGCGTAAATTTATTTAAGATGAAATTGAATTGTTTCAGAAAAATAGAAAGTAAAAGAATCTAAGGGGGCATTTTTGGTAATTATCTGAAGAATTATTTTACAGAATTTGATCAGTATACAGATTTTTAATAAATCGTGAATATATTCTGTACAAAGATTGTTTTTAAAGGATGATGTGAGGAGATAATAAAAAGCGGAGATGCCCAAGGAGACATAACAAACAAATAATAAAACGCAATAATTATACTGCACAAACAGTACAAGGTGGCGCGCTTAGCGTAATGGTTATCGAATAAGGAAGTAGAATCAGTGTCCAGAGCTCAAATTTTGGACGATGCTGCAAATGTTTTATTTTGTGGTAATGTTCTCGAAAAAGCATAAATTCGTTTACTTTCCCCGACCCCACAACTATGGGTGAATAGTAAAGACAGGCTGAGTTATTTATCCTTGATTAGGCAACAATTCAGGAGAAGGAAAACTAAATTTAACTCTGCTGTTCTGAGTTCTTTAGCCTATGTAATGTTATATAACATGATAAAATAATAACAAAAAAAAAACCTCAACACATTTCTTTATGAAAATATAACTCTCTCTTGTTTATCCAAGAGACAGAGATGAAGGGCTCGGATACAGGCTGACGGAGGACTGCTATATTGACCATATTCAGAACCCAACTTAATGCTTCTTCTGCTCTTCCGCCAGGGGCCACTGCCCAGCGGGTGGCACCCAGGGTGGCTTCTGCTCTGATATAACGGCTCTTTTGAGTTCGACTGACTGACCGACCGACTGACCGTTCTGTCTGTGGATATCAGTGTATATATGATTTCATAACCCCTATGTATTCCGGTTATCCTTCCGGCTTTCAACCCACTTGACCTGCTTCCGCTGTTCTCTTGTTTACACAACTGCAGCAACCTGCTTCAGGAATCCTTACTTGAAGGGTCTGTCAAAGATCAATATGTAACAGTAAGGCAACCAGATTGGGAGAAAGAAAAATTTGAATATAAACCAATTTTACTCTGCTTAACAAATATCCTTATGTCACATCCTACTCGTGACGGAGGCGGTGGATACATACATACATTCCTCCAGTGTCTATATATCTAATTTGGGATAGCGTCGACCGAAAGTTAATTGGGGTGGCTGACTGTTTGTGGCGTATGTGATCATCCAACCATGATTATTATCACAACTAATGTTCTTCTACAATGATAGATTTGGCATTAAATAACCCATGAAGGTTGATTTGCCATAAAATTAAGAAACCCGAGCAATCTTCATCGATAAATATAGCAAACTAAATTATATATATATATATATAATGATTCCTCGTGGCGTAATGGCAAAAGTACTGGACAGCGGACAGGAAGTACATGACTTGAACTCCAGTTGCGCTATTACGTCTCACTTCCTTGACAAACGTATTAAATCCCCTTATCTCACTAGCGATGGAATAAATTGTATTACAGCTGTCCTTCTACAAAGATGGCTTTGGCCTTAATAACCTTGGAAGATTGATATGTAATTGAAAACTAAGAAACCAAATATATATATATATATATATATATACACTATGTATATGGTACGTTTAATGATTCTTTTAAAAATGATTTCATACGATGGCTATACTCGTGTCTGAGCTGATATATATATATATATATATATATATATGCGCGCGTGTGTGTGTATGTGTGTTTGTTCGTGCATGTGTGTTTGTAGGTGCGTGTGTGTGTGTATGTTTGTGTGTGTGTGTGTGTGCGCGCGCGCAAGCATATATGTGAATGTGTTTGTGTGTGAAAGTGCTTGTTTAGACACCAACAAGACGATCTTTTCGAGACGATTTCTGCTCAGTTATGTTTGAAATTATGAAGTATGAAATATTAAGAGACTGATTTTTTACAGAATAATCTACTAATAATTTAATAGATTGCTGAACGGCATCAAAATAGACAGATAGAATTTTTTTTTTCTTTTCAAAAAAGACTTTGCAAGTATTCACGGCAATATTTATGTGCCTAATCAACTCACTCAATCTAACCCAGCGGCCGAGATCGCTGGCGTTTGTAACACTGAAATAATAAAAAAAAAACAAAAAAAAAAAAAACAAGAGTGAAATTGATCTGATTCCACGAAGTTATAAATTAACTTTCAGCCAAGCCTACGCCCAGCCTTCGATCAAGTCTCGTTCCTTTGTAGGCAAGTCACTGGTATCTGGTTTGTTTGTACACACCATTCCCTAACCCCTATGTCAGTTTGTGATGAAGAACAACATGGCGGTGATGGTGGCTATCGTAAAGCAGTGAACTCTGTTGTTTGAAGGCGCTGGCCAATCAACAGTCGTATTGGCTATCACTACAAAACACAATAGTATAAGCCTATGCGCTTATAACTCAGTGTGTGCTTGTATCTCTCTTTTCGCTGTGTGTATTTAATAAAGCAAGCGGACGACGCAGTCTGACCGCTTATTATGTTGGAGAACGAACGAAAGATTGATCGGCCGGCCATGCGCCTGTATTTGTCATAAAATGGCGAAATTTAATCGTTCGTCAATATAAATAAAAAGAAAAGAAGAGCGCGTGGGTTGCAGGGTGAGTGGAGAAGATGATGCCTTCATGCGTATCGCTTCTAACCGAGACCGCCATCTCTCTGTGCCTCGATCTGGACTTGCCAACTTCCTGACCTCACCACCACCTTCAGCACTGTCCACACATATACACACACGTCATTAAACACGTGACAGGGCCAAGTCGGTTAGATACTTGATACACAAAACCTTGCAATTACACTCTGATAAAAAGGAAAAAATATGTACAAACAGTAACTGCCTCTCTGTGCATGCTAGCCATCAGCTAAAGAGCAAAGTAGAGTTGTCGTTGTATTTTAGTAGCAAAAGCGAAGTTAATCATGTTGCATCGTTTGGAATAATTTATTGCTTTTACTAAGTAGAACTAACATAGAAGAAACTCATCAGGAGCATGTGTGGGGAAAAAAAGCAAGATTCAAAAGATTAAGAAGGCATCTCCCCCCCCTCCTAGATAAATCCCTGCCACTTTCAGATAGGAATATCATCAAGAACTGATGTATTATTGGTTTAGAACTTGTGACAAGGAACATAAAGCTGGAACAAGATGACTTTTAAAATAGGACTAAAATATCATAGGAAATCAATAATTCGGCCTGGGGTAGGAATAACGAAATCAGATATAGCAACTCATTTATATGCATCAACCCAACTCTTCCACCACGAGTAGGGTGAGATGCAGGGTAATTTTTTAAACGGAGTAAAGATAGTTTAAATTCAGAACTTTCCCGTTTCTTGGCTGGTTGCTTAATTTGTATAAAATTATATATATATATATATATATATATATATATATATTTCTGTGTGTGCGTGTGTGTATAAACAAGAGTTGGCATTAAATGACCTACAAAGGTTGATATGCCATATCATTCAACTAAACCAAACGTAGTTGCTTAATCAATCTGTTCTACTATCTACATATAGCTAATGGAGAATGAAAGGGATTGATACCTTTCCCAAGGGCATTAGCTCGAACTGAAATGCAAAAAGCATCGCCCTGTACTTCAACTTAGACTACCGATTCCATTTTCTTATGACGATAACCGTTGAACTAAGCCAATTTGCAGAGCAAAAATAGTGACGGTCATCAACCCTCGTAGAATGAAATTAGCGTTATAGTCTGAAAATATGGCAACTGAAACAACCAGTGGACATTTAAAAACGTTCTGAGTCAACCTTGCATAGAAATAAACATGGGAACCTATAATAAGTCAAGGACTTAATATAAAAATGAATAAATACATAGATAAAAATCTATCGCCTAACGATTTTAAAACAGAACAACAAGACATACTCTAATCCAAATGAAGAGGCTGAAAAATAACAGAGTTTAAGACTTGAAGTTAGCACTATTATATTTTTAAGGACCAATAGATTTGTGGATAATTGTGCCTGGTAGAATCTATCTAGTTACCTGGCGGTCGTGAGTTCATACCTCTGGATGGGTGCTGAATAACAGTCATGTGATCTGGTTAAGTAGAAGAAATAGCCATGTGATGTCACAATCAGGAATTAATTGGTACATGATATTTTCTATGCATGAACATTTGAATCCAAATAATATATCTCCTTAGATTGAATGAAGGAGTTGATTCAAATTTCCCATGTAAAGAACTAGGACAGACACCTGAAAAAGCCAGAATAGTACACGGACGAAACGTTTTAACAATGATAACCACCAAGATGAAGTATTACCCCGAGTACAACAGTTTAAAATCTTATATTAATTCACCAATTATAGGCCAGTCTTTAGTTCTGCTTTCAATCAAACTTTCAGGGATTGTCATAGTCATATCTGGAAAGACTTTAAATTTTATTCGGGAATCCGATTCAGATTAGATTTTAGATGAAATCTCACTTAGTATCTATGCCTTACTCTCTCCTTGTAAAAGAATTCACGTCTAAAAGTGCTTATCTAATCTCTTGGTAATTGCTATAAGAAGCAAGTGAGTCTCCTTCTCCCAATATGGACTTAAAGTTTCTCTCTTGCAGTCCAGTGACGCGCTAAAAAGGAATCTATTTCATCTCAGTGATCTGTTGGCATAAAAAGACGAAGGCTTAAAAAATCAAATTAAAAATAGGTTGATCATTTTCTTTAGAATTCAGGAGAATAATAGAATCCAATAACTATTTCAACTAATTATTCATTCTTAGGGGTTTCTGATTGTATCGGTGATCTCTGAACAAACCCCCCAAAATCCATTACGCCATGCTCGGTATTAAGAAAACTGTAACTGGGAGTAAATAATCGATAAAAGATGAATCTGAATAATCATCCAAAATAAAAATGACTCTGCGGCTTTTATTTTTAACAATGACCTTACAACCTTTATGTCATGTAAGTACTTCAAGTAAAGATAATTCCTCATCTCAGACATTAAAACAAAACGCAGAGTTTCGATATTATGTTGGTTGGTTGGTTGTTTTTACGGCATGTCAACATTTGTAGGTTATTTTATGCCAAACCCTGTTTATTCATATGTATTAAATGCATATAATTTGTAAATGAATAGTTTGTCAGTAACAATTTTTAAACGTTCCAAAGCTCATTTCTTTGCTCACGGATAAATGATTTCAAGTATTGCTATGTAACATTAATAGTTTTATTGGTACACCGTTTAATGTTTTCGAGTATTACTATTCAATACGAATAGTTGTAATTGCACAGTTAAACGTTTCAAGTATTGCTTTACAACAGAAATAGTTTTATTTGAATAGAGTTTAATAGTTTCAAGTACTATTATCAAACACTAATAGTTTTATTTGCATACAGTTAAATTGTTTTTAGTATTGCTATCTAACATTAATAATTCAATTGAATATTAATCACTTATTTGCATACAGTTAAATAGTTTTAAGAATAATTAATAATTAAAAAGTTCTGTTTGACCCATGGATGGGAACCTAAAAGGTACAATCAATTCGGGCCAGAATGGACCTGTGAGTAATGGTAATAAAGGTATTCTCTACATTCCACAAAACTTAAGAACTGGGACCACACCTTCTGATAGTTGAGTCTTATTCAGAACACTCGTTGCAGGATGTCTTAACCGTTAGTTGTGTATGCAGTTGGCGTATTCTACTGTCTCAGCGACTGTGCATGTTATTATGTTGATACAAGGTTAAAAGGTTATAATGTTAAATTGATACAAAATTCAAAAAATAGCGGTATACAGGCAACCTTTTTAACTAATGAATAATAATGTACCCATCCTGAAATTCATTGTTTAATTAAAGGCTCTGATTGTGGGGCAACTATAGAAGATCGATCTCCTTAAAGTTTAATGAGACTAGTTTGTGTTATACATAGCTTCACGAACACGTGTTCCCACAGACATTCGCCTAACACACTGACCGGTGGTGGGTTATTCAATAACTGCAGAACTCCACTCACGAGATGACATTAGTCTTTAAGATAAGATTGGTAACCTTCTCTCCACCACAAAACAATTAAAGATTTGCTGAGATTTGACCTCATTAGTCAAGCAAATAAGTTAATCAGGTGCCTCTGTTGATAATCGCACACAGACGAGGGCTTAGAGATTTACAGAATTAAGTCTGGCAAAAGGATATAAAAAGAGCACTAAATCAGGATAGACTCTCTGAGACTTGCAAAATAGGATGTGGTATATCTCTCGATAGGCCCTTCCATACCAACAATTCTGAAAATATCACTGTCTACACTATATTTGTTTACATCTAAGAAGGGTCTCTAAGAAGTACCAATTCTGGTAGTTTCCAGAAAATATTAAAGCTTTTAAATGTAAAATATTGGGTTGTGGTAAGGATGTAAATACACATAATATTTTTTTAAATGATCTGATTGTGGCGAATGCTATGAAGGCTAAATGAAAATGCTTCACTGGACATTCGTAGTTTAAACCCGTTCATTATTTAAAAAAAAATGAGTGCTCAAATAGAGGATCGTCTTATAAGCCTGTGTGTCTTTTATGCCGTTGAATATCGCAAAATATCAATGATGTTGACTTTGGCACAAAGCAATAATTTTTGGTGCTAGCTGAACATGATGATGATGATGATAATACATATTTACCAAACCCTCACCAAGAACTGGAAGTAAGAGAAAGATTTTTTAAAGAGGAGTTTATCAGGTTTGAAGTTATCCTTCACCTAGACTGTTTGTCATGCAAAATTAAAAGAGCACAGTCTGTCCCACTATTTACCCATAACTGGAGGGAGATTAGTTGGATGCATACGTTTCCCAGTGTGAAATGCAAATAGCCTCGCCCAGGTTTTGAACTCATGTCGTGGTGTTCAGTTCCTATTGCGAAAACCGTTACGCCACGAGTGCCTTTTTTTGTATTACGTTACACAATAAATAATAAACAATATAATCCTAACATCTTTGGTTTAAAAGAAAATTAACTTTTTATAAATATATTTATAAGTGTTCTTACTTATGGGTGAATTAGTGTATGCACATCTCTGTCTGACTTTGTATCTCGCTCTCTCTTTCTCTCTCTCTCTCTCTCTCTCTCTCTATATATATATATATATATATATATATGTGAAATATCAGCTGATGTATGACAAAACTGAACAAAATGTGATATTCAGAAAGAAAACAACAAAACAAACTCACTCCTGGAGATTTTAGGAATAAACACAAAAACTGACTCTAAAGTAGGTGATCTTTTGTATGTTTATAAGACAAAATTAAGAACTGAAAAAAGGGTTCATTGCTCTCTGTACGCGTATAAAATATGCAATGCGATTGTGAATCTATTTGTGTACATAACTAAATTCTTAAGTGCAAGCAAGGGACTTTATTTCATTCGTTTAATCATAAATACATTCTCATCTCTTTAGCAAGTAGTCACGTCGGCCTATGATGAACGGACGTGCTGGTTGGTTGATGGTCGAAATCGGGATGAATGGATTTGTTTAATACCTTTTTTCTGCATTTTCGTGCTTCTTATCTTTGGATTTTTGTTGCTGCTCGATTATTATTATTATTATTATTATTATTATTGGTTGTAGTGTTCATTTGATTGCACCGGTTTTAGCTTTCGTGTTCATCATACACCGAGTCATCGGTCCATAGACCCAAGTAATGGCGCGCATAGACCGGATAAGGATCTGAAAATCAAATATGGCATTGAGATAGAGGGAGAAAAACACGCAGCGTATGATGGAGGATGAAAATCAGTCACAGGGAAATCAAAAAGAAAAAGAAAAAGAAAAGAAAAAAACAGAGGTAACAGATTACAAGTGCAGAGAGAAGGAAGAAAGTAATAGACACATGCGCATGCGCACACACACGTTCACACACAGATGTATACGAGACGCGACACGTGAACCCATTGGGTCCCTATTGTAAAATCGGTCCATAATGATTTTGATGCCTTTATTTCGGAAGGAGTGAAGTATTTTAATTATTGTTTCACAAATACCCCCCTTATATGGGCATAGGGATGATCATAAATTGATGTATAGAGCGAATGTAAAGCCCACAAAATCTTTATTCATTTAAAAACTCGCCAGAAAAATACGTTATTTTCTAGGAGCATTTTAAATGTACTGTTTAAGGAATTACATTACGATGTGCCATTTTTACTGGGTCACGATCACACACACACACACACACACACACACATACACACACACACACACACACACACGCACATATATATATATATATATATATGTATATACACAAGCATGATAAGAATTTTAGAAATTTAGTATAATACGTGTGTGTGTATTATATATATATATATATATATATATATATATTATTATTATTATTGGGTATATCTAAGCTTGTGTTGCTTAGTTACGTCAAGGTATTGCGTCATATTATTGTTTGCAAGTGAAACAAATAGACAATGTCTCTTTATTTAGATTCTCATTGGTGACCCTTAATTCATTTTATTTTATGTCTCAAATAAGCAAAGCGTTGTAAATACCAGGTTCATTCGTGTAATAAGCTGAATTTTGCCTTAGGAGTTTCAAATACAGTTTTCAGTTGTATTTTTTCAAGTTAAGGGACCTAGGGTGGTGTAATGGTAAGCAAGCAAGACCAGCAAACCTTCACAAGTGAGTTTGAGTCTCATTAGGTTCCCCATTCATTCGGCCTTGTGCCACATGGAAGCAAAAGGCTTCGTAAATTACGATTAAATTGCCTGCGAAACTTTTCTTTACCGGATAGTCACAACGTTTGCACATCATGGATTGTCTTTTTCACTCCGGCTCATAGTAGTAAACCAATGTTTACTCCGTTTGAAAACATTCATTTTTCGCTCGAACATATTTCTCCATACACATCATACGCTCTTCAAAACATTTTTCATGGTTTGCAATTCTTAATCCCCAGAAAGTATGCAGTACTCTATTTGATTTGTTGCTTCAAAATAAATATTTTGGGGGTATTAAAATAAATCTTAAAATAAAACAATTCCAAAAATGCAGATTTTATATTTATGGCAAAAAACCTATATTGTTTTTTTTCAAAAATCACCCTTATTTGTTGAAAAGAAAATATATATACACGCACCAATATATATATATATATATATATATATATATATGCCACAATATTTATCTATATATATATATCTATATATATATATATATATAGTCTTAAGCTCAAATACATATTTTTTGTTTATCTGCCTATATATATATATATACCTTGAAACAAAGTCAAGTTTGATAAGTAATCATACGTGTGCCTATGTGTATTAGAGCATATATCAGTGTTCATAAAGGATAGTCGTCATTGTTCGTTTGTGTCGATGCTTTATCAATTATATTCATGTGTGTCTGTGTGTGTGAGTGTGTGTGTACATGCGGGCTTTCAGGGCTATAATCGTTCATTTCTATATATGTATATATTTATGAGTGAATATAACAGTGTCTAAAAGTGCTTATAATTATGATTGCGAATTTATATCTTCGTGAACACACAAGGGACCACAATGTCGACGGGAGCTTAAAATTTGTCGTCAGCAGAGTAATAAGACACTCTCCCTTACTACCAGGTCCACTCCGACTGGAGTACCTTATAATGTTTGAAAATTATAAGGATTGGATGTAACTGTATGGAAATTAGGTTGTAATTCTTGATACCACATGACTGTGAGCAAACAAAGGAGTATTAGGGACAAATAAAAAAAGTACATAAAATGATTTCCATGAGGAATTGAAAATATTGCTATTATTATACGGAATCAGTTATAAATTAATCAACTTTGAACTTTGAAAGAAACCATAAGGGGTTAAGAAGCCGTTAAATAGACCAAATAAACGAGATACAGCCCAAAAGTCCGGAATATGCATGTCATAAAATAGCTTCCTTAAAGTGTTGTATTGCCACATAATGCATATACATATACCTAATGCATGCGGAACATAGTCAACAATAATATATGAACTTCAAAGAACGAAGACACTTCTTTATAAAAAATATACCTCTGACACTTTATTCGAAAGGGTTGATGTTGGTTGTGTGTGAGAGGTGAATTGGTGACGGGGACAGACTGCTACATATTGACCCAAAGTTCTTCTGGTCATAGCAGCACTTCTTCCGCATTCTGGCTGGGCTGCTCAACCGTGGGTCACTGAGGGCCGCAAGCCCTCGGTCTGCAAACTGATTCTCACGCTGGTATCTTGTCCCCAACTGATTCCAACAGCAACTGTAACTCGAACTCGAACTGCAACTCAACTCAAGCCGTTTGTGGCACCTGGTTACATAATTGTTTGACACCCACCTGTTTCCTGTGGGCGTACGAATCTGCACCGAATTCGACCACGTCCACAGGTCAAGGTGATATTCTGATATCTTCGACAGGATGCGCTTGTTTCGATTATTTACACAGGTGCATCTCTTGATTGACGGCTCGGCCGAGGGTCATAATGTTACAAAAGAAAGTAAAAAAACATTGTACATGATTCTCCTTTATTTTCAAATGGGTTGATTTTACACGCTCAACCCCCACACATACACTCACACACACGCACACACACACACACACACATATATATATACGATGATCATTATATATATATATTTATATATATATCATTATATAAACAAAATTAAAAAATCCTGAATTTAATTTTTTAATTTAATTTAATTTTTCAATCTCTTTTCTTTTTTTAATAGATAGATCTGAAAAGAGATAGAGCTATACACCAGAACAGACTAACATATATATATATATATATATATATATATATATATATATATATACGAGGATCATTAAATAAGTTTCCAGACTTTTTTCGTATGGGCACTTTTATTGATAGTACACACTTGAAACTCAAGTCCCCTTCGAAGTAATCTCCTCCGGCTGCAATACACTTGTACCGTTCCAACAACTTCTGGAACGCCTCCTGGAAGTCCTCTTGTGTGAGCGTGTCAATGACCTTCGTCTCTTTCATCTCCTCAAGTGTCTCTTAACGACAGCCTCTGAGCTTAGGGAATAACTGAAAGTCACAGGGAGCAAAGTCTGGACTATCGGGAGGCTGAGGAACTGTTTTGATGCCCGACTTGGTCAAATAGTCTGTGACAAGGATGGAGTTGTGGACTGGTGCATTGTCATGCTGGAAATGCCACTGAGCCGATTTGAAGAGTGCTGGCCTCTTCTCAAGGAATATCTTCCTGACCTTCATTAAACCTCAACATAGTAACCCTAACCCTAACCATTTGGCCAATCAACTCTGATGTTCTGACTTCTTTACTCCTCCCACACCTTTCATCATCCCTCGCAGACTCCCTGGCTTCCTTGAATCTCTTATGCCACTCAAAAACTCATTCTCGATTCATGCAAGATGATCCAAAAGCAGTCTGAAGCATCTAATACGTTTTTGTGGCATTTTTTCCAAGTTTAAAACATAATCTTATTGCATATCTTTCTTCTAAAGTGTCCTTACGTACGTCCAGATTGCAATTTTGAAATTCACCAGCTGTGACAATCAGGTTTTAGTAGGGTGTATTCCAATTGCTGCTGTAGCTGTTCATTTGAACCTGAAATCAAAAAATTGGTCAGTCATCTCATAAGATGTATAGCAATAACATACTGAATTTTTAAGAGTCTACGACTAATTTAAATGCTCGAATAAAAAGTCTGGAAACTTATTGAATTCAGCTCGTATATATATATATATATATATATATATATTCCTTATGAACATGCTTCTTAGTCCGAGTGACTTAAAATCAATATGTAGCATAGAGAAAATATTAAGGATAATTATGCGCGCTTTATTTAATGGCAACCTATGCACAACAGTCGTCTCTAGCTAGAGTCTAACCAATGCCAAAGATGAAGCAAAAATTCACAACTTCAACAACGAGTTATCTTCCCTTTCCGACACATTCCCAAAGAGAACATTTTAAGCCTTGACGGAGCTATGAATGTTCAAATCAGCAAACACTTCACTAAACAAAAAGGGAGAATATATAGCAGGTTTTCTTTTTACTCGAGAATAGTCTTGCTGCATAAACACTAAATTCCGAAATACGATAGAAAATTATGGACTTAAAACTACCCAAATATTTCAAAAGCACAGTGACATCATTTATTCATAAACAAGAAGTGGATAAATAACGCTTTGAATAGTCCTCTGTTGAAGGAGTATCTTCTGATCATAGCAAATATTCGTCTGAGTTTATGCAAGAATAAGAAAGAAACTGTTAAACCTTCGTGATATGACTAATGATATGACTCGCCAATAGAGATATTAAAATATACAGTTAGTATGAGAAACAAGTTTAATGCTCTTCAGAAGATATTTGGACGACAATCTCCGAATGAGGAATATGAGAACTTTGTTAGTGCTCATATAAAATCAGCAGCAGAGTGCATACGAATCAAATTAAGAGCTAAATATAGGGTTCAATGGGTGTCAAAGCAGTCAGAAAAAAACGAGATAACTAGAAAAAGAAACACCCTTACTTGATTAAATAAAGATATTAAATGCCAATGCTCAGAAACTTTAAAAAATTCCAAAGAAAAATAACACATAGTAAAAATAACAACTAGAATATATTCAAAGAATAAATACAAATAAATATAATCAGAAACTCGATGGAAAATAAACAATCACGATTAGTAAGGCAGACTGTAAATAAATTGAGCGAAAAGAAGAACACCTACAGACAAAATTAAAAGCTGCCAACTAAGAAGAAAGACTACAGAAGTGAAAAGAACTTTTCAAAAATCTGCTTGGAAAGCTTTCTGAAATAAACCCAAGAAAAAAATTAATAGCCAACTAGATACCAAACTAGAATAGGTTAAAAATAAATAAATAAATAAAAGCAGATAAGCTGCAGGCCTCGATGAAATACCTCCTGAAATATGGAAGATTAAAAATTTGACAAAATACTTCGTCGACTCTGTAACGCATTCTGTAAACAAAGCATACATCCACACAACAGTGTTGGCGTTGCAGCAATAACTAACATCCGTTCTGAGTGGACACAGGATGCAGTTTTGGAGGACCAGGAAGGAGCAATGAACGATAGGGATGGATGGTGTGTGAGAGAGAGAGAGAGAGAGAGAGAGAGAGAGAGAGAGAGAGAGAGTGTCAGTGAATACTGTGAGTGTTAGTACAATTTGATGATATAATTTTCGGATAATTTGAAAGATTCATTCGTCAGTACAATCTGTCTAGATAGATCCATCAGGATTGATACATATAAACAGACTGAGATAGATAAGTATCTAAATACGTACATATATATATGTAGATATAGGTGTGTGTGTGTGTGTTTGTTGTGTGTGTGTGTGTGTGTGTGTGTGTGTGTGTGTGTGTGTGTGTGTGTGTGTGTGCAATTAAAATTGATAAACTCCCCATTAGATAAAATCCAAAATATTCTATTAGATGAAAAACCAATGTGAATCCGGTAAAATTATCATTGTTCTGTACACGAAAGTGATGAGCAAATAAAACATAATTGAAATGATAAAATAATAGAATAAATTTAGATAAATATAAATAATAAATACAAAGAAACACACACACACACACACACACACACACACACACGCAATCACAGAGGGGTGTATGTATTTGTTTTTTTCTGTTTTTTTTTTTCGGTTTAATGGCATATTGACCCTTGAGGGTTATTTCATGCCCACTCCAGTTCAGACATGATTTTTAAGTCAATAGTTTGTTGGTAACCTTTTCTTTAACAAGTGCTAGCTCATTTGTTATTCCCACAGTTAAATGGTCTATGGTATTCCGATCAAATACTAATAATTGAGTTTAATATTAAACATTTTTTGTCCACAGTTAACTGTTTAAACAGTTCTCTTTGACTCAGAGATGAGACCCTGAAAGGTACTACTTCACAGGACAGGAGTGGAGCTGAGAGTAATGGCAATGAAGTGGTACTCAACATTCCCTTGAGCTCGCTGACTGAAGCCTCACTATCAGATTTTTAATGTCATATCCAACAGACTCGTTGGGAGTGGGTCTTATCCTTCTGCAAAGATGCAGATAGAATATTCTGCTGGTTCAGACAACTAAGCTAGAATGCAGTCGTGTCAAAAACAATGAAAACAATCCTAATAAAAGAACTTATATTCGAGCCATAAAATTAAATTAGAACAAAAGAAGTACATAACCATAGCTTACCTTTCTCAAATAGAAACATTTTATAACAACAGTGAATCATCGAGCTAGGAATGGTTGGTTGGATTTAATGGCATATCAACCTCTATAGATTAATTAATGCCGGAGCCTTTTTACACATATATTATATATCAGATTTGTAAACGTATATTTTTAGGTTGGTGATGGTTGGGTTTTATGGCAAATCAACCTCTTAAGGGTCATTGAGTCTCAAATTCTGATATGTATGTGTGTATATATATATAAATGAATATTAATTGTTAATAAATAGTCCGGAATTAGTGTTTTAAAATAGGTCAAAGCTTTTTGTTTGTATAAACTTGATGGTCGAAGGTGTTGGTAACATAGTCAATATCTTTAATAGGAGGTCAATTGTTCGAGCTATGAATGAGATATAAAGGATTAAACCGAGAAATCAAGAAAAATTCAATGATAAAATTTTAAAAAAATCCCCAATATGAAGAGGTGGTAAGAACAAGAAAAAATATGCATACTGGACTAACCAGAACTTAAAAAATTATTGAATAAGAAAACGGAATTGATGTCCAAGTCTGGACCTCGAATAATTTCTATTTATGTCATGAACTCCATTATAGAGTATCTAAATAAATAAGAAAATAAAAATACAAAATTAAAAAATCCTCAATTTAATTCATTAATCTATTTTCTTTTTTTAATTAATGGATCTGAACTGAGATAGAGCTATACATCAGAACAGACTAATATATATATATATATATATATATATATATATATATATATATATATATACACGAGGATTTGAATGAGTTTCCAGACTTTTTTCGTATGGGCACTTTTATTGATAGTACACACATGAAACTCTGGTCCCCTTCGAAATAATCTCTTCCGGCTGCAATACACTTGTTGTACCGTTCAAACAACTTCTGGAACACCCAATCGAAGTCCTCTTGTGTGAGCGTGCCAATGACCTTCGTCACAGCCTCTTTCTTCTCCTCAGTAGTCTCATAACGACAGCCTCTGAGCTTAGGGAATAACCAAAAGTCACAGGGAACAAGGTTTGGACTATTGAGAGGGTGAGAAATTGTCTTGATGCCCATCTGGGTCAAATAGTCAGTGACAAGGATGGAGTTGTTGACTAGTGCATTATCCTGGTAGAAATGTCACTGAGCCGATTTGAAGAGTGCTGGCCTCTTCCGACGGAATCTCTTTCTGAACTCCCTTAAAACCTCAACATAGTAACCCTAACCCTAACCCTCTGTCCAATCAACTCTCGTGTATTGACTTCCTTACTCCTCCCACACCTCTCATCATCCCTCACAGACTCCCTGCCTTCTTTGAATCTCTTATGCCACTCAAAAACTCATGCTCGATTCATGCAAGATGGTCGAAAAGCAGTTTGAGGCATTCCATACGTTTCCGTGGCATTTTTCCTAGTTTAAAACAGAATTTTATTGCATGTCGTTCTTCTAAAGTCCAGATTGCATTTTTGAAATTCACCAGCTGTGACGATCAGGCTTTAGTAAGGTGCATTCCAATTGCTGCTGTAGCTGTTCATTTGAACCTGAAATCATAAAAATTGGTCAGTCGTAACATAAGATGTATAGCAATAACATACTGAATTTTTAAGAGGCCCGTACAAAAAGTCTGGAAACTTATTGAATTCACCTTGTATATATATATATATATATATATATATGTGTGTGTGTGTGTGTATTAGAAGCGTAAGATAGACATGAATTGACTAAAATGTATAGGTTGATAAATAGATGGAGATGTCCCTAAAAATTATCTATCTATCTACCTTGCTAGCTAGCTAAGTTTTTTGTATTTAAGCGTCCGTGAACATGTGTGTATGTTCAGTGTGGTTCTGTTTGTGCGCGTGCGCATGTGGCGTGCGCTCGCGTGTGTTTGCATATGATAGGACATCGTAAATTCTTTTCTTTTGTTTTACCCTTAGTTATTTTTTATCTTCTGTTTTGCCTTGTCAGTCATCTCAATTTCGCCTTTCTCGTTTTGCCTAACTGGAGACGAACAGTCAATGTTAAAAGAAATCAAAATGAATTACACCGGGCAGTGAATTACTTTCACTTACACTATATTTCTCTCTCTCTCTCTATCTCTCTCTCTCCCTGTCTCTTTCCCTCACTCATCTTTTCTTCTTCTTCTTCTTCTTCTTCTTCTTCTTCTTCTTCTTCTTCTTCTTCTTCTCTCTTTCCCTTTCTCCATTTTCCCCCTAATTTTTGTTGTATTCATTTACAATCGAATACTTTCTATTACTGATTCCATTCATGCGAGTTATGGACTAAACACGTTTAAAATTACAAGATGAGAAAATTGCGAAAACAAATAACAAGGTTTAGCAAGTTCAGGTCACGTGAGGCTGTGTAGCGTTGTGTCTACTTTGAAAGAAAATTCACATTAAATTCTCGAATACTGAGCACGAAAGTATAAATTGACATGAATGCCCTTGTCGTTCAATTGAAGTTATATTCTGACTCACATCTTCATTTCTTTTAATCCAATTTTGAATGTTTTGAATTGTGTGGGCAAAACCTTAATTGATGGGCATCCTTGTTTAAATTATAGTCCGCTACATACAGAAATTACGTTAACAGGCGTTTGTGAAATTAAAAAAAAAAGACGTTATTACCCGTCAGCTAAACTTAGTAGATGCACAACTGTCAGAAAATTGAAAAGAGCTCTTTCAGCCGAATTGGTTCATATGTTGGTAATTCCGATAGCTTAGGCTTTTGATTGATTATACATGGTAGTAGAAAAAACATTTTACCAATATTTTTCTAAAAAAATAATTTCTTCCAAAGTGTGACGGCAAATTGACTAAAATCCCTAAATGGGACTTTATTTTCGCACGTGTGAAGACGGGGCAGGTTGGCACTTGATCCCCTACAGAAATAAGTCCTGTTCAGAGTTCTTTTCTCAGGCAGATAAGAACTGGCATATTACGTGAGGGAATAATTTAGGGCCAGACTGGCCACCGCTGGCAAAGGGGTCCAAAATTTCACACTATCACACACCCACCAGGCCGCTAAACTTCTTTCCCTTAGATAATAGAAGAATACGGGCCTATAGGTCTTAGTTGTAATAATATTAATGTTGTTGTAGTAGTCGGCCACTCCGGTTTCCCGTGTGATACTTTAGGAATTAATAGGACAGTTCTAAGCAAGATAATGTAAGGCGAATAGAAGCTGAAAGGAAAGCATGGAATAATAACATAGACCACATGGTAAAATGAGAATACATAGGTTCTTTACTACGGTTATATATATATATACGTTCAAAATGTCAAAGATATCTAATAGGATAGTCCATGAATATAAATGTCTTTTCCTGGCTTTTATCCCTTTTCAAATTGAGAGAGAGAGTGGTAACAAAATTTGGGTGTAACGGAAAAATGTCCCAAAGTTACTTATCTTATTTTTTTGACGGGGTTCCACTGGAGAATTTCTCTTCTTTCACGGGCTAATAGACTTTGTACTGTTTTTAATGCTGGCTTGAAGGATTTTGGAGTCCCTCGTGTCTCAGTCTTTTTGTCTTTAGCCCGGAGTAAAATGGCTATCGTCCGTCTGCCACCAGACTTGCTAAAAAAAAAAAACTCCTTTTTAGTATTTACTTCCGCTGAGGGGAAGGGAACCCCACTTCCGTTTGGGGTCCCCGCCAATCAGTTGGCTTCATTTTCTTTCCCCTTCCGATGTCCGGCGACCCAAGGTCACTTAATGCGAACATCTGCGTGACCCACATTCTTTCCTAACGGTCACTTTTTGACTGCTAGAAAGCGCTAATAGCAACACAGGATGGTAGTATCATTCCTACCTCTTCGTCTCCGTGAGCCATCACGTGACACAAAGCAAAACTATTATGATTTTATAGTGGAACATTATACATTATAAACGGATAGTATTAGATATTGTTTATTACCAAACACTACGTCATTTAAATGCAGTATACCAAAATAAAATTTCTATAACTCTATTATCAAAACTAAATTGCTTAAATATAAGTAGATGCCATTATTTTTTTACAGCAATATTTAGTTACATTGTTTCAATGCTGTAGAGTTTGATAAAAAATAATTCGTAATAATATTTGTTTTGATTGTATAATATTCCACGAGAAATAATCAACTTTTGGTATTTTTTTAAAAGAAAATTAAGTCCTGTTAAGGTATACTTACAAGTGATAATATATATATATATATATATATATATATATATATATATATATATATATATATATATATATTATAATAATAAGTGAATATATGTTAGTTTTTTTTATATATTTATTCAATAGCATGGATGTTTATCTCCAACCCAGGGATTCATGCCGCCTTATTATGACAATCATCGGACAGTGAAGAAGGATGTTTGAGAAATCGAAAAATCGAAGAATACAGTCAGACGAATGTTTATATTGCGATTTGTATGACTTTGTGTGTGTGTGTGTGTGTGTGTGTGTGTGTGTGTGTGTGTGTGTGTGTGTGTGTGTGTGTGTGTGTGTGTGTGTGAGTTAAATTTGCATTTGAAATTATTAATGTGTGTGTGGTGATACATGCATCTCGCGGCCAGGTTGAAGTTGTCTCTTAGATGTTATTGTTGCAAAATATAGAAATATTCTTAGTAGAAAGGAAATGATCGAATAAAGGTTTTTTTTGTATTCGTGTGTGTGTGTGTGTGTGTGTGTGTGTGTGTGTGTGTGTGTGTGTGTGTGTGTAGTGAGGATTATAACTAAGGAACGAATTATCACCATCATTGCATTACGAAGAAAATAAATTTTGATTTGTAAGCAGAATAGGCAAAAAAGTATGGTAGATCTGAAAGGTAAGATACGAGATGGGGTATTATGCAATATTAGTATTTTATGTTGTTCTGTGATAGATTGCTGTTTATTTTGTGATAATGTTATATTACGTATATGTTATTGTAATCTATGATTGTATGTACGTAAGGGATATAATGTACGAAGACGTTGAAATAAGTGTTTGTATTAGCAATGTCGTGCTAATGTTTTTTTTTAAATTTTGCATAAAAATATGTGTGTGTGTGTGTGTGTGTGTGTGTGTGTGTGTGTGTGTGTGTGTGTGTGTGTGTGTGTGCAGTGACGATTATAACTAAGAGACGAACTATCATTATTAATTTGTATTATGAAGAAAATAAACTTACAAGGCGAAAATATTAAGCTGGGTCTAAAATGTAAGAATGAGTGAGGAGGGAATGTATCATGAAGTATGATTCAATATTAGTATTTTATGTTGGAATATGTTTTGTGTTGGATTGCGATATTTATTTGTATTAGCTGTCTATGTGGGATTGATATTTATTACGTATATGTTATTGTAATCTATAGTTGTATGTACGTAAGGAATGTGGTAAATATATTGTATTAAAGTGTTGCAATAATTATTTGCATTGGCTATGTCGTTATGTGTGTAGTGATGATTTTAACTTAGGGTCTCATTATCATCATCATTGCTTTATTAAGGAAATTAATTTTTGATTAGACGTGTAAGTATGATAGACGAAAATGTACGTTGGATCTGGAACGTAAGTATAACAGGTGAGGAGGGAATAACATGGTGAAGAGACAAGTTATATTTTATTGTGATATATTATCGGGTATTATGTAATACTAGTATTATGATGGGATATGTCCTGTGTTAGGTTACAATAAAATTTGTATTTGCTGTCTATGTTGTGTTATTGATGTATTTATGATGGTATGTGCGTAAGGGATATGGTAAATATACTGTGTGAAGTTGTATTTATTATAACACTCATGAAAACGTAGCTAAAATCATGTCAACCAAGGTGGTAAGGGTGCTTGGAGATAGATAAAAGGTTTAATGGAGGAAAATAGTACTTACGGTGTCTCGGGTGTGTTGTTTAATGGAGGAAAGTGATACTTATGGTACTTTGGGTGTATTGTAGGGTTATTCGTGAAGGGATGTGGAGGATTTTTAGTAATGGAGGTGGTTTAATTGGTGGGTTACGTGTATGGGTGTGAGATTAGCTGTTTGTTTTCATGACAGCATTTGGGTAGAATTTCTGATTTTTTGTTTAGCAGCGTATTTTGTGATGGGTGGGTAATGATTGTTAATTTCTTATGGAGGCAAAAAGGCAATTTTTATGTCTTTTTGTTGGTGGGTGCTAGTTTTAGTATTTCCTATGTGACGGGAGGTGAGATGTTTACGTCCTTTTGGTGCTAGACGTGTGTTGATAAAAAATTGTAAGTGGGATATTTTCTGTTGAAGAAGGAAATATTATTATATATTGTTTGTTTTATGGTACCCACCGTTGCCCCTATATATTGTTTGACTGAGTTGTTGGCTTTTACGGTGGCTCTGCACACAAGATTTTTTTTTGACAGTTTCCTTGTAGGGGGCATGTTTCTTTATCCCTACAGTTGCATTGATTTTTGGTGTGTGTGCTGCTGAGGAGGGTTTCAATTTTTTGTTGTGACCTTTTATGGTTTGAGATATGTTACTTGTACAACTGTAGCTGACTTTTATAGTGTTTCTATTAAAAAATTGCTTTCTTTGTAATGCAATGATTATAATCCATTAAAATAATGCAATAAGTAAAATAAAGTTGGCGACCTTAGTCGAGGGCAGCCCGAAAGGTTCCTTTTCAATAGCTATTACACCAAGAAGTAATGGAAGGCATTACTCCTTTACTTGGATTCCTCCACTTTACCCTCAATCTATACTTTGTAATGCTGAGTATTACGCAAGGAGGCATCAAGTACCATTTTTTAGTCTTTGGTATGACTCGACCTTGGATTGAACACAGGTCTCCCGGGACATTGGCGAACACTCTACCCAACAGACCAATCACTCACCAAATTTTACCATATGTGGTCTGCTATAAACCCAGATAGTTTACAACCATATACTTATAATATATATATATTGTCATCCACAGACAGACTGTTTCGTTCTATCAGAACTCTTCAGTGTGGCTAGACACGCAGGACGCTCGAAGCCGGGATCGAAACCCATCTAACTTTACGTTAGAGTAAGCTTCAAACCTGTCGGCCACCAAGCGGACTACGTTGGCTAAGGGAATTTTAAGGTATTTATTTTTAGCAACAGCAGCAGCAGCCTTTGTTTACATTTTTTATACCTTATCGGCTACCAGAGTGCTCAATTCTTACGAAGAGCTTTGCATTACGCTAGGGGCGGCCAATCTTTTTGTAATATAAAGATACGAGGATCATTAAATAAGTTTCCAGACTTTTTTCGTATGGGCACTTTTACTGATAGTACACACATGAAACACTAGTCCCCTTCGAAGTAATCTCCTCCGGCTGCAATGCGCTTGTTGTACCGTTACAACAACTTCTGGAACGCCCCATGGAAGTCCTCTTGTGTCAGCGTGTCAATGACCTTCGTCACAGCCTCTTTCTTCTCCTCAGTTATCTCATAACGACAGTCTCTGAGCTTAGGGAATAACCAAAAGTCACAGTGAACAAGGTTTGGACTATTGGGAGGGAGAGAAACTGTCTTGATGCCCATCTGGGTCAAATAGTCTGTGACAAGGATGGAGTTGTGGACTGGTGCATTGTCCTGGTGGAGATGTCACTGAGCCGATTTGAAGAGTGCTGGCCACTTCCCAAGTAATCTCTTCCTGAATGCCACTCAAAATCTGATGCTCGATTCATGCAAGATACTCCAAAAGCAGTCTGAAGCATTCCGTACATTTCACTGGCATTTTTCCAAATTTAAAACAGAATCTTATTGCATATCATTCTTCTAAAGTGTTAGATTGAATTTTTGAAATTCACCAGCTGTGACAATCAGGTTTTAGTAGGGTGTATTCCAATTGTTGCTGAAACTGAAATCATAAAAAATGGTCCGTCATCTCATAAGATGTCTAGCAATAACATACTGAATTTTCAAGGGTCTACTACAATTCTAAATGCCCGTACAAAAAACGTCTGGAAACTTATTGAATGTACCACGAAGTTCTTCTATTAATGACTTTGCATCCTGAAATATCTACATTTAATAAAGTATGAAGTAAGCAAATGTAACACCAAGAAAACCTTTTATATATTTGGGTTTTTCATTCTTAATTCACGCCTAAGCAAATATATCTAAAATAACCGAGAATGGCATTCATGGATTTGAAGAATTTTATGAAAGTTATTGTTTTTCTGTGTTGCATGAACTGAATATTTTTTTTTTACGAAAGTAGATGCCCGAGTTCATTAGACAACTTTTTATTTCAAAGTGTATTGTTAGGATGATATATATATATATATATACTTTTGAATCAATTATGGTGTAAATTTAAAAGTTTGTAGGAAATGGAGATGGTGAAGTTGTTCGCATTTCACATAGTGTGAATACCATTAGGAAAGGTATGAATCCAACGATTCTCCCTTCAGCTACAAGATTGGGCTCTTTAGCTTTGGTATGGTAACCTGTCTAAGGGTGGAAAACTCTAACTTCACACCTGTTAAACTCTGCTTGAAAAATTGACCTTGTGTTGCGTCCTGCTCGTGCGGAATTGAAGTGTCACGACGCAGGAGAGTGGGGGGACCAATCTCTGAGAGCGTTTTAATCCAACGACTGGCGAAAATCATGACATCTCCACAGACTCAAGTGATGAGAAAATACAAGTTATAAAACCTATTTAGCCCTCTGAGAAAAGAGATTCGTGGCGTGCCTTCTCTGACTTTCCTTCCACGATGACAATCAATGCCCAACAGACGTAACAAATGACACTTCACTGAGATAGATTTGAATCAAAAGATTCAAATCTATCTCAGTGAAGTGTCATTTGTTACCGAGAGAAATACATTCTGATAAAGCTTTCACAATCATTTTGCCAAATATGCAAGTCAAAGTGGCGATGGTATAACCTTTTTTAAGGGCCAAAAATATGTTTTGTGTTTTATAGTAAAATACAAGGCAAATCGTGAAATTGTTGGATACTCTTTTTAAAAGATCGATTGTATTAACGATTCTATTCATAAAAGAAGCAAGAATTCTAATGATAATTTTATCTTTATCTTATTTTATTTTAAAATTTGGGGAGTAAAACGTTAACATCAAAATTATCAATTTACATATTGAAGTGGAAAGTCATTTATTCTTTTCGAATTTTTTATAGTTTTGATCTAACGAAATTTTTAATGTGATGTGCTGTTTTGGCTGGGTTACATTTATATATATATATATATATATATATATATATAAGAAATTGAAAAATGCAAACAAAAGTTTCCATTATATAATATTAATATAGAAATAGAATTATTTTGAATATTGTGCATTGTTTCATGAAAAATTACCAGTAAGTTGTAATTTCTATACTTTCACCTCCCACCGTGGTCAAATTTACCGGTTGCACAAACGCTGAAATGCTATAGCTGTTATCATGAATTGAGCACTCATGGTAACCGATAACGTATATGTTGAAAGATATGCGTAAAATTCCTTCACTTTGGCTGAGAATGACAAAGACGTTAAGTCAGCAAGGTTTTGATCCTAGCTTTAAGCATCTCGCGTGTTTAGGTTTACTAAGAGTTGTGATACAACAAAACAGACAGTCTGTAGATGACAATGTATATATATGCTTGCTCTGTCACTCCCAGTTGTTGCTTAAAGAAGGAATCTATTTCATTTCAACAGTCATTCGGCGTAAAACATTTAAAATGAAAATTAAAAAAAACAGTTTGAAACTCATTTAAAAAACGTTAATACTACCTTTCCAGGTTTTAAACATAATTAAATTACGTATGTATTTTAAGTATCTTAAATTTAAGAGATTTTACACTATATTTGAAGTCTGACCGAAACTTAAGCCCCCATCACCACGGTTGGTCTTATCAGAGCAGTAACTTTATAAAAGTAAAACCAAATAGAATATCCTATATATAAGGTAACGTATCCACAACTTTCAGAAAAGTGACTCTATATCATTTTTTAATAATGGCTAGCTTACAAACCGTATGGAATGTGAGTAATAATGTATTTACCCAACCCACAACGAGCAGCATACTATACAATATCAATCTTCTAAACTAGTACCAAGTTAAAAGATACAATTTGCACAACTAGTTAACCATAGCCGTGAGGAGAGATAGATTAATGCTTTTCCCAAAGGTATTCGCGCGAAGTTAAACTAAAATATCCTCGTCCAGATTTGAACTCTGGTCTCCGATTCTATAATATGGGTGAGTAGTAATGGTTTTGATTAAAGTATGGAACTTTCACAAGTTCAGCCACTGACAATGAATATTGTTAGCATTTCTGAAAACATTTTAGAGACTATTTTTGCTTTATGTTTCCTTTTAATGATATCAATTGATACAAAATCAAACGCCAAGTATGATACATATTGTCAGTTATTAATATACTCCTTTTTAAAACGGTTTCACTGAATAGATTAGACAAAAAGATAATATAATTTGAATCGATTTTCATGGGGGGAACACCTCAGATTTCACATCTAAAAAAACGAACAGAAAAAACAACTTAAGCTGCATAGCATTTTTTTGGACTTTTACTTGTAAACGTGACTATTTTTTTCAATCGAAATTAATTTTCTATTTCTTCGCAAGTTTGAAAGCCACATTTACCGCTATCTCAACTCACTCATCTGTTTCTTTGAGATCATTTTTACACATAAGAATCTCTGTTCTGTTGTAATTGGATTGTCTATACTTTGGCAAGTTTTTTTTTCTTTTTTTTTTCTGTTTTCTCGATCTTCCTCATTCCCATTCCTAGCGGCCTTTTCGGTCGTTATTTTTACAAAAATCAAACCTATTTTCTGCGTCGTGTGGTATTTTTGTCATCTTATATCTATCTTTATTTTGCTTCGGAACTTGCATGAGAAAAAATCGGCTGAATGAAAATTCTGTCACACATTAACCTCTTCAACGTCTTTTATCTTCTTTGTTTTACTTTTTGTAAGTTTTCTTGTCTACTTATTTTTTAAAAGAACGATTTGAAAATATTGACAAAAAAACTGTGTATATATATATATATATATATATATATATATATATATATATATATATATATATATATATATATATATATATGTGTGTGTGTGTGTGTGTGTGTGTGTGTGTGTGTGTGAAAATTCATGCGAAAAAATACAAATTGAAAATTGTCTTCTTTCTCTCAGACAATATTTTCTAGGAATCATTCTGTGGGTTTTTTAAAATATTTTTGTAGGATCAACCACAAAGTTTTAAACTGGTCTTTAAAGAGGATAATATTTTAAGTTTGTCAAGAAAATGATCCTTGTTATTTTTATTCATTTTTCAGGTCATCAACTCTGACTGATAATCAGTCGATCAATATTGAGCTACTGAAGCTATGAAAATAGTTCGAACCCACTTTCATCCGAGTAATTTCTTATTATTCGATTGCGTGTTTTTGACAACTAAACAATGCGTTGTGTGATCAAATTCTATTAACGGCTTTTTGGCAAAAATTAAGATTTCCCCCATATCACTGCCCAGATACTCACCTCATCGGATTCCTTAGGATTTTGACTTATCCCCCCAAATGTCAACCCAGCTCGATGGACATTTCTTGAAAATGTGCCCTAGGTCTCGACAAAACAACTGATGACTGCGTCACTTGAAAATTTCAAGCTAATTATTTGTCGGTTTGAGGCTTCCCAAGATAACTTTTTAAAGTTAAAGTGAATTTGATCATACTTAATCTATGAATTTAAATGACATGGACAAGGTTCGACATAAGCTCATTTTCTTAACGGAGTTCAACTGGTTTGAATTCAGACTTGTCCGTCTTCTATTCTGAATGCCTTAGAAAGGCTAAAGAACCACGCCTATCTTACCATTGATGGGGGAATAAGGACGTAGATTATTCTGTGAAAAAAGCGGAATCTTAATATTTCGTTCTATGATTTAATATCAATTTCAAAATTTCAAATATAGCTGAGCAGAAATCGACAAACACACACACACACACACACACACACACACACATATATATATATATATATATATATATATATATATATATATATGCGTGTGTGTAGTTGCTGTCAGCTTAGACACAAGTAGAGCTTTTGCATGAGATCATTTTGTAAAAGAATAATTAAAGGAGCTATATATATATACATATATATATATACATATATATATATGTGTGTGTGTGTTTATTAATTGCATATCCACCTTCATAGGTTAATAATGCCCAATGTGCCTTTGAAGAAGAACAACAGTGATACTTTTTAACCTGTAGCTCAGAGGATAAGAGATTTCAATAACATTTCTGAAGGTTTTAATCTGAACGTGAACTTGCTTACTTCGCAATCGGATTCGAGCTCTTGAGGCACTTTACCAGGGTGGCTACTCAGTGAATCAGAACCTCACTACCGCGAGAGTAGCTCAGTTTCCAAATAATAATTTTATATTCTGTCCTCTGGCTTGGATGATGAAAGTGTGGTATTTGTTTATTCTCAACTATATTTTGGCCTTTGGATAGAGCATACAGAAAACAACAACAACAACAACATACATTTAAACTCTTGTGGTCTTAGCTTTGTAGCAGTACTATTCCATTACTCCAAGAGGGTTTGGTCAAAATAGTCTAATCCCAGCAAGACACGGGGCCATTTTGGGTCTTGTTCAGTTGTACGCCTATGGGACTACTCACTATGCAGACCATATGTCGTATGTCAGAGAGGGGTATATTAACTTGTGATTAACTCGGTTACCATAGCATAATAAAAGCAAGTCTACCGAATAAGTTGGAAAAAAGCTCATTAACCATAACATGATAATAGACATTTTCTAGAGATTTTGGTGATTTACTATTTAATGGTAACACAATGATCAATGATTTTCCATGTTGACTTATGTCCCAGACTTTTAACAATTAAACTCCTTCTTTCAAATTAAACGCTTGGATAAGTTGTTAAACATAGCATAATTATCAATGCTATTTTCAATGGATTTCAAGTTGAGCCTGTAAGCCGTCGCCCATTGATTTGTCGTCTTTCAAGTGAATTACAGAAGTAACTCATTAACAATAGAATATCAACTGGTTCTCTATCCATAACAGACAAATGATTTTTTTCATCAATTTATCATTCTTTACTGGGTAGAGCCGCGTGGTGGAATCGAGTTCAAATCCTGAGCAAGGCCGTTTGCTTCTCACTTTGCACTGATGATCTTGAGAAAGAAATGAATCAGTCTTTTCTTTCACAAATGGGCTAGTAAGCTTCTTTCACTTTTTCTTATTTTTATGAATCTCATTTTCTAGGACGGATTTTGATTTGTGCATATAGAATTTGGTTGGATGTTCAAACTTCAAAATCTTGCACAGTTCCAGCAGATCACCTTCCCCACCCAGTTGTGCATATCTTTGAACTCATTTTGTGCGAATTTGATGTGATTAACTCTTTCATCTCTGTTACCACAAGTCTACACGTTATTCTACAGCGTTGTATCAATTTCCACTTTCATATTATTGGTCATAACAGTATCATCCTGTGGTGCTATTAAAAGAGATTTAGTTTTTCTCTTACAGTTTTCCTTTCTTAGTCATGACCTGGTAATCTCGTGAGTGATTTCGCCAGTCACTTGACGTATCCATACAGCTGTCTTTCTTATTTTTTTTCTAAATGAAGTTGTTTTGGTATGTTCTCTTATGTTGATATAGCTTTTATTGGCTTCTGCAATTTTGTTTTTCTTAGCTGTTTTTTGTGTTGCATTCCTCGACACCTTTAATTACAGTATTTACGCAATCGTTAATGATGGCGGACCCTTTTTTTGTACGAGAGTACTAGTACTACTATTTACACCAAATAATAAAAATAACGCCTTATTTAGCTAAAGTTGTAGAATAAGCTAACTTCACTGCTGAAGAGGAGTAAGACCATCCCTCACAATGAGGCCATCTGTTAGATGATAAGGTGTAAAGCTTAAGGACTGGATCCTGGAAGTTGAGCAATCAGTGACGTCGCAGCCGAAATGGTCTCTTGGCTTGTAAAACCCCATCTTGGCTCAAGACATGCGGTCTGAGTGGCCCGATCCGACCAATCGGTTGGTCATATCAAGCCCAAGTACCTATATGATTATCCTGACTATAATCTTCAAATTTGCTATCGCATTCAAATAAAAACATAACCCGATGTTATCTTAATGGCGCTTGAAGGTATTGGCTAAGGGTCAATTGCGCTGATATAGCAAATAGTTGAGTCATTTAAACTCAACGGAAACAATGTTTAATATCAAATAAAATTATGTGGGTTAAATAGCAATATTTGAAACTGTGAGCTAACAAATAATTAATATTTCTAACTCTATGTTAAGAAAAGAAATGATATCAGAATAAATATGAATACATGAAAAATTGAATTATTAATGTTATATAGCAATACTTGAAACCATTTAACTGTGTGCAAACAAATGAGCTCAAAGTCATTTAAAAATAAAGTTACATACTATCTATTCACCTACAAATCTTCTTTATATATATATATATATATATATATAAACAGGATTTGACATTAAATAACCATCATGGGTTGCTATGCCATTAAGCCAAATAGGTAAACCAAGAACAAGAAAATAGCTCGTAACTCACAACATAATAACAGATTGGCATTAATTATTACCTAACGTTCAGTCGTATTACCACTGACTTATGATTGCTCGTCAACTTGCCCTCTTTAATTGTGGGAATAACTCATCATTCATTGCACAATTAACTTACTACTTCTTATGAATTTACTGTTCCACTCTTGAACTCTTTACTCTAATGTACCAAATAAATTGCAGTAGTAATTCGTGAACCACTGCCTAACAAGTGTTACTCTTCCCACTTAATAACACGTGAGCCATAGCACATTGATTAGTTTTTTTATAAATGAATTGATAGAATATCTCCTTCTGCTGAGTATTCATTTTATATTCCTTTAAAACGAACCGTGAAAATAGCTCTTTAACCATAACATAATGATAGGTGTTATTTCAAACATATTCTATGACTTTTTACATCCGATTAGTTTTCATATTAATGATTTGTGAGGATAGCCGTTTAAGCACAGCGCACGGTCAAGCATTTTTCACAATGAACAGGGAAAATAGCTCGTTAACCATATTGTATCCATTATGACACCACGCTATGTTGTCATTAACTGTAGAACCACCATCTAACGATCTGTGTTATTCCTGTAGACTTAGGAGAAAAGTCATTAACAGATGGGCAGCGAATATTCTTCTAATTAAATGCTAGGATATCTCCATAATTATTTGTGCTTTTGACTGAATTTCAAATTAATCTCGTTTGCTGTAAAAGACTCACCAGTCTTGTTTATAATGAAGTTTTGTTGTATTTCGTTAACCAGAGCGTAACAAGTGGTTCTTTCGTCAATTGAAAGTTAGTTGACCATAGAACAATGATTAGTCTTTTTATTAATAAATTGCTAGGATACTTTTTTAACGGTCTACTGTTCATTACAGGAGATTGCGAAAGTAACTCGTCAACCATAGCATGAAAATAGGATCTATTTCCTATACGTTATATATCTTGTCACACATGATTGCAGTTTTCATTTCTCCGTTTTCTAGCCACTGAGTTAGACAACGTTTATATTTTACCAACATTCTCTCGTTTAGAAATAAAAAAGAGCCTTAAAAGAACTCGTCCCCGTACAAAAGGAAGCAACAATAAAAAAAAAAAATCATCAAACATTAAAAAGATAAGAAGTCCAGGATACGTGGTGATTCTTACGATCGAGAAAAGAGGATTGGTTTTTAAATGCAATCACGGAGCTATTTGATGGGGCTTTTGGTATTGTTTGTCCAGGGAAGCAGAATTCTAGCCGGAATGGCCGTACAAGACATGAAGACAAACAGAGTAGAGTTACAACAGTCGCCTTTCCGACCTTCAATCTCACCCCATCCACAACACCAGGACACAGCCACCTCAAGCCAACCCTAACCCAAGCACTGACCTCAACAGTTCATATCACACCACACTAACAGACCTCACGACATTGGGCCTAGCCACATGGCTACAAGCCGAGCCGTATCTTCTCTCTACTCCAGCCCGATCCCACGTCAATCACATTTTTCCCTCTTCTAGATCACTTTACTTTCATTTTCGTTTTCGCTAAAGCCACATCAAATTCCACAAAGTAGAATGCCCAGCAACCGGGCGAATAAGTGCCTGAGCTGAGTGAGGCCATTACACAAGAAACGAACGGCGGACGATGTCGAAGAAGTTGTAAAGATTAGTTGCGAAAGAACAATAAAAGCTAACGATGTCATTTGATCGATCAAACTATAATGTTCTCCAACATGGACGCCCAACATAAAGCGATCGTCCGCAAGGTAATCTCATAGTCTTCGCCTTATATAGTGGTTCGTTGTCTCAACCACTTCGGCCACGATAGCTCTCGTGGCCTAGCGAAACACAACCCTAGCATCATATTGCCATTACCTCCTTTCTTCAAATCTCGTCATATATTCTTTTCTAAATAGTGGGATTTGTTTAAAAGAAATTGCACGAGTCGTTGAAGAGTTAAACGGCATAGACTACTGTGATAAAAAGCTCTCATAATGGGATAAAGCTCGAACTTTGATTTCCCGTCAGTTCTTCTTAAAGTAATCCGCCGAGGTCTTTAAATCTATGGTAGTAATGGGTCCTGTAACTAAACTTGACAAAAAAATTATGAAAGTTGCACATTTAGAGGATTTTCACCTTGATTTTTCATTTAGCAGTAAACAGACTAATATCAGATGAGACAAAAAACGTTTTTACTTGTTTGCTAAACATTTTCGATTCATAAGCAAACTGAATTAAATTATTTGAATTAATGGTAGAATTTTCCCTAAGCCATGCAGAGAAAATATTGAATAATCCGATATTAAGGAAAAATTATTGAATTCATTAAGAAAAAATATAATTAGTTGCCTTTTCACGTTCTTTTATAACAAACTATTCTTTCAGGTTTAGATTTAACTAATTTAAAGCAATATTCTTGATCAGACTGATTATAGCTTTCTCAAATTGCAATTAACACTGTTTTTTTTTTCGTTATGTTTTTGATGATGGGATGAATATTTAAAAAAAATAGTTGATATATGTATAGAAAGTTATCTGTCCCCGAACACTAATTACGTTTCATACACAGGAAGTTCCGGGGGCGTAATCTTTAACGTGCTGGACGTAGTACGCGAGTTCGAACTCTAATGGTAGAATTACGTTCATTTTTCGACAAATACCTTGGGTAGAGTATGAACCCCCTAGTTCACCAAGCAATAGATTAAATAGTACCATTATTGTCCTTCATCAATGATGGATTTGATATTTTGAATAAAACCCGATGGTTGACATGTCATTCAATAAAGAAACCAATTCCAAATCAAACGACTTAATCATTTTGAAATAAAACGCAAGTAACAATGATAAAACCCAAAGATTTTTCTTTTTTTCTTTCACTTTTTCATTTGAAAATAAATTTTTATATGATACATAATCTCACAGTCAAAAGATTGTTTAAATAAAACGAAAACGAAACGTTAGGCAATGATAAAATATTCATATGAGAAATTTTTTTTATATTTACGGATATTTACATTTACAGGTTTCTCTATTACGTATATATATATATATATATATATACGTGTCCTTTCATATATATATATATATATATATATATATATATATATATGAAAGACATCGACACACGACTGACGAAGGCATGGACAGCTATCGAAAGGCTCTCGATCATATGGAAGTCGGACCTAACCGATAAAATGAAACGCAGTTTCTTCCAGGCAGCGGTTGTGTCGATACTGCTATATGGATGCACCACATGGATGCTAACTAAGCGGCTGGAGAGGAAACTAGACGGAAATTACACAAGAATGTTGAGAGCAGTATTGAACAAGTCCTTGCGACAACACCCCACGAGACACCAACTATACGGACACTTGCTCCCCATCACGAAAACTATACAAGTTAGATGAACCAGACACGTGGGACACTGCTGGAGAAGCAAGGACGAGCTCATAAGCGATGTACTCCTGTGGACCCCCACATATGGATGTGCAAAAGCAGGACGACCAGCACGAACTTACATACAGCAACTATGTGAGGACACAGGATGTAATCCTGAAGACATGCCGGAGGCGATGAATGATAGGGAGAAGTGGCGAGAGAGGGTCAGGGATATCCGTGCTAGCGGCGCGACATGATGATGAATGATATATGAAAGAACTAAGGTTGAAGAATTAGTGTTGGAGACACAGAGATTATGAGTAAAATTTTGAACTGGCTGACCCCGTTGCGTGCTTAGGTGAGGGTGAGCAACGATGAATTTCAAACAGTTAACTTCGGCTAAGATCATGCCACCTCTACAAACTTGAAAAGGAAAAGAAAATATTAGTTTTAAAGACTTTTTGAAGTCATGATATTCATTGTTTTCATTTTTCCAACTATTCTTCGACAGAGACGATTCCATCTCAACAAAACAAATATGTACAAACGTTGGAGTGACTATTTTAAAGTCCTTCACCTCATTGAAATCACATCCACTGAAATAGATATCCCTATTCGGTTATAGTATTATGTTCTTGATAATGTAACAGGTCGGCCCAATTAACAGAGATAAATTTACACATTTCACGATTGAAAAAGATGGATAGATAAATAAATAATTAAGATAGAATTCAAAGTCCGACCTGGGAGCAGAGAATGATTGACTCATTTTAGTGATTGTGGCTAGTGTCAACTCAGCAAAGATAAACGGTGAATAGAGACGCTAAACGAACAAAGTTTTATAAAAAAAAGAAATGTTGATATTTTTCAAGTTGTATCACGGTTAAGATCGATCTAGCTTCGGCGGTATATGTACTAAAAGTGGAATGTATGAAATATTTGATATGTGATATCAACAATATACAAAATAATTAGGTTGATGATGTAAAATTGAAGACCAACAAATATGTATCATCGCCTATAATGATATATTCCCATGATTGTGTATCCAGTATATCTTCCATATATGGATGAGTCCCTTACGTTGATGAATTATTACGAAAACCTATTAAATATAACCTCACTGACTATGATACATTGAAATTCTGCAGTAACTCAAGTTGGCCATACGAATTATACTTACTTAATTTTTATTACAAAAATCTGAGTTGATAAAATCCATAAAATAGAATAAATCCTAAATATAACTTTGAAATAATAATTCAAAAGATAGAAAAATAAAAGATAACAACCGCTTTTATTTTTATACAGGGTCCAACAGAATGAGCTTGGAACATAAATAAAAACGAACTATAGATCATATTCAAAATTTATTATTATTATTGAGAAGCAGAAAAAGATATCATTTCGTTTTGTTATTGTCATCACTTTCTTTTAAGATTATATGGTCAAATTCCTTGCCCTTGCGATTCTGAGACCTCACCCAGAAGTTCTCACTTTGTCATGGCTTCTTGTATTGCTGAGACTTCAGGACGGATAAAATCTTTCAGTACGTCAGTTATCTGCGGCCTAAGTTTAAAGACTTGAGCCTTCAGGTATCCCAAGAGAAAGTAATCACAAAGGGATAGATCAGGTTAGCGGGAGGAAATGGGATATGCCAAATAACTTCGCTGCCATGATGGCAAAATGGGATGGATACAGCTGCTTTCATTCAAAGACATACCTCCTACCCATCCACTGTAACTAGCGCCTTGTATTTCATCTAAACATTTGAAAAACAATTATTTCTGGTTGCAAAAAATGGTGAAGAGGCACTGAGAAATGGCGGTAAAATGATTACAAATTTGTGTTGTCTTAACGGCTTTTGTGGCTAAATTAAAGTTAACCCTAACCCTAACCCTAACCTCTATAAAAGGCGAATTTCAATGAGAATGGAATGAAACGTTATTCTTGATTAAAACTATTGTTTTAACTTCTGATTTTGATATGAAAAATTGAGCATGTTGTGTCATTATCTAATCCTATTTCTTTGCGTTCACTTAGGCATGATTAATGAAGTTCCATGAATTTTCGTATGAAAAAGACCAAAGAGCCCCCAACACCAGTGACCACAGTCACATTGGTGGAATGGGCAGTTCCTGTGATAGGTTTCTATTGCCGGGACCTCAAACTGGCCTCATATTTTTCCATGTTTGTCTGAAGACAGGACCATTTACAAATTTTCAAATCAGGATTTGGAAACTGCTCACAGATTGTTTTCATCCAAGTTCAATTTACCTATTTTAAAATTTGCATTCCTTTGTCAACTTAGGACTTATTTATTTACCACTCTTATTTTTGCTTTCTTTCTTTATATCTTTCTATCTATCTTTCTTTCTTTCTTTCTTAAACTAATTTGTCTCCAACTTTTCTGAATCCGATTACTATTACCGCTCAAAATCCGGGTTGAAACGTAATCCCGTGATTCTACGCACGGTTCCGGATGTTGAGTTTCCGCAGACTCCGACTTCCGGAAACTGAAACCCGATCCTGATCGAAGAACGGGGAGAAAAATTACCTTTGACCTCTTTCATTTTATGTTGACGTTTGGAACATTTTCTAGTGGCCTTCACCAACATTGCCTCCACCACTGCAAAAGTAAATGGAAGAGCAAATACTAAAATAAATAAATAATGGCGAGAGAATGAAGAAAAATATAAGACGAAGACGAGACTCTCCCTGGATAATGAATAGAACAAATGCAGAAGAGAAGAGTGGAAAATCCATCGACGTGGAAAGAGGAGGATGACAACTTTTTTGAGTTGTAAGCTGAAGAAGGAGACATGTGTCAACGACGAAAATGGCGGTAAATTTCATGGCTCCAGTGGTATTTAATTGATCCGTTGGTTGAAAGATTGAGAACATATATTTAGAAAAATAAAAAATTCGCTTTTAAAAACATCTTTCTTATTTTGCGTAGCTCCTGCTTTTACCTGGATAACGGCAGCTACATGACATGGCATGCAATCTACAAGAAACTGGAACTGTTGCGCAAGCAAATCTCTTTTTCTCTCTTTTTTTTCAACGCATTGTTTTTCTTCTATTCTTTTTCACTAACTGCCACTTCCTTTATCTCCTTTTTAAATCTTCTTCTTTTTACTTAATGTTTTAATTCTTCTCTTTCCCCTTTTCCTCTCACTGTCTTTACTCTCTCTATATATCTCTTTCTCTTTCTTTCTCTCTCTCTTCTTCATTGTATTCTCCTTTTTCGCTTCGCTTTCGCTCTCTCTTCTTCTTCTTTCTTTACTTCTTTTTTTTTTATCTCTTCCTTTTTATTCCTTTCATTTTTCTCTATTGTCTCTACTCATTGTATTCCTTCTCTCTCACACTGTTATTCGTTCGTTTTCTCTCTCTTGCGTTCTAATCTTTTGTTTCCTTCATCATTTCTTTCTTTCTTTCTTTCTTTCTTTCTTTCTTATTGTTCTATTCTTCGTTTTCCTCTTTCTGTCTTTCTGGTGTATATTAAACGTGTTACACGTGCATATCTTGTTTCACTAAAATATTTCGTTCAAAAGTATCAAGATTGACTTCATAGTAGGTTTTTTTTTAAGTGGAATATCTTGTTAACACTGTTGTCGAGGAAAATAAACAACTTTCGAGACACTATCTCATTAGAATATAAAGCAAACAGCTACACAGACTTCTTCATATACATTTTGAATTTTAAAGAATCAAAGAGTAAATTTCGAAATTTGTGCTTCTATCACTTAGATAATTAACAAAACTATCTAAAAGCTAATTTGTTAGATATACACAAAAGGTGATAGATATGAGCCAAATGAGATAGATAGATTGAGAATATAGAAAGAGAAAAAGCGTTAGTTTGATTGATTGGTTTGGCTTGGTTTCTTTGGTTATGGTATTTCAATCGTCGTGGTTTATTCAATATCCCGTAGCAAAACGGCATTGATACTAATTAAACCATAGTTTGGGAATAAGAAGTGTTCATAGTTTTTTCCAAGAGTATCAGTTCGCAAGTGAACTTAATAGCACGACTCGAGTTTAAACTAACTTACTTCGAGCCTGAAGACCAATGCATTTAACATTAGGCCATAACGACTACCCCTGGGTAGACAGAGGTTTATATATATATAGTACAATTTGGAGGAGACTGAAACTCGGTTAAGTCGTCATAATAAATTTATTTCGGCAGAGAATATTACTATACTCTCTGTCTAAGCATGTTTGATTAAATAATAAAGACACATTTCGTCTTCATAATTTTATCAAGATCCTTTCAAATTTCCCGACAAGAGTCTTGGTTTCAGGGTGGAATTGGTGGATGAATTTACTATGATTGTCCTGAGCTCTTTCGGATCTTTCGTAGGCCATCATCAGGGGTTGCTTGCATGTTTAAAGAGTCTTTTTAAAGAGTTTTGAATGCTTGCTTTTTTTGGTTTTTATAACATAATAAAACAACGTAAACGCAGAATTGGATAAAACTGAGTTGCTGATAAATTTAAAAACCGGAACGCTCTCAACGGAAATAGAATATTATCAACAAAATATGGAATATAAAAAAAAATAAAGGCATTTCAAGTCATTGTCGCTATTTTCAAAATTAATTCCATCGATTTTAGTTGTTTTTTTATAGGTAGGGTTTCTAGAATTTGTAGTTTTAGCAAATCTATTTCGTATGGTATTATACTGGTGTTTTAACTAGAATTTTTCAAAATTTGGATTTGGAAATAGAAGATATAAGGCTATGGAGCGAGAATCATTAAGGTGCATTGTAAGCCGTCTCGAAAGAGTTGTAGTGGAAAGACCAACATAGGCATTATTTTCTTTGGAGACACAGTTTCCCAAGGGACATATGGACATTTGTGTGTGTGTGTGTGTGTGTGTGTGTGTGTGTGTGTGTGTGTGTGTGTGTGTGTGTGTGTGTGTGTGTTAGATATATTGGTAAAAGTAGAAAAACATTTGAAATAAAGACGGAAATATGAATTAGTTTTTCTAGTTTTGTAGAATGTGGTAGTATGTTGGCATTTGAAAAAAGGTTCATTTATGACTTTTCTTTATGGGTGAGGCTAAGAACTTTTTGAACGATCATAGTTGATAGATTGATAGATAGCTTGTGATATATATATATATATATATATATATATATATATATATATATATATATATATATATATATATATAGGTATATATATATATATATATATATATATGCTGGACTATGACATTTTTGTAAGCGAGTATCCCTACCGTTCTTTAACAAAGATGGCTTTGACATTAAATACCCAATGATAGTTGATATACAATTAAAAGAAAGAAACTGTAACTGAAGAATTATAGATAAATAGATAGATAGATTGCTATGATAATTTTTTTTTAGTGGTAAGCTGTAAAAGCAGTAATGCATCAACAACGCAAATGGCGGTAAATTTCATAGCCCCGTTGAGATATAATAAATCTGAAGGTTGAAAGAAAGAAAATATAATACAAAATTAAACGAATAATAATAATACAATAAGCAACTAAATAATCTGACACGACGTCGGCCCTAGAAACAAACAATTGTTAGATGTAGAAAAAGTACCTGCCCCTCAAGAAAAAAAAATGTAAGGGTAAGAAAGACAAATGAAGCTGTAAGGAAATATGACAGGCCAATGAGGCGTAGGAGTATGAGAAATCAGGTCAGGTCAGATAGAAATAAATCGATCATCAATCATGAAACGTTCTTTTTTCTTTATGAAGCTTTCTATCCTTTTCTCTTTTTAATAATATCGGCATCTTGAGCTATACTCAGAAAGAAATAGATATCTTGAACAGAGAGTGGGGGAGAAAAGAAACGGAAGATCGAAGTCTATAGAAGAGATAATAGGAAGAGGATGAAGAGAAGAAAAAAAGAGTGAAGATTTTGTTTTGATAGGAATTACAACTACAAATCGATATTTTACAAAAAAAAAAAAAAATTCCTCATTATATACGAAGAGACAGACGCGAGGTAGGATTAAAAAGTATGAAAACTAAAGTTTAATTATTTCAAGATATTTAAATTTAAAAAATAATAAAGTGTAAAACCGAATAATTTACCGAATAAAGTGATAAAGTCTTAACGTCTAGACTGCTATGTAGAAGTTTAGAGGAAGTCTACCAAAGCCACTGCGGATGCTGCCAGTCTCCATCCTTTATTTACAAAATGTTTTTAGCGATTTAATTAGCGGAGTTTATAATACCTGCTGATGGGTAAAAAGATCCCCAAAAGAGTGTCCTGTGTGTGATATTAAACCATATTTAGGGGTGAGGCTTTGATACTTGAGCTTTGGTGAGTGTAGAGTACATTTTCTTTGCCATTACCCCCAGGTCCACTCTGAAATGGTTGTATATGTCTGGGTAAGATCTATGCAAATGTTCAGTTTTAGGTAATAATTTTTGAAAACATACAACTATGTGAAAATCATTTGATTTTTTTTTTATCAATACTTGAAATCATACAACTACGTTCAGATCGTTTGTATTAGATAGGAATACTTAATATATAACCGTGGGCAAAAAAACAAAACAAAAACTAATGAAACAAATACCCAAAAGATGTATAATGAATTTAATTCCCTTACAATTAAGGATAAAATAAACCAAGATAGTTTGACATGCAATTAAAATCAATAAGTCAATCGATTAAATGCTTTTGGCTAAAGACAACATTTTGAGAATGCAGCATACCGTATGATCACTAGACCTTGGTCTGTGCTTCTATTCTATTGTTTCCTTAACTGAAACTACATCTTAAAGATACAATTTGACGATATAAAAGACATTAAAAATACGATTGGAGGTGTAGAGTCCCGCATTTGTAGCCATTACTCCCAAGTCCACTCTGAAGAGATATTAGCTATTAGCATCAAATCAAAATGCTTGAAACATTAATACTTTTTGCAAACAAATGGTTATTATCATATAGAAAATGTTACTTGAAACCATATAACAATGTACGAATTTTTAGCATTATATAGGAATATTTGAATCAATAAACCTCTACTAAATATTAATAAACTTTAGCGAATGCATTTGAAAAATGAACCAAACAAAACTAACCCATACCTTTTTTCACTGTGTATTTGATACAACAGGTATTTCCTAACTGCTACCTTTCTTGCCATTTTAGGTAGTGTTTGCTTGATCACTAGTGTTTGCCCAATTGTTGTTAGTCAAACACCCATTTCAAAAGTTGAATTAATTAGACCTACTTTAAATCTTTCGAAGCGACACTGAAAAGCAGTTGAATTTTAATTCATGTTTTTCTTCATCTATATTTTTATTATTGTAGAATTTTTCGAGTCCATTACCGCTGAACTGATATTTAGAATCTCCTGGGGTCACTCGAACATCAAGTTGGAAAACACTTACCTAAGATACGGATATGGTAACTATAACTAAAGTAAATGAAGAAATTATATGGAGAGAATAAATATTAGCGTTGACAAATAAGTGACATCGATGCTTTTTAAAAATATTTTGATAATTATTCCAAGCATAAGGAAATATTTATACTGACACTCTAAACTTTTTTCTTTAATGATTTGGTTTGGTTTCTTTGTTTAATGGCATATCAACTCTTTTTAGTTTATTTAATGCCAAAGCCATTCTCCTAGAAAAACAGTAGTGGTACTATTTAACCCATAGCTGGGAGGATAAGGGGGTTCATACCTTTCCCAAGGGTATTTGCCCGAAAGTGAACGTAATAGCGTGACTGGAGTACGAACTCGCGTACTACGATTCCGCAGTCCATCGCTTTAACCATTACACCACGAGGACACCCCCTTTTTTTTTCTTTAAAGAAAATATCCATAAATTACTCGGTGTTCTTTTCATTTCATTCTTAAGATTGTGAACTTATCTATGAAGAAAGGAAATGATTTCTGTGTTAAGATGTTTATTATTTTATTATAAAATCATTCTCTGATCAAATAAGAATGTTTTACCAAAAGTAAAAGTAGAAAAGCTGGTTTTGCAGATCATAGCAAGAAAAGAATAGACTAGACGTTACTCTGTTTAGAATCAGACGAAAGTGACAACCATAAACCTATCATAGAAATTCATCAATCATTTCTGTGTGGATATCAATATAATAAGAGGGCAAAGATGGATCAAGCACGGATCACTAAAGTAGAACGGAACACCACGCACATACATACATATAATTATTTCCTTTGAAGTTGTATATATTTACCCAATCTCTCTCACCCACAGACAATTTTCAAGCAGAGTTTTGCTAGTTACGAATTTAGAGTTTATTGTGTAGATCAGTTGCTCCCGAAGATTAGAAGACCCAGTCTGCCCGATTATCTACCCATAACAGGTGGTGGGCAGATTTATGCCTTGCCCAGTGACATTAGCACGAAGTGAAACACAAACAGCTCTATTTAGAATTTGAACTTGGCTTGCTGAGACCATTTTGCTCGACGGTACACTACAAGTCTTCATGCCTAGTAATGACCAGGTCACATTTGCGATTAAACCTTGCTGTCAAAATGATGGAAAATATTCATTCAGTTTTATTCGCAAAGAATATCTTGTAGGATTCTTCAATCATGAACAATTCCAAACTTTTTTCCGCAATATTTGCGCGGTGAATAACGATTTATTCTATAAACTTTAAAGACGTTGGTGGATATCCGAAATCCCAACGACTTTCAGACCCACGCAGCGTCCTTAACATCAGCTAAACGTGCTTATTTTTATTCATAACAAGACGAGGTATCTGTGAGGTAGCAAGTAAGTTCCTGAATTGATAATTGGTTGAATTCAGCATTAGATTTTTTTTTAACTATATGACCCTAGTGTTACTAAATTAAAAGCAGTAACTTTATGTTTAGCTGTCATCAGAAAAGGAATGGTAAGGCAACATTGTTGGGTTATACTCGTGGCATCGAGTCACTTTAATCCCATCCTCTGAGAAAATTTTGCTTTGCCGGATATTAATTGGTGTGCATCTCAGGATACAAATTTAGAAAAACTTGTGTTCTAGCCTGTGTTACGCAAGTTGCTGTGAATATACCTTAGCAGTCAATATGTTGGACATCATTTTCTGTTCGCCATCTATTTCTTTTGTAAATAGTAAAAAAAACTGAGAGAGAGAGAGAGAGAGAGAGAGAGAGAGAGAGAGAGAGAGAGAAAGAGAGAGAACTTTGTATTTCTTCACAGACTGCATACCTGTAGAAGGCTGTAAAATCCATCGACCGAGACTTAGCGCTAACAAGCAAAGTGATATTAGTTCAAAAGTTCAAACAACTCTTGTAATGAATGTTTAAATTCGTTTCATATAACGCTGCCTATGTGAGATTCTCTGTGAAAATCAACTATCCTCATTAAAAATTGACAGAATCTAGCAGACAATTTCCTGTAGTTTTGTGGTGAATTTCTTGGTTCGCGACTCTTGTTGGAAAACATAAAAAAACAATCTAATCAGAAACTCAAAATTGAAAACAAAACAAAACTAAATAAAATAAGGTAACAGATGTCAATTTTCTATCGAAAACATTGGCAGGTACCCCAAGCAAAATAAAATGCAGACATGGGACCTGTCTGTCAAGAAATGTAGTCTCTGTTTGTTCATGTGACAACATAGCTTCAGGGCTCTTTATAACTTTGATTTATCTATGATTATCATAAGTACTCCTAGAGAGATTTTCACATCAGCGTTAACTGATGGTCTCTCACTGGAGTCTGAGAGAAAACAAGTCGCCTCAAGTCTCCGGGACTCTTCTCAGTATTCCGGCCGATATCAGCAATGCTGTAGTTGGGATTGTCTCTACTCATCTTCTTATTTCCAATTCCTCTAGTCCTTTTATTAATCTACCATGGGCTGTACCAAGAGAACCAATTACACTTGGCATGGCTGTCATTTCTTTTATTTTTTAAGTAGAGGAATTAATATTGTGAATTGAATTACCATGACCAGAAAATCCGCCAAACACCTACGCACGATATACGGGAACACTGGACAGCTGTTTCGACATTATTAGGTCTCATCAACAGTGTATACCGTAATCTCCACCACTGGAGATCGAAACAGCGACCACAGATTGCAGTGGCGAAACTCTACAACTGACCCACCAGTTCATATAACACGCAAGTGACGCCAAATCAACTCGTCATGTTAATTGCGCGGCCAAATAACCTAAATGTGTCTTACAAGTTACATCCGTACTCTTTCCAGAGGACACGGTCACCCCCCAGGGCTACGAGACCTATGAATGGGTCATCAAGTAAGACTCGAACCCCCCTCGTGAAAGTTTGCTAGTTTAGCTTGCTAATCATTAGAGCACTCGAAGCGCCCCAAAAGTCGAAACTCGTCAATAGCAGTAAAAGAATAAATAACACAGAACAAATATTCCTATTTGTCTTATCCCTTTTGTTTATCTCATATATATATATATATATATATATATATATATATATATATATATATATATATAATGAGATGAATAAAGGTGAGAGGACGATTGGGGAATGTTACTTTGTAATAATTTTTGTTAATTGTTCTTGAATTGTTTCAACATTAGGTGAAAAGGTTTATTAATAAAATTTTAAAAGGTTTTTAATATTATTTAAAATATGCCCCCCCCACCGCCAGAAAAAACGACAAAAAATGAACAAGCAACACACGATACCCACTTTTTGAATGATAATCATCTTTTAGTTTTCAAGTGTTTTTAAACTGAATATTTTATGATCTTAGAAACACACAACTGCAATGTATCTACTTAAAAGATATTTTTAAGCATTGGTGGGATATGGTTTAAATTTGCCCAAACTTTTTTACATATCTTCAACGCTCTTATATATATATATATATATATATATGTATATATATATATATATATATATATATATATAATTTGACAACTACCATGTCTTATTTTTGTTCTTGCCAGTGGTTACAAAGACACAGACAATATCTTTCTCTGTTTCTTTCTCTCTCACTCTCTCTCTCTCTCTCTCTCTCTCTCTCTCTCTCATCCTATATATATATATATATATATATATATATATATATATATATATATATATATATATATATTTACGAGTGCATATTTAGGTAGCAATCAAATTTTAAAAAAATTTTTCATACCTCCTTGTTATTTTTCTTGTGTCGGGATCTAGACTGTAAAGGAATTGTCCCATATCTTCTGCCCAAATATAGTACAATAATCATATATCAAAACAATAATAAAAAAATATTACAAATCTTAGAAACAATATACATAGAAAATAAATTAGTATTTAACACAGGCATCAACATATCAAATATTTTTGATTATTAAAAATCACTAATTCTATTAGTAAACCTTATTCCAACTGAATGTTTTAAAACAAAACGCTGAAAACGGTCCGACCAACAACTTCAAAACAAAACGCTACAAATTATAAAAACTGTAAAAACTCAAATTGTCAACTCAAAACTACACTACCCCTGAAGACGACCAAAAGTATAATCGAAAGTGCTTGGGAAGAAGATACGAGACAATTCCTTGATCATCTAGATCCCGACACAAGAAAAATTGTAAGGTGACATGAAAAAAATAAAAATAATAAAGTATTCCATCGTCTTTTACAAAACTTGCTTGAATATATATGCACACACACACACACACACACACACACACACACACACACACACACACACACACACGTGTGTGTGTGTGTGTGTTATTGATAAATTGCAACATTCTGTTTCAGTTTAATCGCCTAATGGTAACATTGTTGGTTTGCAGTACATGATCACATGAATAAATCAGTACGTACTCATGTTCTTAAATAATAGTTGTATCAAAGGTGTACTCTTATTCAGTGCATATACTGTTCACAGATGTACTCAAGTTCCATGCACGGGATGTACTCATCTCAAAATTAGGGTTGCTCTTAACACTGTCGTATTTTTATTTTCTGACGACATAAATACATTTTTGGTGATTTTTCTGTAAATTTAAAATATCTTTTCGAAAATCTCTATTGTCAATGCGACAAAATGACATTTTCAAGTCTGGAAATGCCACACTAAATGAACTTTGGTTGTACACCAAACTCTACAGGAACAGTTAAGATTTATCTTATCAAACACACACACACACACCCACACACACACTTACTCATACACACCTATAAAATGCAATACATCTGTTGTGCATATGTGCTGCTAAAATGTATCTATAGTCTATTTGCCAAAATATCTCGCCGAGAGTAAAGATAGTTTTCTTACAACACCGCAGGATGTCATGGAAGTCCGGGTTCGTTTCGACCAGAAAAGAGGAATCGAACGCCTCCTGAGGTTCGTTCATTTGGCAAAAACAACCAAAGCCTGAGTAGATATATTGAGAGATTAATGATCCTTCTGTTGGTGATTGGTGAGTCATTGTTTTGATCATTTTCCAAATTAACAGGGAAACAAAAAAAAATTGAAACGGGAGGAAAGCGTTACCGTTCTTTTTATTTATAAAAAAAAACATAATTAAGAGAAGTTGGATAATTCAGTCTTTCACTTCAGGCAAATACCCTCGGAAAAGACATTCATCAATATTTTCTCAAAACTTCCTTAGCTACGGATAAATAGTTGGTCAGACTTGGCCCCGATACGGCAACTGGTCCAAGATAATGGAAATTATAAATATAAATTTCGCTTTTTCTTTAAATGATACTTTGTCACCCAGCCATTCACTCGACCAACGACGTCTGACCTTCCCGGGTGGGTGATCAAATCTCAGAATGACCAGTCGTTTGCCCACGCTGTGAATTTTTAGATCCAAACAACTGAATCCACCGTTTACGCCGAAAGTCGAAGTAACCGGACCGGCTGATCATTCAATAGTAAACAAATATTAAAAGTTGACGTCCAGAGAACGACAAACACAGTGTTAAATAATAAGATAATAATGTCTTTTGTCAGAAAAACAATTAGCAGTTTTAAAAAAATGTTATTATTTCGATGTTCCATTCCCCGTAAGTACGAAGCAGAATGTCTCGGAATCAAGCCCCTATCTTGCGGCGGTCAGTCTCATTCCACGGTCAGCCTTCCTCGCTTAGACCCACTAATTGTTCTCAATGTGTTACGCTAATTCTTATCTTCAGCTTCTTGGAATAAAAGAGATGTGGGAGGGTCTGGTTATCTCCGAATTTGGTGCCAGACTCTTTTTCCAGGAGCTCCTTCCTACTTCGATCTCGTCTCCGCGACTCCGAAACTGTAGCTTTTCGGCAAAATTATAATCGTTTATCTTATTTCCAAGTGGGCGTATCTCATCAACGGCCTTCTCATTAATTAGTCTTCAGCAACTAATCCATTCACTGTTGCTCTCAGCTAACCCAACAATGAATCTCTGTGCCTGCCACCAGAGGGGGAGGTTGGCTGCCGTCATACAAATTCTGCTACGACTGCTACAATGGAGTGTTGCCTGCCTCCTACCATCATGAGCTCTCTTTGTGCCCTTCTCTCTGCAGGGAGTGGTTCTGTCTCATCATGTGATTCAGACGTCATGTCCAGCAGATTACCCCACTTCCAAAATTAAATCAAAAATTTCCATTTCTAAAAGTTTGATTTTTTCCTCCATAAAACAACACGGGGCGCACCTGGCTGACCCCTTCATGACCCTAGTTTCAGCACTGCTATATTGGCTAGCTGTCTCTCCGATGACTAAATAGATATTCAGCTTTCATTTCTTTCTTTCTTTCTCTGGTTAGCAAAAACAATTTCATATGTTTTTATATTTTTTGCGAGCCAAAAATTTAACAATATTTCAGGCTTTTTTGTGTTTTTCCTGTTTTTTTTATTCATTTCTAATTTTAAAAAATTCATTCTCGATTTGTGAACGTACTGCTCCAGTCTTCTAAAATCCATATACTATGGTTATTCTTCTAAAATCCATGCCTAATATATATATATATATATATATATATATATATATATATATGAATTCTATTAGGCTAGATTCCATTGGCTCAATCTGCTGTTATACTTGACATAAATTAGAATAACGTTTATCGCTTGATAATTTGCATCACATCTATTGTAAAATCAAACACTGGATTCTAACCCATTATAAACAGTATTATATCGGTCGGGCTTAGAATAAGTGACTGAGTCTTCTGTAAAGAATTAAAGGAATATCCAAGGTATGATACTTAACTGAATTTGTTGGTTAGGCTCTAGTTCTGGAGCTTTAGAAAAAATAAAAAGTTCTTCATTACCAGTACTCCCAGGTCCACTCAATTAGCGTCCTAACTATGAGTTGAATTTATCTGTTTAAAATAATTAGTGTTAGATAATATTAGATTTGATATGGTTTTACGTCTGAAACCATATAACTGTGTGCAAAGAAATGATTATTATTAGATACAACTATTAATATTTGATGGAAATTCTTGAAGCCATATAAGTGTATGCAACTTATTTATAGAGTAACAATTGTTATTAGCTAGTTGAAACCATATGATTTTAAAAAATGTTGGTATTTGTTAGAAATACTTCTAACTATATAATATGTACACAGTTTATTATTATATAATAGGAATTATAACTTTAAATTTTGCTAAAATAATCAGTATTAGATGAGAATACCTGAAACCATACAAGTGTATATAAATTATTTGTATTACTTAGAAATAATTCGTACCACATAACTATGTGCAAAGAAATAATAATTGACAATAATAATTGACAAGTAAAAAAGTGAAATTAAAAGTGCAATAAAGTATTGAATATGTAGTTATGATAAACATCAAACAACTAGAAATGCATGAAATTTTGGGATTAGCTAACCGATAGAACCTACCGTTGCATAGACCAAGGTCTAGTGTTTATAGAGTATGCTACATTCTCAAAATGTTGTCTTTAGCCAAAATCATTTAATCGATTGACTTATTGATTTTAATGGCATTTCAAACCATCTTGGGTAATTTTATTCTTAATTTTAAGGGAATGACGTTTATTATACATCTTTTGGGTATTTGTTTCTTAAGGGTTTTTTTGCACACAGTTATATATTAAGTATTTCTACCTAATACGAATAATTTGAAAATTGTTGTATGATTTAAAAAAAAAGATTTTCACATTGTTGTATGTTTTCAAATATTATTACCTAAAACTGATAGTTTTCATAGATATTATATATATATATATATATATATATATATATATATATATTGGCAGCATTTCTTCATTAATACAAATTTCGATGAACATAACAGACATTTTCTGTCTACATATTTTCTTGTTGATCGTTTCATATTGCCATAAGGATTTCATAGTATTCGGCGGGAATTGATGGCAATATTTTCTATAATTGTTTATTTCCCTTGTACTTTCTGCTCGACTTTGTGCCATCATCAAGGGAGGATCTATTTCAGAAGTGATGTAACTTTTGTATGTACATCCCATAGTGTGTAGCGTTTTCTTTTAAAATTATTCTATAAATAGTGTCAGTAGCTAAAGACATTTAAGTACATTAGCACTGGTTTGAAAATTAATTCTGATAAGTTTGGGTTGCATGTTTTTAATATGTAGTACTTCGAGAATCTGTAGTTTTTGTTTGTTATTTTGATGTTCTAATATTGTTCTATTTTCGGTGAAAGTTTTCCGTACATCTGTTGTTGGGCATGAATATTTTTGTAAATGCTGTGCTATGGAACTTGTATTAGAAAGGTGCATTGTAAGGTGCATTATATATATAATATGTATACAATGTTCATTTCTTTCCTCACTCGGTCATTTCGTTTCTTTCAAAAAGAGGAATCACTGGCCGCAGTTTGAAAGTTGCCTCAAATCGTCTTCTGATCGCAGCGCAATATGCATCAAGTTGGATTTAGTCGAAAGCGAGAAGTTTTCAGCTTGAAGGAAATACACGTGGAACCATCTTTCCCGTGTGTTTACGTAAGAAACGGTTACTGTAAACGCGTAATAACATCAACCGCCGAAAGTAAACGCGTTTTTTTTAAATCACAAACTGCACACTAAAAATGAGGATTAACGTCCAATGTAGTCTTTGCTCTTAATTGATCTAGTATATATATATATATATCTATAATTCTCTTAATACCCTGTCCGGTGGCAAAAGCTGCTTGGCAGCGCCAGGAGTGGCAGTACCACCTTGAGCTACCGAAACTGTGTTATGACCCCTGGTTGGCGGCTGATGAGGACAGAGTATCGCACGTGTTTCCACACGTTGTATATATATATATATATATATATATATATATATATATATATATATATATATATATATATAAGCTGTATTGCATAGGGAATAATTCCATCAGAAAACTAAAATATAAAAATCATAAAAATATTTTTTTCTCTAGCAAATTATTCCGTAATTAGGCCAAGGCTGGAAAGGAAGAAATAAACATTTAATCAAAGTTTTATTTAAAATTTGAATTTATAATACTCCTTTATATACAACATTACATGTGGTTTGTTTTTTGTTGTATTTTTCCAAAAGAAAGGTATACAGATGATATTACCGTTCTATATCTTTTTAAAAAGTGTTTTTATATACCTGTGTTTAAGTGTAATTATTATCAATTAGTAATTGTTACTTAAATCCATAATTCTGCTTAAATTATTAGTATTAGATTGGATTATTTGATTTTAGATTACAATGAGCAAACGGATAACAACAGACAAGTATTTGTCTATTGTCATAGAATTCAATTGAACAATCTATCTATCTATCCTGAATTCAATTCTTTATGCATTTTCAGCTCATCGGCATTTAAAATTATCGTAGACTCTTGAAAATTCAGTATCTTATTGCTCTACATCTTATGAGATGACTGACCAATTTTTATGATTTCAGGTTCAAATCAACAGCTACACCAGCAATTGGAATACACCCTACTAAAGCCTGATTGTCACTGCTGGTGAATTTCAAAAATGCAATCTGACAATTTAAAAGAATGATATGCAATAAAATAGTGTTTTAAACTTGGGAAAAATGCCACAGAAACGTATGGAATGCTTCAGACCGCTTTTCGGCCATCTTGCATGAATCGAGTATCAGTTTTTGGGGTGGCATAAGAGATTCAAGGAAGGTAGGGAGTCTGTGAGGGATGATGAGAGGTGTGGGAGGAGTAAGCAAGTCAATACACCAGAGTTGATGGGCCAAAGGTTTAGGGTTAGGGTTACTATGTTGAGGTTTTAAGGGAGTTCAGGAAGAGATTTCGTCGGAAGAGGCCAGCACTCTTCAAATCGGGTCAGTGGCATTACCACCAGGACAATACACCAGTCAACAACTCCATCCTTGTCACAGACTATTTGAGCGAGATGAGCATCAAGACAGTTCCTCACCCTCCCTATAGTCCAGACCTTGCTCCCTGTGACTTTTGCTTATTCCCTAAGCTCACAGGCTGTCGTTATGAGACAATTGAGGAGATGAAAGAGGCTGTGACGAAGGTCATTTACACGCTCACACAAGAGGACTTCCATTGGGCCTTATAGAAGTTGTTGGAACGGTACAACAAGTGCATTGCAGCTGGATGAGATTACTTCGGAGGAGACTAGAGTTTCATGTATGTACTATCAATAAGAGTGCTCATATGAAAAAAGTCTGGAAACTTATCGTATGCACCTCGTATCTGTTTTGTGATCTAAAATTCATTAGTTCTTTTATGTCCAGTTTAAGAAGGGTCCAGAATATAAAAAAATAATTATTTCTACGAGTCTATTTTGTTCAAGTTTTTATGCTGAATTTATTTGGTTTTGTTAAGATACCGTTCCACCAGATTCATTCAACCGATTTTTTCAAATAATTAACAATAGGGAAAAGGAGAACGCCAAGAACTGTTTGTTAATACAGTAGACCATGTCTTCATCCTGAAAAATAGGGTTTGGTTTGGTTTCTTTGTTTAATGGCATATCAACCTTGGTAGGTTATTCAATGCCAAAACTATTTTCCTAGAAGAACAGTAGTGGTACTATTTAACCCATAGCTGGGAGGATAAGAGGGTTCATACCTTTCCCAAGGGTATTTGTCAGAAAGAGAACGTAATAGCGCAACTGGAGTTCGAACTAGCTTACTACGATTTCACAGTCAGCGCTTTAACCATTACACCACGAGGACATACCCCTGAAAAGTAAGCAAAAGCAAAACAACAACTACGATAAAAAGCATAAAAACGAGGAAGATTTAATATGACGCACAAATTGAACTTAGTTCGAACTTAAACGCTAAGTGGTCACAAATCGAGACAATTTAACCAAAATCTGTTACACAGTGTCCTTCTAGATTAACTTTCAGCGCTTTCTGTTATGTCTATTTAAAAAAAGAATAGACTTGTTTTCTTTTTCTTTTTCCGACAGAAATAGTTTGGTGATTAGAGAAATTTTCTAAGAAAAATCTTAAAATCAATTAAAAGTCTTGTTTGGGTTTCATTTCATTTTCATACGTCATTTGTGTTTAATTTAAATGTCACTTGAATGGCAATCACGACCAGACTTATATACAGCAAGTAGAAATGATATAGATCTTGAAAATATTCGGTGTGCGATTGATGGTTCATTGATGAATTATTTTTAGTGAACTGCTTATCCTTGGTTTCATGGCAGTGAATATTAAGGGAAGATTGGAAATTAAAACACATTTGTGCAAAATTTCTGATCCCTTGTCTTAAAAAAGGTAAATGAAAATCAACAATTGTTTAGATATGTACTGGGAGTTATAGAAACAAATTTGAAAAATCTCACGGTATCTTTTCAAATAATGACTAAAGAGGAATAAATAATTCCTACTATTTTTTGGTACTTTCTCGTCTATTAAAATGAGAACGACAAATGACAAATTGTATAGCGCCGTGAGGTCCAAGTGCAAATTCTTGGGATCTTGTTTTATTGACGGATGCTAGAAATTTTATTTTGTCTACTTCTGATAGAGAAGAGTTTTCCAATTTTTTACTTGATGCACTTTTTATAACCAAATTTAATTTCAATTCAACTAAATAAATTGAATATTACCAAGATTTTTCTCACTGGATGCCATGATTTGAGGGGTTGACAATTTATGTGTTTTCGGTTTCAAGATTTGAATTTGTGGAATATTAAATCGTATAATAACACACACATCAACAAATACCTGGCAATAATGAAATTGAGGTAACAAGTAACGATCTGGATTTCCGAGAGCGGGAGTTTTTGTTGATAATAAATTGATTTTAACTTTATACATTAAAAATCTCTTACCATAGATAAGAATTAAAACTTCAGGTATTAGATTTATATTTTACTTTTTTCATTATTCGCTGTTGATTTTTAAATCGATATTTCTATTCTTATTAAATAACCTTCTTTTCTTCTAAACCTCTTATTGTAGAAAGTGGTGTGTTTATTTTTATAAAGTGCTTCATTTAAAATGTAATTGATTTTAAATGTTTTCTTTTATGAAAATGTGATGACATGCGTCGTTAACGACGCTGAAAAAATTCGGATGTTTTTGATCAGTACTGGAGGTTTTATTCTCATTTGAATGACCCATGTGATTTGAACAGGTCATATGTGAGCAACACATCACTATTGGACATCACACCCAATCAGGTATTCTGCTAGGTGTACGATATATACATGATCCAAAGATTTTGTTCAGTATTTGAGGGATTCATGAAAGCAAACGTGTGAATTCACCCTGGTGGGCCCCTATGCCATAATTTTATTTATCCCCCGGTGAATATATAGAGGCCACTTCAAGAAGCCCGAGGAGAGGGTGACAAACCTACATAAACTTGTGCAAGAGTATCGTTTCTCGTCACTTGAAACACTTTCCCTTCACCGGAATGTATCCAATTTGTAAAAGAATTTTATCAGCTGGGACGAGGAATCTTCTCATAAATCTTGCAGTCTAAATGACTTGTATAACGGGAAACTAGATTTTCTACTTTTTGGATACTGCATTCAATAACGAGTAATACTGCTGCCAAAATCCTCTTCTATTTCACCTCCTGTAATTTCGTTTAATGCGTATTTACGTATATATATAAAACCACTGTTGACATATGTATACTGTTTATCATGTTAAGTGTATATCTATTAAAGCAACTGCCTGCTGAAACTTTTCAATGGAAATTGTTCGTAATGGAGACCTTAATATTAAATCTGTGAATGTTTTCTCGTTAGAAGCAACCATGCAACGCGTTATTAGCGGCCAACTCTATAGAATTCAAGGAATTAATAAAGACTTGGAACTTTTCTATTTGGCTTTCTTCCATCGGGCTTTGGTGCAAGAAATTAATTTTGCTTACAATAATGGCCGACAATTTGATAGTTCCAGAAGAAATATTTAATTTGCTTTTACTTATTTCGGAACTTGGTAGACAATAAGTAAAATAGGTTAAAACCTTTGCCGTGCCAGAATATAATTCAACGGGTGGGTAGAAGGGGTCATATGAGCTGTTAATATTTCCCAGTGGATGGTGTGACTTTGATAATAGCACGGGCAGTAATCAACATGAAAGACAGAGTTATCCAAGTTCAAAGTACCCTTCAAGGAGAAAAGACCCACAAATAAGCGCTTTTGGTTATTAGCCAATAAAAAGGTCTTAAAATTTTGAATAAGATTTAACGTCATATCAAACAAGTTTCTTTGTTAAATGGCATATCAACCTTCATTGATTATTCAATAATCTGATTGAAGGACAGCTAGGGATACAATTTAACCCGTAGTTATTTAATGCCAAATACATCCAGATAGAAAAACAGTAAAGGATTAAAGTTAACACATTGTTAATTAATGTTTAACATACCCTGACAGAAGAACAGCAGGGAATAAAATTTAATCCATAGTTATTTAATGGTAAATACCTTCTAGTAGAAGAACAGTAAGGGATACTATTTAACGCATATCTGGAAAGATAAGATGGTTCATTTCTTTTTCCATGTTATATGTCCGAAAGTAAATGAAATAGTTGCTCTTAGAATTTGAACTTGCTTACTTTGTGGTGCCAGTCCAGAACTTTAGCCATTATACCAGGGGAAATTTCCTCATATCAAAAAAGTTGCTTTTGGGGGTAACCTATGTTATCACAGGTAGAATTTATTTGATATGGAAACTAATCTCTTTGATCCACTCATATGATTAATTGCCTTGTCGGCTGGGGCTGTAGAATACACCAACTGCATCTCTGCAGAGAGGTAAGACCCCCACCCCCAATAAGAGTCCTGGATATGACAATAAACAAACAGATAGTGAGGTTTTAGTGATGCTGGAGCTTTGGGGAATGCGGAGCACCCCTTTATTGTCATGGCTCCCTGGTCCACTCCGGTCTGGAATGGTAGCACCTGATAAGGGTCCTATCTATGAGTTAAATAGAACTAAATAGCATACTTATGCTAAACTGAATTGTTTGAATTAGAACTGCTGGACTAAACTGAATAGCTTGAAATAGAAATGTTTTTGACAATTAAACTGTACTTACATTTAAACTGCGTGCTTATGCTAAACTAAATTGTTTTAAATGGAACTGTTTTTGACATTGAAACTGTACTTATGCAAAACTGAATTGTTATATATTGAACTATTTTGACATTTAACTGTGAGTAAAGAAAATACGTGCTGATACTAAACTGAATTAGTTGAATTAGAACTGTTTGAATAAACTGAATTGTTCAAAATAGAAACGTTTTTGACAATTAAACTGTGTAATCATGTTTAACTGAATTGTTTGAAATAGAACTTATTATTTACATAAAAATGGAGTTGGCGTTAAAAAACCTACAAAGGTTGATATGCCATAAAAACAACCAACCAACCAATCATATGATTAAACAATTTGTAACACAGCAAACTTTGGCCACATAATCGGAGCACGGATGACATTTGCTCAGAGAGAGAGAGAGAGAGAGAGAGAGAGAGAGAGAGAGAGAGAGAGAGAGAGAGAATAGTGCAGGTTGCATTAAAAACGATTTAGGTTGAAATTGATTGTGTAACTCCCCCAAAATAAGTGGCCCCACTAATATTTTTAGAGTTAATTTTCTTCTAAGTTTCACAGACACCCGTATTTTATTCTTTCAAGTTGAGCATTATACAACCTAAACGAGTATTATTTAGCATCATTTATTGCCAAATACCGTGGAGTTTGGTTTTAAATATTACCTAATAATGTAGGTTCTGATTATATTATCTTCATTTTGAAATACTGATATTTTGTTTTGAACAAAAACATTTTTTTATTATAGGGTATACTTATTTATGGGCGATACCGTATGTGCTTCAGAATTTCGTAGGTTTATTATTATGGAAAATGAACGCCTCGGATCGTGTTCAAATCCTGGATGAAGCTGTGAAACTTAGAAGAAAATTGGCTCTAATAGATGGATTCATGCCTTTCTCAAGGGCATTAATGCATCTATTATACCCTGCTATAGATAAACAGTAGGGTCGTATGGGCTCTTTAGCCTTGATCCGACATCTTGTTTAGAAGAAGAAAAAAACTCTTGTTCTTCATTCGTAATGTGACCTTATGTCACATCCTGCCGTTGGCGAAGTTGTTGGGTAAATGCGTACTTGTAAATGCATGTATTTTCTAACAAATAAGTCATACTTTTTTCTTTAAAAAATGAATAAAAAATTACCATGTGCCATATATGTTCACGGTTGGCTTCAAGGACCATTTTTAGATTTACTAATGATCAGATGTTTTTCACTATCTGAAAACTGAATTGCAAATACCTTGTTCAGAAATTTGTTCGCGAATTACTTTCGAGTTCTGAACAGAAGGTGAAGGTTGGTTTTGCAACATACTAATCTTTGTTGGGATATTTAATGTTCAAGTTATTTTCTTTTCTTGTTCTATTTTGCAAGTAATTCTAAGGTTAAAAGTATCTGATGATTTGTAAATGATTATAGCTTCAAGTAACTCTACTTAATATAAGTTTACACTCAGTTATATGGCGCGAAATATGCTTATCTAATACAAATGAAATTCAAACAGATCAATATAAACTGGAACCTCACTACTGGATGCCGTTTAACGCCTTAACTAGGACATCCCTTAGAGTTATAAATGAGGTAATTATTGCCATAAGTGATTGTTATTTAAGATAACGGAAATAGATATTTAGTAATCAACTGGGTGTCTACTTTGTAACAGTCGATGCTATATGCAACTTGAAAATAGACTTGAAAAAACAATGAAACTAAAAATAATTTTTCCATCCCCTCTCATAAACGTTTTTACAAAGAACGCACACAATGCTATAATATAACGTTTTCCTGCAAGGTCACATTGGTTTTTCATGAAAGAGGCATTTAGCTTTGTATAGTAAACAGATCCCCACTACAAAACCCATAAATGTTGTAAATCATGCAGATTTTCTTTCTCTGTTCCAGTCGAGCCCAATTCTGGGATGTCATTATTCCTCACCTCTGGCTACAAAGTTCAATTTGAGAGAAGAAGGTAAACCACAGAATAAACTTTCTTAAACATGTTAAGATTGAACAGATTAGTGTCTTTGGTCTAACATTGAGCTGAATCTGGTTCGGATGTTCCAGTTCTTTTTTGTCGTCATTATTCACAGGTCCATTCTAAAGCAAGATAGTTATAGTTGTTGTGGTCATACCAATGAGAAAACTATAAATGTTTATGATAATGAAATATTTATCGATTTAAAATATTTTTTACGGGATGTAATTATAAGAAGGGGAAATTGAATTGAGAAACCGTATTTTGTTTAACAGTTGCACAAAATAATGCAATTTGCACTGATTATATCAAAGCAAAAATTGGTAACAACAAAATAGCAAGTGCAGACGATGGTTAGTTGGTTGGTTGGGTTTTACGACATATAAACATTTGTAGGTTACTTAACGCCAAATCCTGTTTATATGTAAATTAAGTTCATATGATTTTTTACGAAACTACAGTTTAATGGTCAAAAAGTTCTATTTATAACAATTCAATTTGATGCAATTTATTGGCTTGCATACTGTTTAGATGTCAAACAGTTCTATTTGACCCCTAGATAGGACCCTTACCAGGTGCTACCAATCTGAGTCAGAGTAGATATGGGGGCAATAGAAATCAAGGGGTACTCCACATTCCCCAAATCTCCAAGGCCAGAGCCTCGCCATCAAATGGTTTGGTGTCATATCCCGAACACTCTGCAAAGATGCAATCAGTATATTCTACAACCCACACTGACTGGGCTGAAGTTTATGGAGGTAAAGACGGAGATTAAATGGTTAATAACGTAACAAGCGAATGCAAGAAATTAGAAACAAAAATAAATACAAAATTGGGTACCAGTGGGTAGGATGGGGACCTATTAAAACTGAGATTAAAGTTTGGCCATAAAAACAAATGTTCAAACCAGAATCTCACTTAAAAAATGAGAAAATTCTCTGTTATTTTGTTAAAAAAACGAATCATTCAAACCCGATCAGAAGGTGAGATCTTGGTTTAATTAACAAGAAAAAAGAGTGAAAATAAATACAAAATGATAGAAAAATGTTTGGACCTTATCTGGGAGATGAAAATCTGTGTCCCATGAACATGCCAGTGATACCAGGTTAATTAGAACACAAGGGGACCGTCCCCACGGGCATGGGAAGGAGACTGAAGGAACTGGAGATAATAGTAAGAATCGACACCATATAGATCCCAACATTGTCAAGATCAGCTAGAACACTTCGAAAAGTCCTGGAGACCAGAAAAAACTTGCTGTCTCTCAGAGGATTCTGAGAGAGCACAAGGTAAAACAAGCGTGAAAAAATCACTACGAGTGAAATAGTAGATTGATAAAAGGTAGAATAGAAAGTATTGATTTTGTGGTGACAGAGTATTGGAACCGTTAACCCCATTAAAAGTGAATGCAGCAGCAAACTTGTAGCAAAGAAATATTAGAACAGGAACAATTAAGCGAGGAAAGCAATCCTTCGAAAATCATTCAAGAGATTGAAATTTGCCCAAAATGGCACATATGTTATAGAGGCATAACTCATAATGTGTTCTTGAAAAGGAAACGCATAAAATTCTCTGAGACTATGGGTTACAAAGGGGTCACCAAACTCATTGCAAAAGATCAGAAGTAGTTTTGATAAACAGGGAGAAAAAAAACTTGACATCTAGAGCCAACAGACCAGAGTGAAAATGAAAGAAGGCGAAAACCTAGGCGAATACCTGGAACTTTCCAAAAAATTGAAAAGTTGGAAAAAATGAAGATAACAATGATACCAGTCAGAAGCTTTGAAAAGTTCCTAAAGAACCTGAAATAAGACTAAAGGAACTTGAAATGAGAGAAATAAATGAAACTATTCTGACCACGGCAGTACTAAAATCAGCTTGGATATGTAGAAGACTCTTGGAGGTCTGATAAATAAGACTTGCTGTCATTCTAGTGAAAAAATAAGAAAGAAATCCCAAGGAGTATAATAACAATATTAATAATAATATTAATAATAATAATAATATAGAAGACCATCAACTAATGCTGGTGCGAACAACTCGTAAGGAGTATAATAATAAATCGATGTTATAAAAGGGCCAGAAGCAAGTCAGTAGTCGTAACATCTTTTCTATTTTCATCAAAAATAAAAATTCACAATAGACTTTTTTTACTCTCTTGAATGACATGTGGCAAATAATTTCGATAAAAGTCTGAAATTGTCTTCTTTATTAACGAGTGTCACCGTTCCGTTCCTGGTTTGAGTTCTTTGGTCCCCTGCTGTCGATTGTAGAAGACCTTGAGGTCATTGAGAGCTATTATACCTTTATATGAATGTGGACCCTTTTTTTTTTTCGTTCTGCTCTTGTGTATCTTGTCAGAAAAAGCAAACGCGTCACGCATTTTTATCCGTTACGGCAATAAGAGTGAGCGTCATCTGAATCATGCGTAGTTCAACTAATTGAAATCTCATCGAGAACGCGCAAGGAGTCGCGATTTACCGACTCGAAGAGCATCTCATTGGCACGAAATGCTGGCAGGAAATCCCAACAATTTTCATTTTCCACTTACATTGTTCACGCAGTTATGAAAACGGGAAAAATTGCTGCGAGGCATGCATGCATTTAGCTGCTCGTAAGTATTGTATTTATGGCTGGCTATCTATGCATTTGTAGATCTGCCGACTTCTAAATGATAATATCTATCTATCTATCTATCTATCTCCGTATTTCTTACACCAAATTCAGTCTCCTCCCATAGCTATAAAGTCATTTATTTATGACGTTTCCGACTCTTCATTTACCTTTAACCCTGTTCGATTTGACACTCACAAAGACGATTAATTATACCAAATACTGATTAAGAGTATCGCTCATAAATATGTATACTCTATCGACTTTTTATGAAAAGTTAATTTTTTTCTTAACTAAACATATTGAGACTATTATAGCGAGAGGGACGTATCTCCATTTGTTTCACTTTTCTCAAAATCAAATCAAGAAAAAAAAAGTAGTACACTTACGTTGCATTGGATGAAAAGAATGAAAGAGATTAGAAATAATTATATAACTTCCTCATATTTTTAATACATAAATAGATGGATATTAATTGCCCATCCCCCTCCCCCCCAAAAAAGGCAAAAAGGAAATCAATACAAAATAATGATGATTATTAATATTCCCGTTTTTAATATTTTTTTTCAAAGCAAAAAAAACAAGAAAAAATTCTTGCAGAATAAAACAAATCTTTTTTTAGTTTTTTTTTAATGTCATTTTTAAAATTTTCTTTTTCTTTTTAAGTAATTGCATAATTATTCCTTATAATATGCATTTTCTTAATGATAAAAATATTTCTTGATAATAATTGGTTGTATTTTCTTAATTATTGCATCAATAGTTAATTAATGTCATTTTCAGAATTTATTCAGTAACGAGACGAAACTATATCTCTTTACGTTTTACTAAAATTCCCTTCTAAGTAGAAATAAATAACTTAAACAATAAAAAAAGAAAATAATTATTTGAGAAGATTTCTTACTATATTATTAAATGTGATATTATTCTTTCAAATGCTGAACTATAATAAAATCTAATTTTTGGCGGGTGATTTGGTTTGTTAAGTCCATTTGGAGTTAGATTAATTGACATAATATTATTTATCTTTGTGTATGTGTTAGTGAGTTTCTTTATGTGTGTGTGTGTGTGTGTGTGTGTGTGTGTGTGTGTGTGTGTGTGTGTGTGTGCCTACGCGCGTCTATTTTTGCGTATGTGGGTCTCTATTTGCATGAGTCTTAATCAAGTAGAAAAGTGAAGTTCATTTTGTTCAATAAATTCGCCTTTATTACCATTTACGAAGCGCATACGATAAATTTCCAGATTTGTTTCGTATGGGCACGTTTATTGATAGTACACATATGAAACTATAATCCCCTTCGAAGTAATCTCCTCCGGCTGCAATGCACTTGTTGTACCGTTCCAACAACTTCTGGAAGGCCCCATGAAAGTCCTCTTGTGTGGGCGTGTTAATGACCTTCATCACAGCCTCTTTCATCTCCTCAATTGTCTCATGACGACAGCCTCTGAGCTTAGGGAATAACCAAAAGTCACAAAGAGCATGGTCTGGACTATAGGGAGGGTGGGGAACTGTCTTGATGCCCATTTCGCTCAAATAGTCTGTGACAAGGATGGAGTTGTTGACTGGTGTATTGTCCTAGTGGAAATGCCATTGACTCGATTTGAAGAGTGCTGGCCTCTTCCGACGGAATCTCTTCCTGAACTCCCTTAAAACCTCAACATAGTAACCCTAGCCCTAACCCCTTTGCCTATCAACTCTGGTGTATTGACTTGCTTACTCCTCCCACACCTCTCATCATCACTCACAGACTGCCTGCCTTCCTTGAATCTCTTAAGCCACTCAAAAACTGATACTCGATTCATGCAAGATGCTCCAAAAGCAGTCTGAATCATTCCATACGTTTCTGTGGCATTTTTTGCAAGTTTAAAGCAGAATTTTATTGCATATCTTTCTTCTAAAGTGTCAGATTGCATTTTTGAAATTCACCAGCTGTGACAATCAGGCTTTAGTAGGGTGTATTCCAATTACTGCTGTAGCTGTTGATTTGAACCTGAAATCATAAAAATTGGTCAGTCATCTCATAAGATGTCTAGCAATAACATACTGAATTTTCGAAAGTCTGCGACAATTTTAAATGCCCATACGAAAAAGTCTGGAAACTTATCGTGTGTCCCTCGTATTTCGCACACATACCTGGGTAAATCAATAAATCTGGACCTTAATGATGGAAAGAATTATTCTATGTTACAGACATTTTTTTTTAACATTATTCCGTTGCTTGTCAATACATTTAATTCGCTGATGAAGAGGAATCACACAAACTGAACATTATACTGTGAAAATATCAGATCAAAATTTGGCTTACTGATCAACCTTATTGTTTTTTAAACCTTTTGTATTAAACTGGCTAAAGGAAAACAAACATTTTCTAGCGACTTAATTTTGATTGTTGATTTTAGATAATTTTGTGTCATTATTTCAGCAATGGAATTCATTTTTTTCTATGTAGTTTTTGTTCTATGTCACTGGTAATATTTTAATCCTATTATTTTTCTGACGAAGAAAATAGATAAATTGTCTAATTTCTTTTTGCTATATTTGAGGAAGCCTTACAGTACCGGGCTAGGGGATGAATATAAGGGATTTCATGAATGGAGGATATTTGACTTACTTTCAAATTAGGAGTATGCCGTTGAGTGATGACTTGATGTGATAGACAAAAACAGATGCCATATTTGAAATCACCAATCCCAAATAAACAAAAAACAACACTTAAACCTTAGTCACCAAAAAGTGTGTCGGCCAGTGTTATTTTTATTCATATCCAAGCTATTGTACGTATTTATTTGCCAATGCTGTCCTTTTAAAATTCTTATTGGATCTCTGATATTCTGGCTTTCATCTATTTATGACTCAATATTTTTTATCGACTCGAATGACATTCAGTAAGAGAAAGCGAAGAAGTGATTCTACACTAAGGCGATGCGTGACGATGGCAATATAATGGATATTTCAGTGCGTTGTATACGTAACTGCATGGAAGTTTAAAAGACCAGCACACACGCATGCGCAAATATAAATACCGCAAACAATTAAAAAAAAGACGAAATGTAGATTTACTTGTTCGGACAAGTTTGAAAGGCATATGCTACGGTCATTTATAACTATACACGTGCGTTTAATGTAAACATTTATTTCTAACGTTTTGAAACTGTTTACTGCGACAAACGAAAAAAAATTTTTATCGTATATTGTTGTTATTTTTAATATGGTGAATGTCTAGATTTTTGATTGCTTTTTATTGTTGTTAGGAAAGGATACTGTTACTTTACCCTGATATACGGTTTTTTGGTTTAACTTATACTTTACCAAAAATAAAATCAAATTAAGCATTGATAGTTCTTAGTTTAGGGACTTCTGGTATCCTGCCTTTTTATAAAGGGGTTTGTTATGAAGGAAAATTGCTTGATCGATTCCTTTTTGTCTTGGTTTCCTTAAACGTACTTTTACAAAATGCCTCCACCATGAACAAGATGTGACAGAAGGTCAGTTTTTTTTTAAGTAAAGTAAATATGGTTTTCCTTCGCTTAGATTGGTTGCCTAACAAAATTTGAAATTATCCAGTCAGCTCGACTAGCGCAAAAACAGATGTATTTATGCCTTTATCAAGAACAGGAATGGGAAATGAAACGCAGTTTTATCCAGGATTTGAACTCTGGCCGCTGATTTCATTTCTTTCGATCATAAATCTTACACTCTATGCATCCTTGAGGCTTTAAGGTGATCATTAAAAAAACTTAACTCTAAGTGAAACACAGATAATTGGACGTACTATATCACAACCGGATAAATACAAAAGGCAGATAACATCAGCAGTAGGATCCCCATTGCCATATGTTATAAAAGATATATTTAACGTATCAGCATGGACAAGGTATTGAAAATCTGGAATGTTGGTTATTTACGTTTAAATTCTATGAGTAAAATATAAATAGGTATAAATCCAGTACTCCTATGTACTCCTATGGACCCCCGCATATGGCCGAGCAAAAGCAGGACGACCAGCTCGAGCATACATACAGCAGCTATGTGAGGATATAGGATGTAGCCCTGATGACTTGCCAGAGGTGAGGAATGATATGGAGAAGTGGCGAGAGAGGGTCAGGGATATCCGTGCTAGCGCCTCGACATGATGATGATGATGATGATGATGATACTTGCCTTTATCATACTAAGTTGGCGTAATCAATAATGAAACTGCACAAAAAGTATAACATTTTAAACCTAAAAAACCTGGTAATGTTTTTAAAAAATTATCTAAAAATTCATTCCAATTTATAAACTGATCTTTTTACTTCATGCCGTTTCCAAGGAAAAAGTCATTTATAAACCCCCAACAGAATTGAAAGATGTTGGCTCAAAGATAAAGTTGTGTGTATTGACACGTAAAGACAATCCTTTTGCATTCGTAAGCCTTTCAGTAATAACAGCTTTGACACAGATTCACTGATGCTTGGTGACTGTTAGTTTCTCGTCAATGCGATCATTGGACTCTCTCTGTCTCTCTCTCTGTCTCTGTCTCTGTCTCTCTCTCTCTATTTATCTATCTATCTGTCTGTCTTCTTTAAATGGAGACTAGTATTATCAATTTATATTTATTGAAAAGAAAATATTACAGTTTTAGTAAAGTGGGTAAAAATATTGAACAGACACGAAATTTAATTATCTGAAGAATAAAACGCAAAACTTATTTGGTCACAAAATATAACTGTCTTCGTCTTTTTGACTTTATGTAAAATCAGTTAGAAAGCTAGGAAATGAATCATGAAATTATAAAAGGAACTAGCTTACAAAAGAAAAAAAGAAAAACAATGTGAAACTTTTTTATGTCTCTGATTCGCCATCCATAATTTCCACGCCATCCACGTCTTCTCTTCGTATCCATCCGAACAAACAGATATAAAACTGATGTTTGCCGAGCAAAACGCCAACAGATTCAGACACACCGGCGTCAACTAACAAATGATTCAACGTCGAAACTCTCCACGAAAACACAACTGTCCAATTATGCGAACAGCTTATTTAGTTACAGCAAACATTAGACAAAAATCCATGCGAGTCAAAAAGACCTTCCCCACCCATCCACCCTCTTTTCTCTTTCATTCACTCAACTTATTCCACCCACTTACATATAGGCATAAATCGTCAGGTGTCATTGCACACCTGTGTTAATTAAGCTCCCTAATGCTGATCGTTAACATGCGAAACGGAACCAAGGCGTACGGAAGTGAATATATTAAAATCAGTTATGGGCCTCAGCTCTCTTGGACAAAAATGACGCCGATGCAACAAGTGACCATGCATTTTAGATGCAATTACAGAATGTGCCAGCTAGCAGCTTCGTATTGCCCGGCAACCCACGTCTGTCACCAATTCCTCATTGTGAACATGATGCTAAAAATCAAAGCGATATCGTAGAATTAACTAAGCGATTTGCTTCAGCGTAATGATTCTTCCCCAACAAGTCGTGAGGCCGGCACGTGAACGGACGACTGTGCTCGAAGATTTATGGCGTCGTCCGATTAGACTCGGGTTCTCACCCAGTTCTCCATCGATTGCCTTTCAAACTTATGCATATTCAAACAAGTAACACATTGACCTTCATCAGCTCAACATCTCTCTATTCAGAATGTTTTTTAATCCATTAAATCACGTGTTTGTGTGCATGCGCGTTTTAGTTGATTTACAGGATAACAACATTCGGGCATTTTATATATTTTCATCATTTGTGAAGTATGGTGTATTTTACTGGTATAAGTAACACTATTGCTTTGTGAATTAGAAAATTTATTCTACCAGCATACTAGAGACATAAAAAATATATCATTTCGAAGAATGTAATTAGTTCTTGAAAATTAACCTTGGGAAATAAGATTAAACATTATTTCTTACACATTACCACCTATCAATTAAATCCGTTCGATAATTTTACCCCAACTCTCAGCTTTCGGTAAATAGTACGCAGCAATGCTTCTTTAGTTCAAACAATGAGTCAAGGAAAACTCTAAATTCAAACCAGGTTTACCTCGCTTAATAACCGACCTTACGTCACATCCTACTAATAAAAGAGGGGTTGGGTAAATACATATATTCACCATTCAGATATGTTTAAGTTTTAGTAATTACCTTTACTTTATTTTATTCAATTTTATTATTACTGAAGACATAGTAGAAGTTATAAATCAGTAATCGACCGTAAGTCATCGTCTTTCTAGTTGGGAAGGAAAAACTAAAGAAATATCGTAGCTGGATGAATCGTAGCGAGTTGAAAAGATAAATTTTCAATGTAAGTGTTCATTAGAAGTTCATGAGAGAAAATCACTTTCTTTATGGGCGCTAAATGTAAGTATTCCATTTCTATTTAATATTTTTGTACATTATCATAGACATTTGCTTAAATGCATTTCCTTGACAAGTAGTTGATTTTGATATTTTTAAACGTTGCGTAGTTCTGAACGTTATCAAATATAATAAAAGAAGACTGTGTAACTTTGATCTTTTATTTTAGAAATAGTACAGATCGAGTGGTGTACTTGTTTGTGAACTAAGCTACCTGTGAATTCGATTCTCAATGGGTGCTCCATATTTCTGGCTTTGTGACAAAGTAAGCAAAAGATTAGCAAACGACAATAATGTGTTACCGAATGGGATCTGAGAATCTCTCTTTTTTTTGCTGCTCTTTCTCTTGATCTTTCTAGTGTATAGGGATACCAAAGAAAGTTTACTTAGCAATCCCGTACTTATAAAATATAATGGGCACTTCACTTATTGCAATGGTTTGTGGCTGACAGACCACTATTAGTGAATTCGAGTCTCAATGGTGACCTCATATTACAAGACCTGTGTTACAGTGATTTAAGAATAATAAATAATAACTATTGCTTTAATATTCAACCCTGAAATTCTGACTCTTCCCTGGGTCCACACACAAACAATTGTTCTCAGTTGAAAAACAGTTACAATCCTCATAACTAAGCAGATCTTAGTCATTTTGTAATAGGAAGGGATACCCAAAAGATCTGCAAATTTAACAATATAAAGATAATTATCAATATTATAGGTTTGTACTGTCTTATTTGAAGCATTTATTTGGTCAGGTACACAAAGATATCTTAGAGGACACTGCACAAAAAAGATAGCGGCTATATTCCATTCTGTATTGTTTGAGTTAGTGGTTCACATTCCTTGAATGTCGAACCTTTTAGATAGATATAGTTTTTAAACCCAAAAATAAATACATCTATAGGAAACAATATCAAATCTTAAAATGGTGACCCAATAAAATTCTTGTATAAAACGGAGTTGCGTTAAATGCAATTTCGTATTTGAACCATAATTATTTGTGGATGATATGCACTTATGTATAATACGCACTCCAAATTTGCGTCATGAAACGCTAGAAAAAATTTCCAGGGGATAATATGCATCAATTTTTTTTAGAATTTCTAGCAGAAATACTCAACCTAAATTTTACAATCGTTCAACTTTTTTATCCGGTCAGTATCGACAAATACTGTAATTTTTGATAATTTGGATTGTATTTTGAAACGTGAAGTTTAAACAGGTTTTTGAGCGAACACACAAAAATCTTTGCACAAAAATGCAACAAGTTTTCAGCAAAGATAAGCTCACTCGAGAAGAGACAAAATGATAAAAACTAATACGGGACTAATCCTTTTTAAAGGGAATAATTATTCATGACGCTTTTCTGACACGGACTGACTAAAACGTGCTTAATATCTACGGGAATATTATTTTTAAACCAAAGGAGGATTTGTTAGTCATTAAGGCTCTTTGGATTCTAAGTGAATTCATCGCGTTAAATTCATCGCATTAAATTCATCGTGGTAAATTCATCCCGCGGTAAATCCATCGTGGTTAAATTTATCGCATGGTAAATTTATCCCCAGTAGATTCATCACATGGGAAATTTATCAAAGGAAAATTCATCGTATCAGATTGACTGCGCTTATAAAATAAGGTTTCCCTAACATTTTCACTCTCTTTATTAAGTTTTTAAAAGCAATAATTAAATTCTGAATTTAGATACGAATAATTTACACGTGATGAATTTATCACATGATGAATTTATCACATGATGAATTTAATGCGTTGAATTTACCAGGCGCGACCTCTTTATAATATCTTCGTTACTTTTAGCCATAAATATAATTTACTTTCAGAATATGACGATGAATATGGTCAGAAAAAAAAGTTTTTTTTCTTATATATTTTATATATCATTAGCTGAAAGTAACGGTTGGTTTCTGTTAGGAAAACTGTTCAGTATCAGTATGCTTGGTCCGTTCAAGTACAAGACATAAATAAAAAAAATATAAATGACTCAGCAAGAGTAAAATCATTGTAACGTACTTTGCAGAATTTAAAGTCAACAAATCTGAGATTTAATTGTGAAACTTTCTTATCTTAAACAGGTATGAATGCAGTATATTATCTGTTTCACGAATGTTTGGGGAAGTTAACAACGAGGAAATTATCTAATACGTACTTTTCACCGTCTCCTTCGAGATAAACACCTTGTCAGAGAGCGTATTGCCTTGCAAATTGTATTAATGATAATATAAAATTGCGTGGTTTGCACTTTCTGTTCTCTCTTAAATTTGAGGGTTGAACTTTGTCCATCATCTGATTTTTATATTGGCAGATTGCAGCATTCATTCAAATTAGTAACAAAATGAACGTGTTTTGACAATCAAAGTTGGACAAACAAGTTTGTTTAAACATCATTGTTTTTATTAGTATCACTTTTGATTCAACAGTTTTTGAAGCTTTTTAGGCGCAATTCATTCATATAATTTTTTTTCGCTATATATATATATATATATATATATATGTATGTATGTGTGTGTGTGTGTGTGTGTATGTGTGTGTGTGCGTGTGTGACGAGGAAGAAATTTGAAGAGTTTGTAATGAAATCAATTTTTCGAATTTCTAAAATCAGAATTATATAAAAACTAAAAATTTGTCGATTGAAGCAATGTTTTCTTTTGTCACATGAAACTTTTAGTAACAGTCAGTATTGTCAGAAATCACTTTTTAAGTTTGCTTATATATATATATATATATATATATATATGTGTGTGTGTGTGTGTGTGTGTGTGTGTGTGTGTGTGTGTGTTAGTGTGTGTGTGTATGTGTATGTGTATGCGCAAGCGCGTCTATGTGTGTACGGAAAGGCATGATTCCATCTCTTCTCGCAGTTATGAGTAAACACTTTGGAAGATTGGGCTCAAGGAGAAGGAAGATTCTGCACTCAAAGTCTGTGCAGTCTTGTTGGGAGAACCTGCAGCCCACCGCTGTGTATTTCGTTTGTTATCAGCATATCCCAATACTATTGGGTCCTGGTCGTTCGCAACTGTAGAATCATTTGTAGACATATTTGTGTTCGAGCTACGGCGTTTTTATGCGCAAATAAATTTTAGAAATTAACCCAGCATCTTTGAGGCCAAATATTACGTTATTTGCTGGCCAACTTAATTACAGAAAAATGTGCTTTGGAATTTTCCCAAAATTTTGCTGGACAAATTCAATGTGCCGATAAAAAGCTAACAGTCGTCTATGCACAAATTATAGTATCAAACTTTGGAAAAGCCCCACTATCTTAGCGGACAACATACGCATAATAACACATACAAAAACACACATGTGTGAGGGCAGATCGATATATCTGTTTACTGACACAGTTATTAGCTGAATTTTGATTTAAAAATTCACGCTAAATAATTTTTGATCTGTCATTAATATTCATCGCTCAATTAAATGCATTGACAAAGAAGGTTTTGATATAAAAATAAATACAGTGTGGAACGAAAATCACGAACCATTTTCAAAATTAAACAACATTTGAATTAATGAGGTAAAGAAATTAGACGGCTGAGAAAATAATTATTTAGAAGTTGACGTCTTGTCATCATCTCTGCACTTTTATTTAGCAGAATTTGCTTGTTTGAAAACTTCAATATGGTCAGCTTTTCCTCTAAGCAAAGCAGACACTCTGTTCCACGATTATTATACTTCTTTATATTCCTCATGACATTTTAGGCTATTTTTAACCTTCTGGTAAACAGTTTTCACAATAAGTGTAAAATACTTGTAACAATAGAAGGAAATTTGAAATAACTTCAGATATTTAAAAGTAAATATATTTATTCATTTTTAATAATAATGATATTATCATTATTTACACCTTTGGAGTTTTTCACATCAGTATTAGCTGATGGTTTTTCACTGGAGTTTGAGTGACAGCAAGTCTCCTCGAGTCTCCAGGACTCGTCTCAGGATTCTGGCCGTTCTTAGCAATGCTGTCGTTTGGATAGTCTTTACCCGTCCGCAAACTTCCAAGTCCTCGAGGCTTTTTAATAATTCTTTAGTTATTGTGCCTAACGCACCAATCACAATTGGCACAATCGTTATTTTCATGTTCCACAGCTTTTTCAATTCTCTAGCAATGTCGAGGTACTTATCCTTCTTTTCACTTTCCTTTAGATTTATTCTGTGGTCCGCCGCGACAGCAAAGTCGACAATTTTGCAGATTATCTTTTTTTTTTGTTGATTATTATGAGGTCTGGTCTTCTGTCCGGGATTAGGTGATCCGTTTGTATGTTCCCATAGGAGTTTGTGCGAGTCATTTTCTAGGACAGGTGCCGGGTTGTGCATACACCGTTTGTTTGTATGGTCGAATTGAAATTTCCTGCACATTTCCAAGTGGATCACCTTGCCGACCCAGTCATGTCTCGCCTTATACTCCTTCTGTGCTAATTTGCTGCATTCGCTTATTATGTGATTGATCGTTTCGTCTCTGTCACCGCATTGCCTACATTTATTGTTTTCTTGCGTCTTATCTATTCTCGCTTTGATATGATTGATTCTTATGGCGTTGTTTTGTGCTGCTATTAGGAGAGATTCTGTTTCTCTCTTAAGGTTTCCTTTTCCTAGCCAGGTTTTCTGGTGTGAGATGTTGTTTATTAGACGCTTAAAGCGGCCATAGATTTGTTTTCCCTCCCTTTTTTTTCCTAGTTGTAGTCATTCTTTCGTCTATCGTGTGGTCCGTATCGTTTCTGATGGTTGTAATCAGTCCTCATTCGTGTTTTTCTATGTAGTCTGCGAGCCGTTGTATCGATGCGTCAACGGTGTTTTCGATGCTGGCAAGTCCTCTTCCTCCCTCTTTTATAGATACATATAGTCTGTCAATGTCGTCTCTGGAGTGTAATACCTTATGCATGGTCATTAGTTTTCTTGTTCTTTGATCCATTTGTTTAAGTCCCTCTCTGGTCCACTAACTAGGGGCACAGCCCAAGTATTTATTCCTTTGATGAGGTTTCTGCTGGAGAGTTTTGTCTCGAGTAGTTTTCTCGTTCTCTTGGGATATTCTTTTCAAATCGTATCTTTCTTTTTCACTTGCATGATGGTGTCAGCCTCCGAGATCCCCAAGTATTTGTAGGTTTCATTTTCTTTGAGCGTTCTAATTTTGTCGTGATTTGGGGGTGCCATTTCTCAGTCATATGTCGTTTGCCACTTTTCATGACGAGCATGGCACATTTTTCTATGCCAGTTTTTCACATCAGCGTTAGCTCATGGTCTTACACTGGAGACTGCAAGTCTCCTCAATCTCCAGGACTCTTCTCACTATTCTGGCCGTTTTCAATAGTGCTGTTGTTCGGATGGTCTCTACTCAGCCGCCAACTTCCAAATCCTCCTGGCCCTTTAATAGCCCTTTAGTTACCGTGCCAAAAGCACCAATCGCAATTGGTATAATTGTCACCTTTATGTTCCAGTTTTTTCAATTCTCGAGGTACTTATCTCTCTTTTCACATTCTTTCAGTTTTATTCTGTGATCAGCCGGGACAGCAAAGTCGACAATTTTGCAGATCTTCTTTCTTTTTTTTTTTTTGTTGATCATTATAAGGTCTGGTCTTTTGGCCGAGATTCGGTGATCCGTTTGTATGTTAAAGTCCCATAGGAGTTTGTGTGTGTCATTTTCTCGGACAGGTGCTGGGTTGTGCACATACTATTTGTTGGCATGGTCAAATTTAAATTTCTTGCACATTTCCTAGTGGATCACCTTGCCCCCGTCCAGTTGTGTCTTGCCTTGTACTCCTTCTGTGCTACTTATTATTATCAAAAACGAATAAAAGTATTTACTTTTAAATATCTATTCTCACAGCAAAGATACGTTTGAACCTACGCAGGAATACGACGCAAAAAACCAAAACCACAGTTACTAAACAATAGAGATATTAGCAATAAATATACGATAACACTGAGAAATAAATGCAAAGCTCTTCAGGAAATAGCCAAAACACTTACTCCGAATGACGATTTTTTTTAGCTTCATCAATGCCCACGTGGAAACAGCAGAAGTATCGATAGCAACCGAACTGATCACCAAACATAGAGTTCCGTGAAAGACATTAGCAGTTAGGAAAAAACAAGACGACGTGAAAACGGCATCCCTATGTAATAAAAGGAACCCAACAAATGCCAACACTCAGAAACTTTATTAATGCATAACAAAAAGAATAAATAGAATAAATCTAAGGTAAGAACAATAAAATTAAGGATTCGGCAGAAGATAGACCATCACGAAGGGCGTTGTTGATAGTAAATGAAGTGAGTAAAAGAAAGAGCATATCCAGAGCTAAGATAAAAGTTGCCAGCATAGATGAACGAATACAAATGTGGAAAGAACGTTTCAAGAATTTGCTTGGATACTCCCTTAAAGTTACATCATATCACGAAAATTATTAATAACCAACTTGACATCAAACTAGGACAGTTTACTTAAGAAGAACCCGACGTAGTACTAAAAAAAAAAACATTAGAAGCAAGAAAGCTGCCGGTCTTGATGAAATGCTACCAGAAATATGGCTGACAAAGCAATTAGATGATTCACTGATCCGATACTGCAACTCTGTATATCACCAAAACACGATAGAGAGATGGACAAAAGGCTGCATACCCACTTTCCGGAAGAAAGATGACATCGAAATTGCCAACAACTACTGAGACATGACCCTTACATTCATAGTAGGTAAGATTTAAAGTGAGACAATTCTTAGAAAAAATCAAAATGGTTATTTGAAATCAGTAGACAAGTTCACGTACCTCAGAAGCAGCATCTCATCTATAGGAAATGACATCAATAAACGACTAGTGAAGGCATAGACTGCTATCGATTGGATATTGATCATAATGAAATTAGTCTTATCCGATAAGATAAAAGGAAATTTCTTCCAAGCTGCGGTTGTGTCATTTCTGCTATATGGATGCACCACATGGGAAGTGACTAAGGGTATAGAAAAAAAGCTAGACGGGAATTGAACAAGAATTCAGCTATATATTGAACAAATCCTGGAACCATCATCCCACAAAATAGTAGCTGTCTGGCCATATACCGCCCATCTCTCATCCCTTTACTAAACCAATGGAAAATTGAAAATTTGTCCGGGAATTTACAAAGAAATGGTCTATTAGACTTCACTGGCCACCGAAGAAAATCTATTGCATTCGTGAAAGATTGTATTTCTTTGATAAAGAATATTTAGATTAGTTTAATTCATATCAGAAAAAAAACCAAGACTGTCACTGTCATAAAAACAGGAAAAAAAATATAAATAAGGAAATACTAATTCTAATTTTTTTTCAATGGATTCCATAGTATTCACTCAATTCGGGTTATGAACCCATTTTCTCTGTATGGCATAAGATAAATAAATTTATCTAAATAAACTTAATATATATTGTTAAAGGTATGTTCAAAGAAGTCAATTCTATACATATATATATATATATATATATATTCAAAGAAGTTAATTTTATATATATATATATATATATTAAATCGCGAGTCGGGACTATCCTACTACAGTTTCGCCTGAACCGGCTCCTAAGGGTACCTAGCACCGAGTCGGTGCTAGGTACCCTGAGGAGCCGGTTCAGGCGAAATTGTTGTAGGATAGTCCCGACTCGCGATTTCATCATCATCATCATGTCGCGCCGCCTGCGCGGATATCCCTGACCGTCTCTCGCCATTTCTCCCTATCATTCATCGCCTCCGGCAGGTCTTCAGGATTACAACCCGTGTCCTCACATAGCTGCTGTATGTAAGTTCGTGCTGGTCGTCCCACACTTGCACATCCATGAGTGGGGGTCCACAGGAGTACATCGCTTATGAGCTCGTCCTTGCTTCTCCAGCAGTGTCCTGCGTGTCTGGTTCGTCGAACTTGTATAGTTTTTGTGATGGGGGGCAAGTGTCCGTATAGTTGGAGTCTCGTAGGGTGTTGTCGCCAGGACTTGTTTAATACTGCTCTCAACATTCTTGTGTAATTTCCGTCCAGCCTCCTCTCCAGCCGCTTCGTAAGCGTCCATGTGGTGCATCCATATAGCAGTATCGACACAACCGCTGCCTGGAAGAAACTGCGTTTCATTTTATCTGTTAGGTCCGACTTCCATATGATCGAGAGCCTATCGATAGCTGTCCATGCCTTCGTCAGTCGTGTGTCGATGTCCTTCTCGGTTGATGAGACGCTGCTTCCTAGGTAGGTGAATTTGTCGACTAGTTTCAGAGAGGCTCCGTCTAGTGTGGCAATGTTGCCTGTTTGGTTGTAACACATATATTCGGTTTTGTTTGCATTGACATGTAGGCCAATGCCAGCTGCAGCTCGTTCCAGACTATGTAGTAGTGTCTCTGCTTGATTAGGCGTATTCGCTAGTAACGCCAAGTCATCAGCGTAGTCGGCGTCCGTGATTGTTTTTGCGGGGTACCTTTTGCTTCTTCTCTTAGTCAGCTCAAAGCCATTTTCTCTGATTTTGTCGATCGAAGTCCTAAGCACATAGTCTAGACAGATGATAAAGAGGTACGGGGCTAGTGTGTCTCCTTGTAGTACTCCTGCAACAATGTCGAAGTATTCCGTGTCTCCATCTGGTGAACGTACTTTTACTTTGGTGTTTCTGTAGAGAATCATTATCGCTGCTACGGTTTCTTTTGGTAGGCCGTAAGCTAGTAGGATTTGCTCCATCTTCCCTCTGTGTATGGAATCGAAGGCCTTGGTAAAGTCGACAAATAGTAATGTCGCCTGTAAGTTTTTTGCCCGAACGCCTTCCAGGATTCTACGGATGGTCAGTATTTGTGAGGTTGTGGATCTATTTCTCCGGAAGCCATTTTGGTTTTTCCTAAGGATGTTTTCCATTTTGGGTTCTATGCGGTTTCGTAGTAGGGCATTGTAGATTTTGGCTGCTATGGATGTAAGTGTTATCCCTCGGTAGTTCTTGGCTAGTCCGAGGTCGCCTTTTTTAGGGAATGGAAGGATGCATCCCTTCGTCCATCGTTCTATCCTATTTTGACTATAGACTGCGTTGCATTGCCGGAGCAGTATATCGTCGAATTGTCTCGTCTTCCACACTTCTGGGGGGATCTCGTCTAGCCCCGCCGCTTTCCTATTTTTAATTCTTCTGAGAACCGTGTCGAGTTCTTCTTTGGTGAAAGGACCTAGTTTTACGTCTAATTGCTTACTAATAATTCTGGTGATCGGTTCATCCGTTATTTCCGGTGGGTTTCCTAGTAGATTTTTGAAATGCTGTTCCCACAGTTTTATTCTTTCTTGTTGGCTTGCAGCTTTCAATTTTGCTTTGGCTGTGCTCTTTCTTCCACTTACTTCGTTTATTGTTTGCCAGGCTATCCTGGATTGCCTATCTTCCACCGAGTCTCTAATCTTATCTATCTGATTTTGTACGTATTCTGCCTGTTCTTTTAGGTATATTCCTGTTAATTGATGTTGCGCCTTTTCTAGTTCTCGTGCATTTGTATTTGTTGGGTTCTGTTGATAGTTTTTGGAGGCAGTCTTCACAAGTGCACGTTTTTCTCTAGCCGCTAGCGTTTCCCAAGGGACTCTATATTTAGTTCTAGGTTTTGTTGGAATACACTTTTCTGCCGCCTCCAGGTGTGCTTCTACAAAATTTTCATATTCGTCATTTGGGGTGCCTATTTCTACCTTCTCTTGTAGTGCTTCGAATCTGTTTCTTAATTCTAATGCATATTTGTCTCTAATATCTCTGTTGTTGAGTAGGGCCCAGTCATAGTGCTTGGTCGTCGCTTTACGTGTGGCGTTTTTTCTTAGGCTTAGTCGTACTTTGGCCGTAACTATTCGATGATCGGAGGACACACCCTCGAAGGAGGAGTATGCCTCGCAATTCATCGCACTGTTTTTCCATTTCCTGTTTATAAGGACGTAGTCTATCTGTGCTTTACTCTTATTCGCGTATGTGTAGGTCCATAATTTCCCCTCCCTTTTTTGAAAGTTTGTATTGAGGCAGGTTAATCTATTTTCTATCATGAAATCTATTAAATGCTGTCCATTCCTGTTAGACGCGTAGTGTAGGCTGTATTTGTTGTGTCTGTTTTTCCCGATTTGTGCATTCATATCTCCGCCAATGACTAGCAGGTTGTGTTTCGGAATGCTACGTACTAGGGAGGATAGATCTTCGTAGAAGGTGGCTATTTCGTTTTCTTCGCTAACATTGGTAGGGCTGTAGCAGGAGATAATTGTTGCTTTGGGGTTGCCATTAAACGTTGCGGCCATCATCCTAGGTTGTATTCTCTCAATGCTGTTCAGTATTTTTAACGCTCTCGGTCCTAGAAGTATTCCCACCCCTCCTACCGATGCATTGACAGAGTTTTTCCATGCCGATACAGTCACCAGCATCCATCCATTTCCAGTTTCGTGATACTTGATATCTTCGGTGTGCGTGTATCGGTGCTCTTGTATGCAAATTATATCTATCTTATGTTCTACGGCTGATGCAGTTAGCTCTGATAGTTGACCTATTCTATTTAGGGTTCTCACGTTAAATGTCGCTATCTGTATTGTTTGTTTGCATTTTAGTAGTTTTTGTTTGAGCTCTGTAGCTGATTTTTCGAACACCGAGGCCAGGGCTCCAACCTTAGCAGGACGCGCCCCTTTTTTACCCGCGCGAAGAGCGATGCGGTTTATGGATCTGGTTTGAGTACAAGTCATGGTTATCTTTCGATGGCTGTTTTTGTTCTCATCTATAGAAGCCACTCTTATAGATGAGCAGCAGTAGTTCTCCGATCGAACTGGCAATCTTGAGCGTTAAGCCGCAAGACTCACACGTACAGCATGCTGCTTCCCATGTGTACGCGGTAGTAATAAAAAAAAAAAAAAAAAAAATTCTTTTTTCTTAAGTTTTAACTTAGTTAAAGTCCAGGACTGCTGGATGTTAAAATTCAAAGAAATTTTGTGGTATATTTCATGGTTATCTAGTGGTGGACAGAGAGAGAGAGAGAGAGAGAGAGAGAGACAGAGAGAGAGAGAGAGAGAAAGAAAGAGAGAGGAGGAGTCAACTCTTTTATGGCTTTCGTCTTTAGCACGTGTTAGACTACATTTGAGGTGTTTTGGATTTTTTTTTTTTTCCTTTCTTTTCAGGGGGGGGCATTTTGGGGGTTTTCTTTAGCAAATTTAGAAGTTCGCCTTCCAAAAGTAAAGTTTTCCTGGAAATTAAGTCGCATAAGTCTTCATTCTTCATTTAAACAACACAATAATACAGCTGAGATTTAAGACATTACTATTTTAAATCAAATGTGCATTTTTAAATGAATAGTTTAGTAGAATAAATTTACTGACCTCTGTGAAAAAACTTCTGGAAACGGAATCACTTCCAAACGTATGCATACTATTTCAACAAATGAAGGATTAAATTATTACTAATTTTAGTATTTATATTAAAGGTTCCACTCCTATATCATGGTCAACTGGTGGTGGACAGAGAGAGAGAGAGAGAGAGAGAGAGAGAGAGACACAGAGAGAGAGAGAGAAAGAAAGAGAGAGGAGGAGTCAACTCTTTTATGGCTTTCGTCTTTAGCACGTGTTAGACTACATTTGAGGTTTTTTGGATTTTTTTTTTTTTTCCTTTCTTTTCAGGGGGGGGGCATTTTGGGGGTTTTCTTTAGCAAATTTAGAAGTTCGCCTTCCAAAAGTAAAGTTTTCCTGGAAATTAAGTCGCATAAGTCTTCATTCTTCATTTAAACAACACAATAATACAGCTGAGATTTAAGACATTACTATTTTAAATCAAATGTGCATTTTTAAATGAATAGTTTAGTAGAATAAATTTACTGACCTCTGTGAAAAAACTTCTGGAAACGGAATCACTTCCAAACGTATGCATACTATTTCAACAAAAAAAAAAAAAAAAAAAAAAAAAAAAATTTCTGTAATTAGCCCTACTTTTGTATTGAGCACTATTTGTAATTGTAGCATTGCAGCATTTTATGGTGGGTTTTTGTTCTTTTGACCAACGGACTGCATATCTCTTGATTTTTGTTAACTGGTGTGACGAGGTTGGCCTTTTCTTTATTTTTTTCCAAAAGAACCCCACCAACTAAGGAGTGATTCGGGATATTGTTATCTCTAAATTCTGGCGTTTCTTTTTTCTTTTGGTAAAACTATAAAAATCTTTTCGTAAAACTATAAAAATCGAAATGTATATATATATATATATATATATATATATATATATATATATATATATATATATATATATTTCGATTTTACAATTACGACTATCTCGAAGCAAATCCTTTTTTTAGCAATGTATAGTTTAACCATATTTTTAAAGGACTACACTAAGAAAAGTCACTGTATCAATTGCCTAAAAAGAATAAAACGTTTTTTCCTTTGACAAACATTGAAAAGCAAACGGGTCCTGATAAAGAAATGAATATTAGATAATGCTGTTGGGTTTTGGGACCCCCCTTGGTCAAATGATCTTCCGAGAATCTATTCTATATCATAAAAATGATAAATAAACCACGGGACAATCATCCAGTCAATCTGATTTCTTTTTAATTCTAAACAAGTGACCGATAACAAAGTTCATCTCACGTCATCAATAAAGAGAGAGGGAGAGAGAGAGAGATATGGGGGGGGACTAAGTGATGTTCTTATTTAGGAAAGAGAGAAGAATTCTAATTTGTATTTGAAACTCTTTTGTTGAATTTGGATGATAAAAAATGAAAAAAATAATATAAAGAAAGGAAAAAGTTTTATTTTGTGATGACAAATTTTAGGTTACGTTTGTTTATATGTAAGCGTAACTTTGAAATATTGACTAGAATGTGAGTATATATATATATATATATATATATATATATATATATGCAGACATACATACACAAAAATGCATACTCACATACAAACATACAAACACATACATGCACACTCATAAACATACGCACCTACACATGCACGGTATCTCACACTAAAACACACGCATATATACATACTCTCTCTCGCACACACACACACACACACACACACACACACACACACACACACACACACACACACACACACACACACACACACACACACATATATATATATATATATATATATATATATATATAATTCTAATGAGAATTAAAGTTATATATATGAAATACGTTCAAATATCACACATTCATACTCACACACACATTCACAATTCGCATTCACACACACACATACACATTCTATGTCTCTCGCTCTCTCTCTCTCTCACTCATACACACACATGCACACACACATGCACCATATATATATATATATATATATATATATATATATATATATATATATATATATAAATCGCAGGAGAATTAAAGAAATATATATGAAATACATTCAAATATTAGAAAATAACGTTCTTATTTCCATAAAAATCGTATGATTTCATCAGGGCATGAATAAATTGATATTTTGTATTTAAAAATGAAACTGAACTTTAAAAATTAATATGGACCCTTGAAGTGAAAGAAGAATGCGTTTTGGGAGGATAAAGAAAATTGTTCAAGGGTAGACGATGAACGTTTGAAATCTTTAAAATGTCATCTGCATGACTTGAATTCAAAACTGACGCCCATCCAAATGTTATTTGTTGACTGCAGATAAACATGAATAAAAAAAAAATTCAAGTATGTATGAAAATGCATAAATAAACATGCTCGTCAAAAGAAAAGTTTTCATTTTAATGTAAATAACATGTCATCACTAATCGATTAAGAGTATTTATTTCGTCTTAATTCTTAAAACATTTATCGCAATTTCTAGATCGCCCTTCTATGAGCATTAAGACAGCAATGTGAAACAGAAATAAAAGAGAAAAAAAAATTCTGGAGCGATCTTAACTTATATTCTTTATATTTATCAGCCTGTCTCTGTGATAGCTCGAGAGGCCCATATCATAATTAAAAGCTTAGTTCTAGAGAGTAATTCCATTATGCAGCTCCAGCCCTATGTCTAAAATGGATAAGGGCTAGGTTGACGGCTCGGTGCTTGACGCACCTCTGAAAATGAACACCACTGGAGTCTTGCTTCCGTCCATGTGTCACATTCTCGGGAGTTGGATGAAAAGCTGATCTGTCGGACGCAGATACCACTTCTGCAGATGGATAAGACTCCACCACAAAAATGTCCTGGGGATGACAAAAATCCTTATCCTGTGATGAGGCTCAAGTTATGTGGTTCTGGGGGAGTATTGAGCCACCACTTCATTGCTGTTTTTAACTGCTTCTCTTGGCCAGGTGTGCTAGTTCTTGTTAGGATTCTGTGTATGCGTCAAATAGATCTGTTTGAAAACCATTTCAATAAGATATAAGTACGTGATATCATGTAGCTGTGCGGAAACATGTGATAATTATTAAATAGAAATAGTTGCTTCAAACCGTGTAAATTTGCCTGAATTATAAAGAATAAAAATAGTTGAAACCATATAAACCTGTGCAAATTATTTGTGTTTGGTAGGAATACTTGGTATCATACATTTGAGGGCAAACATGATTATCGATAAATAAAAAGAAAGTGAAATATATCTTTAGAAATATAGTTATGATTTCAATCAAACATATAAAATGAATCAAATTTCGAAATTAAATAACCCACAAAGCGTACCCAATAAAATATGTTAAGGTCTACTCAATGGTTCAAATAGATGTTTGAAAATTATTAGTATTAGATAGGAATACTTAAAATCACTGGACCGTTTGCAAGTTATTTGTATCAGGAATAATAACTTAAGGCTATAATTGTTAATAAATGATTATTATAATTAGTAACTTAAAACCCTATAATTGCTCGAACTATTTGAAGTTATATAATTGGGTGCAAAGTATTCGTATTATAATGGAATATTTGAAATCATACAATTGTGTACGAACGAATCAGGAGAAGAAAGAAAGAGAAAGAGATTTATTTACATTTTATGGCATATTAATTCCTTATGGGTTATTTAATGCTGAAATGGAATTCTCTGGTAAACGTTTTATCGTAATCGCAATTATATTTTCAATATCAAAATACATTTTTTAGCTGAACTTTTTCATCTGTCTATTGTAATTTGTTTACCAACAGCTATATACGAGGTGCATACGACACGTTTCCAGACTTTTTTCGTATGGGCACTTTTACTGATAGTACACGCATGATACTCTAGTCCCCTTCAGCTGCAATGCATATGTTGTACCCTTACAACTTCTGGAAGGCCCCATGGAAGTCCTCTTGTGTGAGCGTGTCAATGACCTTCGTCACAGCCTCTTTCATCTCCTCAATTGTCTCATAATGACAGCCTCTGAGCTTAGAGAATAAGCAAAAGTCACAGAGAGCAAGGTATGGACTATAGGGAGGGTGAGAAACTGTCTTGATGCCAATCTTATTCAAATAGTCTGTGACAAGGATGGAGTTGTGGACTGGTGCATTGTCCTGGTGGAAATGTCACAGACTTAATTTGAAGAGTGCTGGCCTCTACCGACGAAATCTCTTCCTGAACTCCCTTAAAACCTCAAAATAGTAACCCTAACCCTAACCCTTTGGCCAGTCAACTCTGGTGTATTGACTTCCTTACTCCTCCCAAACCTCACGTCATCCCTCATAGACTCCCTGCCTTCCTTGAATATCTTATGCCACTCAAAAACTGATGCTCGATTCATGCAAGATGCTCCAAAAACAGTCTGAAGCATTCCATGAGTTTCTGTGGCATTTTTCCAAGTTTAAAACAGAATTTTATTGCATATCGTTCTTCTAAAGTGTCAGATTGGACTTTTGAACTTCACCAGCTGTGACAATCAGGCTTTAGTAGGGTGTATTCCAATTGCTGCTGTAGCTGTTCATTTGAACCTGAAATCATACAGATTGGTCATTTATCTCATAATGTGTATAGCAATAAGATACTGAATTTTCGAAAGTCTACAACAATTTTAAATGCCTGTACGAAAAAAGTCTGGAAACTTATCGTATACACCTCGTAATATCAAGTATTCCTATCTAATTCTAATAATTTATACATAATATAGTTTAAAGTATTTAACAATAATCGTTTGTTTTTTTAATATTAACAACTGTTTACTGCATTTAGTAGCATTCGACTATGTTTGACTTTTGACTTACATTGAAATAACCTTGTTTGTCTGTGAATCTAAGAAGTAAAGTTTCTCGCTTGCCAAATTGTCATGTTCACAATTAATCTCATTCATGAAAAGAAGGAGAATGTAGACAACAGGAAGTCTAAACATGCAGAAAAAACAGCATCAAAAATGCGAAGAAACATACTTGAAAAAAACACAAAAAATAAATACATAAAAATATTTCAATTGCGTAAGAGTTCGTGTGTTTTAAAGAAGAAGGAACCATCTCGACCCAAAGTGGCAAAACTCTAAACTTAGTAGAGCAGTTAACGTTACTCGGGAATTAGCATCGTTTATTTAATGAAATTATTGTCAACATACGCATAAGTTTTCACTCATATGGACATCTGATCTAGCCGATGAAATTAAACGAGATTTATTCCAAGTTGTGGCCATTTCCTATATGAATTAACCACGTGGGCGTTAACAAAACGCACAGGGAAAAACTAGATGGGAATTATTCAATAATACTACGAGAAGTCTTCAACAAATTCTTGAAGCAACACTCTAAAAACAGCAGCTGTACGGCCACCTACTTCCCATTCCACGAGTCACCCAAATAAAACAAACAAGACATGCAAGGTACTGCTGGAAAATTAAGGATGAACTCATAAGTGACGTTCTCTTATGAACTCCTACCCATGGACACACCCGTGTTGGCTGACCAGCAAAGACTTACATAAGCTCTGTGGTGAGACTGGATACACTCATGAAGACCTGCAAGGAGCCATGGACGATAGGGACGGATGGGAGATCTGTGCTGTCCTCGCGACTTGATGATAATGGTTTTGAGTATTTCTATTGAATACCTATTCTTATCAAACAGATCTATTTGACTTATAAATGGGTTCCCCTACTAATAGATACTAACATTGCAGGTCAGGGTGGAAATGGGAATAATAACAATAAAACATTACACCTCATCTCCTTGAGCTTCAAAAAGGAAGCCTCATTAATGTGGCTTTGTGTATTATCCACAGCTTCCCCCCCCCGCATAAAAATGAATAAACACACATAGAAGATATTCACCAATTTTTATTATTTAGCAGTAAATAAACTAATAACAAATAAGACACAAAATATTTTTGAAAAACATTCCGTAATATTTTCCTCTATATGTCTCAGATAAAGATTATATCATTAATTTAAATAATTCAATCTTTCATTATTGTGGCAGAGATAAAGTCCTATTAGCTTTTTTCTGAAATTCAGGTCACAATTCCAAGCAGTTCACCTGCATGTCATTTCTCAAAGAAATTGGAGGGTTACTTACCGATGACCAACTTTTCTTCCAGTAACACATGATAGTTCCTACTGAGTCACATGATAAAAAAAGATTCCAAACTCTACTTAAAAAATCACTGAACCGTCTCAAAACAGTAAGTTACTCTGACATGCGACACTTTCGTTGAATTTAGTTTCTTACTGCTAGACTTGCTCACTTACAAGGCGAGAAAGTCCTGGTATACTCAGACCCAACTCTAGCCCCTGTCAAAAAAATATGGAATTAATACACTTCAATAATATTTAACTTGGCTTAAGCAGTAAACAAATAACATATAAGAGGCAAAATATTTTTGCAAAACATTGTATATTTTCTCTCTATGTCATTGGTTAAAGTGCTGGACTGCGGAATCGTAGTGAGTTCGAACACCAGTGCTATTACGTTTCTTTTCGGACCAATGCCCTTTGGGAAAGGAATGAACACCTCTTTCAGCTGTGGGTTAAATAGTACCACTACTGTCTTCGAAGGATGGATTTGGCTTTAAATAACACAAGAAGGTTGATATGACATAAAAAACAATAAACCAAACTAAACCTCTATGTTATGAAAAATAAATTAATTCAGTCAAGTTTGTTTAAAGAATATCTTATTCAGCCATAAATTTCAGCCCCTAAAGAAAAAAAAATTGCGTCTAATTCTTTATTTGTTTATTCTTAAATATATATCTAAGTTAATATCTCAGTGCGTTAATTTCTGTCAGGATGAGAGAGAGACAGAGAGAGAGAGAGGGAGAAAGAGAGAGGGGGGGTGTTAATATCTTAAATTTTGCCGTATAACATCCATGATTTACTGTTTAATTTTGCATAGTCATCTACGGATTGGTAAAGAGAGTGATAAACATTTTTTTGCTTTTTTTTTTTGTTAAGTCTTGACTTTTGCCACCCGTCGAATCGTTCGTTGGCATTCTTCTTTTTCTTCACATTTCTATTTCTTTTTATTTTAACTCGTTCTTTTCTTCCACCTCACTAGACCGACCTTTTTCCCCCGACAAATTCAATTTAACCTAGTGACTTCAATTTTTCCTGTCACTTTCCCCACCAACGCTCTTTGCCGGCCGTCAACCCTTGTCGGTTGTTTGTTCATGGCCTTAAAGACCTACCTGCTGCTCTCCTTCTTTCTTTTCTGATGCAAATGCTAACAGCAGCAACGTTTCTTTTAGTCAACCCGACTGCTTGTTTTGCCCTCCAAATACGACATTGCTTGACTTTCCCGGCGCGCTACTGTGACAGATGGAATTTTATCACTGCTCTCACCCTGGTAACCGTAACCAACCTTTTTCCTTCCTGCTATTTTTTCATTTCTTTCATATGTTTCTCTTTCCTTCTTTTCTTCGCCTCTATACATGTGTATTCGTATATGAGTATCCGTATGTGTGGGACAATGTTAGTTTTTATGCGTGTTTTAGTTGCTCTTTGCTCTTTCCTGCTTTAACAGTCAATATGGCTGCCGAATAATGGCCGACCGCTGAATCTCCCGGGATCACTAGGATAATCTAAATCCATTTTGTTAAACATAATTCTTTCTTTTGGGAGGGAGTAGGGGTTGATTTATATTTGTCATTTTGTTTCATATTTTCTCTTTTCTCTCTTTTTTCTGATGTTAGTCTTGTCCACACAGAGAAGAAACTAATTGCAATTTTTTTAACACGCCAGTTAACTATTGCAGCGATATCGTCTGCTTTCTTTCAACATATGGACAACAGCATCAGACTGTAATCTTACCAACGTGCACATATCACCTCTGAGTAATCTCACATGTTCAAATACTTTCTTTATTTCTTTTTATTTTCTAGATGACTTTATATCATTTTGTCTTTTATATGCCTTTGTTAATTTATTTAATTAAGCGTCCCTATCGAGTTGTGTTTCACAAAACGCCATGGTTGCTCAGTAACGATATAAAAGTGTTGCAAGCATGGCTGAGTCGTTTCACGGTGGACAGACTGTGTAACAGGTGTAGTGCTTGTTAGGTAAACACTTCAGTTATTTTAACATAACTGAATCTCGCGGGTTTCCGTTGCGGACTCAATAATCCTAATTTATCAACATTTATTCACAAGCAAGCAGATGTAATTTTGAGCGAAGAGTGCCGACGATATCTGGAGTGCGTTACCCACACTTTTCGAGAGGCTGGCATACGTGTTCTGTGGACACCCGGAAGGCAGTTATGTACAGTTTCTTTGTTAACCGGTGCAAGGTTACACTGTGTATTCCGTCCTTATTGAGTTTTTAACCAGTCAAACCTGAGTACCTGTTTCCTGGTTTATATTGAATATAAAGTCAAAGGAGAAATAAATGAATGACAGCATCAATTTTCTGCGTATGTGCTTGTACATCAACAAATAAAACACACACACATAATTCCTGTCGAAAGAGCGTAGAATATGTCAACTGCATTCTATGCAAAGAGGATATGATCCTCCCCCATCAAGGAAAGTGTCTTACATCCGGTAGTGAGGCTCCTAATTTGGAGTTCTGATTTATATGGATCCCCCACTTCATTGTACTTACTCTCAGGGACACTCTAACATGTAAGGGTCCTATCTATGGGTCAAATAGATCGATTTGACAATTATTCGTAATCAATAGGAATACTTAATACTATACAACGGTGTATATTTTCTTAGGATTAAGTACTTATTTACTACTACTACTACTACTACTACCAATGATAGTAATAATAATAATAATTATTATTATTATTATTATTATTTACTTGAAACCAAATATATGCTTGGTAATTATTTGTGTTTGATAGAAGCATTTTTATTAGATAGGAATAAAAAGTTAGCGACCGTAGTCGAGGGTGACCCAAAGGCTCCCTTTCCAATAGCTTCTATATCGGTGGAGGGGGCGCTACTCCTTTCCCTGGATTACTCCTCTTTACCCTTGATACGTGCCTTATATTGGTGAGTGTTAAGCAAGGAGGTATCAAGTGCCATTTTAAAAGTCTTTGGTATGACGCGACCTGGGATTGAACCCAGATCTCTCGGACCATTGGGAAGCCCTCTACCCACTAGGCCAATGTGTTGAGAATATGAGACCTTGTGTGTATTAAGAATAGTTACTTGTTTACTAAAGATTATTATCATTTGTTATTTCTTGCCATATAATTGGTTTTAAATCGTAGTTGTTAGATGATAAAAAAAACTTTTGTATTAGAAAGGAGAACTTGAAAATTAATTATATTTGAATATTTGATATCATATAACTGTGCAAACAAATGATTAAGGACAAATAAGAAAAGAGCAATTTATAAGAAAATTCATCGGGACATTGAAAATATAATTAAGATTATAATCAAACCTGATCAAAAAATGATAGCAATCAAACATGACCAAATAATCATTGGACAGAAATAGGAATATTATTATAGTTCCGTCTGATGGTTATGCAATCCGCAAAAAACTTTTAGGTTATATGAGTACATAATTTGTATGTTTTTAGGTTTTAAACTTGTTTTCTTATAACAGCCTCGAGAAGTATCTTGTACACTTTTTATTTGTATTTTTTATGGATATTAAAGTTAATTCATTTTAGAACAAAGGTTAACACGAATTCGAAACATTTTTATTTCCCTTCAAAAGAAAAAAAAAAAGAAATGAAAAAGAAAATAAGTGAATTCGACAATTTCATACTCCGCTTCTTGTAAATGGCAAATAGATTATTTAAAAATACTTGGATAGAACAATCTTTTGGAAAATTTCTTCATACACTTTATTTCCTAAATATTCCTATGTACGTGCACAAGACAAGCTAAATCAAAAACTTTCCAGATATTCTTTGTTAGTCATCTTTATTGTCACATTTATCGAAAAGAGATTTTTGCTCAAATACACAATAATTATAAATGTATATGCAAGGGTCATTCAATATAAGAGGAACTTGAATATTTCTTTTTTGTTCAGTCTTTTTTTCCATAAATATAAAACTCTGAATTATTTTGCTTGGTTTATTACAAAAACGATTCTCTCTCGAAAAAAATTGTTTTGAGACTATTCACAATGGTGGCAAATTTTAGGCTTGAACAGAGGTCTTTCATCAATTATTTGGGGACTAAGAAGTGCAAACCATGTGAAATTAAAAAAAAAGTGTGATACATACGGAGAAACATATTGTAGTCAAAATATCTTTACTAATGATCTATATATAGACTTACCGCTACGAGCCTGCGTAAAAAAATACAGTCCATAGATTTAAACTCATTGACACTCTGGTAAAGAAGTTCCAAGAGCAGCGTTTAGAAAAGAAGGTCATGTTGACTATTTTTTGAAGCACGAAAGAACACATGACTACTGACTTTCTTGAAAAGGTGTAATTGTAAACAGTGTTTCCAATTGCCAACCCTTTGGTAACATTCACCTTATTTATTAAACGACCCTCATATTTCTGTGTCTGTATGTTCGACATAATGTTCATAGCTGTATAAACGTAAGTTCAATCCCTAGTCGGGCCAGTTTAAGTTTTACATATTGCTAAAAGACCTTTTTGATGTCAGAGACCATTACGGAATTTGATCTGGTGGAAATCCTAATTCGTTCAAGCAATTCTTTCAAAAAGCCATGTGACTTTACCTTTTTAGTCATTTTGATTGATTTTGACCAAATTTTGAAGGATATTGGTTTTTTTTTTCATTTGACAAAAATCTTTCAAAAGTATTTTTCAGAAATTTAACAGACAGAGGAAAAAACATGAGTAAATTGAATTTTCATTTACTCAGTTGAGCTATTTTCATTTACTCAGTTGAGCAATTTTCATTAACTCAGTTGAGTTGAGTTTAGCACAAGACTTCAACAATGTATTTACCCAACCCTTCCATGACAAGAGGGATGCGATACGAGGTGAATTTTTACTGCGGGTTCCAACTCTTCTGAATCTAAAAATTTTCTTCTCGGCTTGTTGTTTAACCAAGACTAGAGAATCCAATCTGCTCTACTCTTTAACCCTAGATGAGTTGAGGCAGATAAATTCATGCCTTTTCTTAAGTCCTCAGTTTGAAGAAAAACGCAGTTAGATTCGTGTAAGATATGAACTTGAGTCACTGACTCCATTTCTTACGACGATAACCATTACACTAAGAGCACTTCCATATCTAATCAACAGTGTTCTACTAGACTATCACATCAAACCGCTTGAGATACCACGTAACTTCTTATGTTAATTGCAATTACATTTAACTAAGTATTTAAGTATTTTTCCTGTTTTTGACCCTAAAAATATCATTATTATTGTGGGAGCCTTACCCATCTTACCATAATGGACTCTTCTCACCATTATTAGTACTGAGAGATTTCGCTACCAGAGGCAGATCAATATCAGGTGTTATCCGAACAGTACGAGACTTCTTACCTTTTCTATGTAACTCTATCTTTCTTGTGTAATATAATCTGTTATCTAATATCCGTTTTTGCGTTTTCATTAGTGACCCTTTCCGGGGCCACAACAATTATCAAATAAACAGTTATAAGCAGTGTTATGTATCTTTTTGACTTCTGGGAATGTTTGCTTACATACCAATCGGTGTAGATCTCGAATACATCGATTGCATTCTCTGCAGCACTAAATGGCACTAAACTGCATCTGCTGGTAAAGTTTCAGTTCTATACCTTTGGCGTGTGAGAACTCATCTCTTTCTCCTTTGAGAATCACACGTTCAAGTACTTCTAACAAGCTGAAAGGCTTGATCGTCGGAGAATTTACAGAATTTTCAAAACTATGAAGAACAACCCGAAAGCTTTTTTTTGCGATTTCTTTCTTCTTTAGACTTTTCTTCATTTTTGTTTCTGCTTCCCACTATCATGTCCATTTCTTACTACAGCAACCCTGTAAACACTTGTTCTGTCATTAGTTTCTTCCCTTATTTCTAACTGACACTCCCCTTTCTGGAAATCTTCATTTTTTTGCTGCCATTGAATCTCTGCCTCGCCATACTCTCCGTTTCATTATCCGTTGCTAATTTTGGCCTTCTTTCCTGACTCAAGAAAACTGATTGACTACTTTCTACTTTCTTATATTTGGCCACCATATCCTCCGTCCTCTTGAGGAGGCTTAAAATATCCTGACTTTATCTGAAGAGGGGTGAGATCGATCTAAAAAGTGGGGGGGGCGGTGAGCATGAAACTAAATTGAGTGGTGATGCTTTAGTTCAGGGGAGAAAAAAGAATCTGAAGAAAGAATAGATTTGAATTTTGACCATTGGTAAAAACAGAATTTCGAGATTCATCACTTATACGAATCATTTTATTTTGTTATAACAACTAAACTATAGTAAAGCAATATTTTATGAATTTTACAAAGTATATCTGCTTTGATGTTTTGATTTTGACGACCAAACGTAGAAATAGAAATAGAAATCTGATGTATTTCAGAATGCTGTTAACAGTAAAATTCAATATATGTAGTCACTTTACGTAATGATGGATTCATGTGACTTCAGCAAAAATTCTTGTGCTGTTTATTTTATTATTGTTTTTACCTCTCAAAAACAAACGACTAGAAGGGAAATTCGTTTGTTCAAATATTCATTCGCGTGAATATATATCTATCTATCTATCTATCTATATATATATATATATATATATATATATATATATATATATATATATATATATATATAAGACTTCAAAGAATAGGTGAGCCCAAAAACCATACTTCTATTGTCACCACTGCCATCTCTCTCTCTCTCTCTATATATATATATATATAGAGAGAGAGAGAGAGAGAAAGAGTGAGAGAACAACCCGAAAGATTTTTTTAGCAATTTCTTCTTTAGACTTTTCTTCATTTTTGTTTCTCTCTCTCTCTATATATATATATATAGAGAGAGAGAGAGAGAGAGAAAGAGAGATGGTAGTGGTGACGCCAGGAGTAGGGTTTTCGGGGTCACATATTCTTTGAAGCCTTTTGCGAAGCAATAAAAATTCTCTCAGAAGAAGTCATTTGTTCTTAACTTTAGCTGCAATCAACTCAGCTATTCAGGAATAATTAATTTAACTCTTTAACTGTTTATAGTTTTGTTTTATTTTCATGCCTTATAATGCTGATTTAGATCAATTTTGCTGACAGGGCTTTTAATAATGTTACAAGGAAAACAAACAGAAAAAAAAAGTATAGATTTCGGGCTCATGAAAATCAGTCTTCATAAAGCAAACGAAATCCTTTTAATGATTTGGCTCTGAAAAATATATTTCTGGCTGAAATTATAAAAATACCAAATGTGTTTTACACACCATTTTTCAAAGAATATATTCTTGCTTCAACATAACTCGTAAATTTTGAATGTAAATATTTTTGTGTTGATTATATTACATGAGGGAAAATTATTAATACGACATCGGTACCAAAAGATTCCGGGCCCATTTAAATTCTGTGTGTGTGTGTGTGTGTGTGTGTGATCTATTTCATTGACCCAGATATTAAGTAGGTAGCATCAAAGATTCTTGCGTCGATTGAGGCAGGCGCTTAACGTGGGTCAAAGACATGTTTTGAAAAATGCAGCTGGCTAAGAAAAATATCTCTGTGGTTTTTGTAGACTGTTCAACAGCTAAGTATCAGGTGTGCAAACCCACAAAGCACAGAGATTTGATTTATTGAATGAAATGTTGTTAAATATTAAAATTCTTCTCATATTCTAAACTATATGTAAAATATGTTGGTTGTTCGTTCAAAGAAAGAATAAGAATATATCTTTAAAATAGGTAAGTCCACGAAGAGATTTGTATTTTTTAAAAATCTATTTATTCGGTTCTTACATACGTGTTATATATGTGTATCTTTCCAGCTTGTTACTTTCGTCAGAGAACATATATGGCACAAGGCCTTGTTAATGGGATACTCGATGAGACTTGAAATCACTCTTGTTCGCAGTTTGAATGTTTTTCCGTTGGTTAAGGGTTTTATATAGAAGTCATCTTTTTCTTACCTTAGTCAGCTTTACCCCTCTTTGATATTTGATAGGTTTTTGTCATTGCGTGTGAGTAGGCATTGGAGTGGTTTTGGGTTTCACTAACAGTTATTTTTCTTTTGTGTGTGTGTGTGTGTGTGTGTGTGTGTGTCTGCGTGTGTGTGTGTGGGTGTCTTGGGGATTTTTTGGGTATGAGTAGCAGTGTGGTTTTAAATTTACTGGTAACTTTTTTCCTAATAGTTTTTGTCTGAGTATATGTATACACATATCTATGCATGTTTGTGTATATATACATATATATATATATATATGTGTGTGTGTGTGTGTGTGTGTGTGTGTTTCCAGCTTGACAGAGAACATGACTGACACAAAGTCTAGTTAATGGGTATTCAATGAGATTTCTAAATTATACATGAAGTAAATTATCTTGAAATTATCGGTAAGTGAAACATTGACGACCTAAATTTGCCATTGATATATATATATATATATATATATATATATATATATATATATATATATATATATATATATATATATATATATATAAGATAGAGACAGAGGGAGACAGAGAGATAGAGACAGATACAAATAGACAGAGATTGAGATATGATGGTCTCAACATGTTGACACTTCTATGCTGTTACCTTTCTGATATTATGATTTAGAATAGTCGTCAACGACTCCCTATTTTTCTCATCATATTCTTGATATTTTTTCAAGCAGTCTTCATAATATGCATTCTGATTTTCTTGTTAGTACTTCCTTAGAAGTGTTAGTACTTTTTAATCGTGTGTGAAAGATTTCAAGACTATCTATATACAATAAACATACTCCAATAAATACGTCTATTTTAAAAAGAAAATCATCCTACACACACACACACACACACACACACACACACATATATATATATATATATATATATACGGGAGATTGGGGTCCAATCCCAGATTGATTCATACCAAAGACTCAAAAAATGATGCCCCCTTGCTTAAAACTCAGCATTATAAGGTAAAGATCAAGGGTAACAGTAGGGATCCAGGGAAAGAAGTAACCTTAAAAGGGAGCTTCGGGCTGCCCTTAACTACTGTCGGCCAACTTACGTAACTATATATATATATATATATGACTAATTTACTTAGCCCGAACAAATTAGATATTTCTGAGAGTAGAAAAAGAAGGAAATTGATAATTGATCAATGGTTCTTGCAAATACAACCCTAAAATCTCATTTAAAACGTTTTGTCACTCAATTCCTATGACGCACATTAAAAATCTGAAAAAAAGTGATTTATGTAAATGCCATCAACGGCAGGTCGATTATATGCATAATTCATAAAATGCATAATTCATTTAAGAAATATTTGTTTATATCTAAGTGCACGAGGTTTGATTCTAGTTTCAATAACTGCTGCTGAATAATAAAAACTATACAATTATCTCTTATAGAAAAGAAGCACTTCAGAACGTGGTCATTTTGGATAAAACATTCAAAACCATCACTCTTTTACTGGAACACCACAATCAGATAAAACTTATTTTTTAACTGATATATAAAATATCGGTTTTATAAGACTCAATCGACGGCGATTTCATCCTGTTTTCTACAATTCAGATCTGAAACGTTTTTATTATTCTACCTGTATTTTTTGACTTTTATTGTATGTCACCTAATTTCAATCACTCGCAACTTCATATCATTTTTTTTTTGTTTTCGTCAAATTCACTTTTACGTCATTAGACTACATTTCAGTTCAGCGAACTGTCCAACGTTAGATCATTTAATAACGTCACGTACGTCATCATAAAAAGACGCGTAACCGATTATATTATCCTTAGAAATAACGAAAATACATAAAAATTAACAATAAAAGATAAAGGAAGCTAAAATGAATTTAAAATACAATAAAAACATCTTTTAAAGTAGAATAAAATATTAACATAGAATAATTTTAAGCAAATGAATGCTATTACATAGTCACGCCGTACTTAAATATTTAAATTCTTTGATGCCTTAACGAGATTTAAATTCTTCCTCATGTTGTTTACAATAATTTTAATGTGTTTCTCGTCATACTGACGACGTTTACATTGGTAAATCCCAAATTAAATAACAAACTTTTATTGACAATGGCCATTATTCTGAAGAAAATGTGACTAATATATATTTTTATGTTCTCTCAGGTTTAGCATGAGTTACATTCTTTAGCAATTAATTTACGGTGTTAGTTTTCATTTTTAAGCCATACCTGAATTACATCACGGTTTTGAAACCAATTAACGACGTAGGGCATAGTATGATTGTTTATTCTTAAAACCTTTCGGTGGATATCAACCATACAACAAAAGTGACAGTACATACTGTCGAAGAGTACAGCTGGTAAACCAATCGTGCCACTGGCGCAGACGTGTCAGTACAACATTTATGAAAAAGTTTCAGAACATATTCAATGTTCCTGTAGTGGATAGAAACGTCAGATTTTTTTTGTTCAGCTTAAACCTACCTTCAAAAATTTCGTAGAGATTCGTCTTACACGTGATGGTGATATGACCAAAATTTATATGCTTTGTGGAAAATCTAAAAAAGAAAATAACACCACTAAGAATCAAACTTAAAAAAAATCCCAAAACAACCATTTGAGATGTGATTAAAAAATCAAGAAATCATGGTTGATAAGAAAATGAAATCAGAGAATGAGATATAAGTGAAAAGTGTGTATTTACCCGACCCCACCAACACAGGCAGTAGTGGACACTAGGTCAATTTTTGAGTGGAGTACGGCAGATTAGTTTCAGCTTTTTCCCTCTTCTAAATTGATTAATTTACGAAAGACAGAAGAACCCTATCTGTCCTTCTATCTATTCATTGTTGATGGTAGATGAGATTAATTCATACCTTTCAGAAGAGCAAATAGCCTCGTTCAGGTTTGAACTCAGATCGCTGATTTAATTTCCAAAGGCGATTACCGTTACGTCAAGCGTGCCTACAAAAGTTTAGGTTAGACGAATATATCAATTTGTCAAAATTGCGTTGAAAAATTATAAGTAAATCCTAAAACCACATTGGAACCTATACTAATGGTAGCATTTTTGTTACTGCTGCTGTTTCGTAGCTGATGTCAATGAAAAATGAAAATCGCTGGTTACAAACGTTTTAGTTTCTTAGCTGGTTGCTTTATTTTGCGGTATGTCAAACCCTATTGGGTTATTTAATGCTGAAGTCATTTTTCCTGGTTAGCATATGATATCAAATAATTGATGATAATTTGTAAACAATTAAAACATCAACTATCAATTCTCAATATTAAAGGTATAGACATAATTGTAGGATTGCAAGTAACTTTCACTATTAAATAATAATAATAATAATAATAATAATAATAATAATAATAATATGTAGAAAAATGGCAAGTGTAGGCTATGTGGTGATTGCGTTGGAACTTTTGATCTGATAATAAGAGAATGCTGTAAACTGTCCTAAAAAAGTGTAAGGCGAGTAACAGCTGGGCGAGAAAAGTGATCCATTAGGAATTGTAAAAGACATTTAAATTAGACCATGCTGACAAATGGTAAAGGCATAAACTAAAATCTGTCTTTAAGAATAAATCTAGTAAAATTTTCCCTGATTTTTGACTGACAAACGAATTACCCAATCCCGCTGAGAAGACCCAGCCGAGTAATTACAAAAAGAGAACTTATCTTACTGATTTACCGTTTCTGTTGATGACTTTGTGAAAATAAAAAAAAAAGCGAAAAGATGTTCAAATACTTCGATCTTTTATGAGAGCTGAAAAAGGTGTCGAACATGAAAGTGACACTGATACCAATTGTAATTTGTACTTTTTGGACGGGTCTCCCCCAAGGTCTGTAAAAGAAATTAGAAGAGAGCTGAAAAAGTTGTGGAGCATGAAAATATGACAGATACCAATTGTAATTAGTGCCCTTAGAATGGTTTCCCAAGGCCAGTCAAATAAACTGGAAGAAAGCTGAAAAAAGGTGTCGAACATGAAAGTGATACTGTTACCAATTTTAATAGGTACCCTCTGAACGGTCTCCTAAGGTCTGTAAAAGAAACAGGAAGAACTGGAAATCAAAGGAAGAATCAAAGTCATCCACACTTTTAAAATTAGCTAGAATAGTTTGAAGTGTACTGAAGACCTAAAGACCTGCTGACACCTAGACTTTAGGGAAAAAATACCAATCAAAACTGGTATGAAAAAATTGCAAAGATTAAAAAAAGAAATAATAATATATTTTTGCGCAGATTAATATGATCCCAAGTATTCCAATCTAATTCCAATAATGTTCATACAAATCGTTTTAAACTCATAAATGGCGCCCTAACAGATACAGAATCTTTGGTCAGAGTTGAACCGGGAGTAATGGCAACTAACAAATGATTTCTCTCTCTCTCTCTCTCTCTCTGTGTCTCTCAGTAGCTTCAAAATAGAAATTTCACCATCGGATGTAGTTTAGGTTTATACTCTGGACTCATCCTTTTTTAGGGAGAGGTCTTACCCTACAGCCGAGGATACAGTTGGTATATTTTAAGTTATACCGACCGAAAGGAGAAGGTTTTGTGGGCTTCTTATCGCATTGTAATGGCTAGCAACCGTGTCGTGTATAAAAGATACGGCTCGAGTAACATTTGAAAAAAAATGTTTCCAATTGTAAATTATTTCTCTTTTGTCTGCAGAAACAAAAGTAAAGAACTTGTCCTGTGCCTAAAAAGGTCTAAGTTTTCTCAATCGGCAGATCAAATTGCAACTCATCATCAAGATTTCTTTCTTTTTTGTCGCTTTTTTCTCTATCTTTTTTTTTCTCTTTATCTTTATAATAACACTCACTGTCCAATCGAGTGACATATGTTAGAGAAGCGACTTGAACAAATAATGATAACAAAACACTGTGTTTTGTAAAATTGGCAGCAGAGGTAAACATCGGTCATTTCACTCTTTAGTGTCTGTAAACACTTGAGGATAGTCGAAATTACTGCTAGCCAACGAGAAGACATAATTTATCACGAGTTACTTGAGTGTGCAGATGTTAATGCGATCAGCCTTTAGCGATAGTCATAACTTTATGAATATCACGGTGTGCGTTCTATAAGTGGGCCAGGCAAATCACTTGTTGATTATATGGATTTAACTTCGACAGTAGAGGCGACACCTTATCAGTATATAAAAAAAAACTAATGAAAATGAATAAACAGGTAAAAATAACAACTGGGATATATGATAAAATACGGCTCTGTCGATTAATTATATGATTGAAAATTTTTGTTTGTCTTCATTTTGTTTTGTCGTTACTGGTTCTCTATTGCCAGGCAAATAATAACCAGAGATTAATAAAGTCAAACTGATACCTTATGTTGGCTTTAGTTAATATTTATCATTTGGCTCTTTAAAGATTTTACAAGGACATTGATGAGCTTGTTATAGGGAAACATTTCTCGAAAAACAGTTTTTTTTCTCTCATGAAAAGCTTACACAGTCATAACAATTGAAAAATGAATGATTCTGAAATAACAGCTCTAATGGCCATCTTTAAAAGGCAAAATGCTAAAATTAAGGCTTTACTAAAAATCTAAAGTGAAAATGTGCAAGGATTGTTTAAATATACCAATATAGCATAAATATCATCTATATATTTTTGAGATTGCTTTTGAATTAATATATCATTATCAAAGTTTATACATTAAATAGTGTGCATTCTGTCTTTGTGTCCATTTCTCAGTCTGACTGTACCTGGCTGTAACTCTCCCCATCTGTCTCTCGCTATATATATGTGTGTGTGGTACATTCAATAAGTTTCCAGACTTTTTTTACTGGCATTTAAAATTGTCGTAGATTCTTGAAATTCACTATGTTATTGCTATACATCTTATGAGATGACTGATCAATTTTTATGATTTCAGCTTCAAATAAACAGCTAGAGCAGAAATTGTAATACGCCCTACTAAAGCCTGATTGTCACAGCTGGTGAATTTCAAAAACGCAATCTGGACGTGAGGACACTCTAGAAGAACGATATGCAATAAAATTCTGTTTTAAACTTGGAAAAATGCCACAGAAAGGTATGGAATGCTTCAGACTGCTTTTGGAGCATTTTGCATAAATCAAACATCAGTTTTTGAGTGGCATAAGAAATACAAGAAAGGCAGGGATTCTGTGAGGGATGATGAGAGGTATGCGAGGAGTAAGGAAGTCAATATACCAGAGTTGATTGGCCAAAGGGTTAGGGTTACTATGTTGAGGTTTTCAGGGAGCACAGGAAGAGATTCCGTCGGTAGAAGCCAGCACTCTTCAAATTGGGTCTATGGCATTTCCTGCCGGACAATGCACCAGTCCACAACTCCATCCTTGTCACAGACTATTTGACCAAGACGGGCATCAAGACAGTTCTTCAGCCTCCCTATAGACCAGACCTTGCTCCCTGTGACTTTTGCTTATTCCCTAAGCTCAGAGGGTCGTTATGAGACAATCGAGGAGAGGAAAGAGGCTGTGACGAAGGTCATTCACACGCTCACACAAGAGGAATTCCATGAGGCCTTGCAGGAGTTGTTGGAACGGTACAAGTGCATTGCAGCCGGAGGAGATTACATCGAAGGGGACTTGAGTTTCATGTGTGTACTATCAATAAAAGTACCCAGACGAAAACAGTCTGAAAACCAATTTAATGTTCCTCGTATATATATATATATATATATATATATCCACGAGGTCGGAGACTCTTGATCTAATCATTTTATAGACGAGAGACTGGTCGTGACCAAGCGGCATAGACTCTGTGTTAACGATCTACAAACGTAGTTCTCCATTTGATCTACAAATAAAATGATCTATAAACGAAAATGGACATTTTTTTTTGGTTTGGTTTGGTTTGGTGTCTTTCTTTAATTGCATATCAAGCTTTGTTGGTTATTTAATGCCAAAGAACAGAAAGGCATAAACCCACTAATTCCCCAACTGAGTCCACAGTTGGAGTTCAAACTTGCTTACTTCAAGGATAAAGTACAGCTCTTTAACCATTACTCCACGGCTACTCCCTCAACTCTTTCTTTATAAATATAGTAAACTATATATATATATATATATATGGAAGTAAATAAGGAAATAAATCCGACAGTATGAAGAAAAGTTGAAAAAGCAAAATTATCCAAAATTTGATGAAATTATAATAAAAGTCGACGTTTAACGTTTCAGTTGTAATAGGACTTTAAATTCGTACAAATGTACTTAAAATAGCAATGGATGTTTGATGAAAAAACAGGAGAATAGAAAGTTTGTATAAAAAAAAGAAAGATTCATAATAGCATATGCAGCGTTCTTTTTTTTAAAGTATTAATACATTTTTGTCACGTGGACTGATGTTTAATATTTGCTAGGTTTCTGAAGGATATAACGGAAGATAATAAAACAATGATAGAATTTTTTTGACAAAAAAAAAATGGAGGAAAGGAAGAGAAATTAAATATGAACGTATTGTTCTTGAGGGTTAATTTAATTTTAATATATTGGTCTCAAGGAAGTATAATTATGTGAGGAGATAAAGTGAATTAGAATTTGATATGTTGTAGCTATTTAGAACTAATTTACCTAAGAAAGGGTATATATTGAAAAACCCGGGACGAGTATTAACGGAGGATAAAAGCGAAATAGCACTGGCTTAAAAAATTGGGTTAATATTTTATTATGGATATGAGCTAACATTGTAGCTGCATTGAAATTGAAGTCATGGTTAGTTTTAGATGCATGTAGGAAGAGACTTGCCTAATCTAATGTCACGTTTGTGCTCATATAGACGTTTTATAAGTTTTCTGGTTGTCTCGCCAATATATTTCTTTTTACAGATTTTTCAAGGAATAAAGTAGACGCCAGCATTAGATTTAATATGTTGATGAAATTTCCTGTGAATTAAGTTACGAATAGTTTTAGCGGATAAAGTAGCAGTTTTAGTATCAAGGTTACTTAAATTATGTTTTACAAAGTTAGTGGAAGAATTACCTGGTAAAATAATGTGTTTATGGGGAAGTCTTATTGTATTTGGAGGTGAATTGATGGCGGTTTGAGATCGTTTTCTTTTGTAGATTTTAAGCGCTTTAGATTTCACAAATTATATAAAAGGTTTAGGGTAAAGAAGGTTTAGAAAGGAGTTTTCTAGATAATTGAATTCATCATCTAGGTATTTAGGGGAGCAAATGCATAGGGTCCTAAAGTAAAAACCTTTAATAATTCCTCTTTTGGAGTTGGTGTGATGATATGAATAAAAATGTATATGGTCCTTTTACCGGTGGTTTTACAGAATATTTTAAATTCTAATTATTTCTATGACTAAGTAAGATATCTAAGAAAGATTAAGAGTTGTTGGTTCATGTGTGAACTTTATGGTAGGTTCAATTTTGTTCAGTCTGTCTGTGATTTTTCTAAATCAAGTTCTCGTGAGTAAATACGTAGGCAGACATCAATGTATTGGAAATAAATAAATTACTAGGAATTATATTTTTAAAAGGATCCGATTCAAGGAATTCAAGATAGTTGCATGCGAGCACACCCCTGAGAGGAGAATCCATCGGCAAACCGAAATTCCGTTGATAAAAAGTGTTGTAAAGTTGGAAATAACAAAATAACGTGCATAAAATACAGATTTCAATTAATTTGGAGACAAGTAGAGGTAATGTAATATTCGTTTTTCGAAGGTCATTTTCTAAACGTCAAAAACATTCAGCAACCAGTATATTAGGATTTGATATCAAGATTAGCTAAGGATTTGTTTTTCCTATTAATTTTAGTTATTTTCTTAAGGAGTGAGTCAAAATTATTGATATGCGCATCACTGATTTGACCTAATATAGAGGATAGTGACTTACCTAAAAATTTTGCGATTTTATGGGGGACCGAACCTATGCCAGAGATAATTGGCCTTAAAGGAATCTCAGATTTATTGGTTTTAGGGAGACCATAAATTTTTGGGATAGTGGGCTGCTAGTTAATTAACAAAGACCAACATTTTTCTTCTTTGAGACTTATTTCTTGTGAGACTTCTTAAGATTATTCACATTTTTTAAAATGGTTTGTGGAGAGATCTGTTCTTAAGTGTTATTATTATCGAGTAAATCTAATAGTTTTCATCAAACATCAATCACTATTTTAACAACATTTTTCCTGAATTTAAAATCCTGATGAAGTTTATTACAACCGAAACGTTCAACGTAGACTTTCCTAATAAATTCATCAAAATTCGGATTATTTTGTTTTTTCAACTTTTCTTGAACATATATCATCATCATCATCATCATCATCATGTCACACTGCTAGCACGGATCTCCCTGACCCTCTCTCGCCACCCGTCTCTATCGTCCATTGTTCTCGGGAGGTCTTCAAGGCTATATCCTGTATCGACACTGAGCTGTTGTATATAGGTTCGAGCTGGTCTTCCTGCCTTTGCTCGTCCATGTGAAGGGATCCACAGGAGTATGTCGCTTTTGAGTTCATCCTTACTTCTCCAGCAGTGTCTATCGTGTCTGGTTCGTCTAACTTGGATAATTTTCGTGATAGGTGGTAGGAGGGCGTACAGATACTGCTTTATGGGGTGCTGCCCCCAGAACTTGTTCAATATTGCTCGTAGCATTCTTAGGTAATTGCTGTCAAGCTTTTGCGCCGTACATTTAGTCAGCGTCCATGTAGTGCATCCAAATAGCAGTATCGACACGACCACTGCTTGGAAAAAACTGCAGTTTATTTTATCGGTCAGGTCTGACTTTCATCGATAGCTCCTCATGCCTTTGCTAGTCGCGAGTTAATGTCTTTCTCAGTTGATGAGACACTGCTTCCTAGGTAGGTGAACTTGTCCACAAGTTTTAGAGAACTAACATTTAGTTTGGTGATGTTGCCTCGTTCATTAAAGCACATGTATTCCGTCTTGTCTCTGTTGACATTGACGCCTATATCACCAACTGCTCGTTCCAGACTATGTAGCAGGGTGTCGACTCGAGCGGGTGTATTTTCCAAAAGCGCTTTGCCATCGACGTCGTCAACGTCCATTATTGTTTGTACGAGGTATCTTCGGCTTCGTTTCTTTGCCAGCTTGAAACTGTTATCTTTCATTATATCAATAGATGTTCTAAACACGTAGTCTAGGCAGATGATAAAGAGGTATGGGGCTAATGTGTCTCCTTGCAGCACACCTGCTACAATTTCGAAGTAGTCTGTTTCTCTATTCGGGGGGATATATATATATATATATATATATATATATATATATATATATCAACCTGTCGGCAGAACATAAAAAGCATAAATAGTTTACTAGATATGAGATTTAACGGCATGCGCGTGTTGTTTCCGGTTTTGAAGCCCTGAAGCCATTATTGCCAATTCCAATCTTAACAGGAGTTGTAGTATCTGTTACCGTCTTATTTATAAGTCTCATCTAGTATTAGATATATATACTTGAGATTATAGAACTGTGCACAAACAAATGAATATTTTTAAATTGGAATAGTTACATTCAACCATGTAAGTAAGTAAAGTAAAGTTAGCGACCATAGTCGAGGGTGACCCGAAGGCTCCCTTTTCGATAGCTACTACACCAAGGTGTAGGGGAGGGCGCTACTCCATTCCCAGGATTGCTCCACTTTACCCTTGAACCGTACCTTATAATGCTGAGTGTTAAGCAAGGTGGTATCAAGTACCATTTTTAAAGTCTTTGGTATGACTCGACCTGGGATTGAACCCAGATCTCCCGGGCCATTGGCGAACACTCTAACCGCTGGGCCAATAACCATGTAAGTGTGTGTAAATTATCAATAGAAACATAAATACGTTAAACCATATAACCGTGTTCAAACCTTGTGCATTGAAAGTAATCAATTCAAACTATTATTGAAAACGTACAATTGATTGTAAAAATACAAACTTCGGAATGCCCCAGTTTGAGTTGATATGCTATGAAACTAAAACAATCATATATATATATATATATATATATATATTGTGTGTGTGTGTGTGTGTGTGTGTGTGTATAATTATATGGATGTAAATTTTAAAATGTAAATAAAGAAATGCGCACCACAAAGCAACTTATGTAATAAATGGATTCTGCCTAAACGTCTCGATTATCCAGTGATAATTTGAAAATAACCATGATATGATCCTCGCTGCATTTTGAACAAAATACGTATTTTTGTTGAAACAAAAGTTCGCGTAAATGCATTCAGCATCATTTCTACAGACCAGACATAGCTCTGTACGACTTTCTTTTGTTTTATGAAGAGGAAGTACATCACAAATACAGGATTATAATATATAGAGGATCTTAAAACAAACATGACGAATATTACAGCACATCAAAAGAAAAATTTTTCGTCGTGCTTCCACCAAATAGCAACTCGTTTGAATAAGTGTGTCAAATGACATAGTTTATAAAAAAATTAACGTTTTATTCATTATCTATTTATATCTTGGCAAATGCAGCTTCAGTATTGACAGTTTTTGAAGACAACTTGTATTAAGACAGTCAATATTACTGGGTAATTGATAGGCGTTTTATACCCATATAAGGCAGAACGCAACAATAATATTCTAACAAACTAGCTTCTTGACTATTATCGTACGACCAGGCACAATAGATAAATAGATAGATATATTGAGAGAGAGAGAGAGAGAGAGAGAGAGAGAGAGAGAGAAGAAGAAGAAGAAGAAGAAGAAGAAAAGCACGAAAAATTTCAAGAAAAATGCTCAATACTGTTTTTGTTTGTTAATTACTTTCTTTCTTTTCAAAACTGATGAATTTGATGAGGTGTTTCAATGTTTTTAAAGTTTGTTAACTTTTGTTATGTTATTTAATGCCGATGTCATTTTTTTTACTGGCAATTAGAACGATCCAAATAACCGTTTGTGAATTTAGCATAAAGTATCTCTTCTTAATACAAAAGATTGCTGTTCTATTGCTTGATGTAAAAATTCCTAATAATTATTAATTTATTCATGGTGAGTTTTTCACAGCAGCATCAGGTGGTGGTGGTAATTCACTGAGTAATACCAAGTCTTCCCTGGTCTCTAGGACCTTTCTGATATTTCAAGCCGATCTTAATTCTTTAGTCTGGAGCGTCTCGATTCTTCTCCTGATATTATCATTGTTGCTTATAATAATAATAATAATAATAATAACACGATTGGGTGGGGAAAGTAATCCCCTTGGGGATTAGGCAAGAAACTGAAATTTGATCGTACGAACAAATGGTATATGCACTACCCAGAATCTGTACTGGATAATGAGATACACAAAATTCCCTGGAATTTTGAGATACAAACTGATCACCTAATCTCGGATAGATGACCTGACCTGGTGATAAAAAAAAAAAAGAACCTGCCGAATAGTGGACTTAGCTGTCCTAGCTAACCACTGGTTAAAACTGAAAGAAAGCGAAAAGAGACACACATACCTAAGCCTTGCTAGTATATATGTATGCTGATAAAAGCTATGGAACATGAAAAAGACGGTGATACCAGTTGTTATTGGTAAGCGAGGTACGGTCACCAAAGGATTAATGAAGGGACTGGTAGACCTGAAAATAAGAGGACGAGTGGAGATCATCTAAACGACAGCATTATTAAGATTAGCCAGAATACTGAGAAGAATCCAAGAAAGTTAGGAGATTTTCTGTCTCTCCAACTTCAATGAGAAACCATCAACTAACGCTGGTGTGAACAACTGAAATACAAATAACTATCAATATAATTTCAATTATTTCAAATGCATTATTCCAAGTAACTAATAATCCTTTGTAAACAAGTAATTATTATTAATACGAATAATTTGCTCACAGTTACATATTTTCAATCACTAACAATTTTCAGTGGGATGGATGTTATATACTTTGTTATATGCGAGTGATTTGGGGAGTAATAGCGATGTAGCGTTGATTCCACACTCTCTTGAGAGATATTTCTGAGTGTTTTGCAAGACTTAACACCAGAAAACACGAAAACAAACCCAAACATAGTTGAACGCAATGTTGTGTCAGTAGAGACTACTTAATGAGAATCGAAATCACGAAGCTCACAAATGTGCCTCCAACACCAAATTGCTTATCAATGGGCTCTGCTCAGTCATTACTTCACACATTTTGGAGATGCATTTTGTGTTTGCCTTTCATTTTGAGCTAATGGCCATGGGAAAAGCATTGATCTATCTGTTCACTCCTCCAGCTATACAGAAATAGTTGGGCAGACAGTGTTCTTTAACTTTATTTTAGCAACCAGTTTAGAAGAAGGAAAACCAACAATAAGCTTAAAAACTGACCTTGTGTCACATTTATCTGGCACAATACTGTCCGCTTATATATATATATATATATATATATATATATATATATACTCCTGCCAGATATAGAAAGCTTGGGAAATGTTTACAATGAATCAAAGCAACCATGGTCAGTTTATTGCTACATCCAGTTTCATTCTCTATCGATTGGTTAGTACACGTATTGAAAATGAACAGCAGGTCGTTGTGCAAAAAATAGAGAATGAAATGATGCAATAAGGTAATAAAAAGTAAAAAAAAACAACAACAACGGTAACAATAACAACAACAACAACAACAAAACAAAAAGAAAAAAGACTTCTAAACAAAACTAATGAATATCTATAGTTTGCTGAAAACAAAGGCTGCGAATAACATAAGCCTGTTGGGTCAATAACCGATACAAAAATAGATTCACAATCAAACGAATGTTTTCAAACGAATCCACCAAGCTAAAATCTAAAGGAATTAACAGGTATTGAATGAACAAAAACAAGTTCTTTAAAATGGCTTTCTATGAATAGTCCACTGGTTGGTATAATAGGGCGTTACTTGTGACTGACGTTAGCAAACGAGTTAAGCTCCATTTTATGTTTTTTTTTATCTCTTTTTTTTGGTTCTCGAATCCTTCAATGTTCATTTTAGTTCATTTTTCCCTGCTGAAGTTTTATTTTTCCAATACGCGTATTAATTTTCTCCTTATAGCTCAGTGCTTATCTTGTTATCTGCGCTTATCTCTTTTTAAAAGGAAATTTTACTTTATTTTAAATTCCTCTATTACACATTCACTTTCTCTTGTACGTTTATCCCGTCATTGTACTTTCATTCCCTAATTGTTTATATATCATTCTTCTATTCCTACGTTGCTGTTCAGATCTCATCAATAATCTCATACAGCAGCTATGTGAGGACACGGGTTGTAATCCTGAAGACCTGCCGGAGGCGATGAATGATAGGGAGAAATGGCGAGAGACGGTCAGGGATATCCGCGCAGGCGGCGCGACATGATGATGATGATATTTAGAATATAGGGATATACTCTTGCAACTCTTTCGCAATGGGCAAGATGCGACACGATGTCATTTTTTTAGTGGAGTTCAACTTGCTTGAATTAAGAGTTTTCGTCTTTTTGACTGGTTGCCTTATCAAGACTAAAGAACCTAGGCAGCCCAACTATTTGGCTATAGCTGGGGGCGGGCACAAATAATAAATTCATGCCTTTCCCAAAGATATTGCGAAGTTAAATGAATACAGTTTCGTCTAAGATTTGAACTTGAGTCGCCGAAACTGCTTTTTTACAACGACAGCTGTTACACTAAGACCCTCTGATTTAAGCAATTACATAACTGGATACCCATGAATATATTTGGTTTCCTTTGTTGTAGCGGTCCATAATTTTGCTGATGCTTCTTTTTTAGAAAGCAGAAAAAAAATTATGATTTCATAGGTTTGGTTTCTTTGTTTAATGGCATATCAACCATTGTAGGTTATTTAATGCGAAAGCCATAATTTCATAGCTTTCTTCGTGGTATCGAAAGTTTGACTGATAAACAATGAATTCAGCTCTCCTCATTAAAATTTATATATTTGTCTGAAAATTGCTTCATTCTCTCAGTTAAAACAGTTTAAGAGCATAGCGTTAATATAAATCTCGTCATGATAAGATTGGTTATGCTTACATAAAACTCACACGCACTTCCAAAACACACTTACTTGATCACGTGTAACAAAGACGAATAGCAAGTGACTTGAATATATATATTTGAAATATTCAGTATATATATATATATATATATATATATATATATATATATATATATATTGCCATGCACAGAGAGACTGTTCCGTTGTATCATAACTCTTCAGTGCAGCTAGACACGCAAGATTCTCGAAGCTGGGATCGAAACCCAGCTGACTCAAACACCAATCCATATATATATATATATATATATATATATATATATATATGTATATTTAGGCAGCATTTCTTCGTTAATGCAAATTTCATTAAACATAATAGACATTTTATGTCTCCATATTTTCTTCTAGATCCGTTCGAATTCCCGTATTTCTTTTATCGTATTCGGGGGGAATTGATTTATGTATTGTCCATAGTTGTATGTATCCCTAGTACTTTCTGCCCGACTTTGGGCCATCATCAGGGGAGGATCTATTAAAAAAGTGATGTAACTTTTGTTCTAGCATATTACTACTGTGTAAGGGCGTCTTTGCCGTTAAAGATTGTGGCGTTTGCTTTTAAATGTAATTCTATAATTAGTGCCAGTAGCTAAAGACATTTAAGTACATTAGCACTGGTTCGAAAATTAATTCTATTAAGTGTTGGTTGCAGGTTTCTAATATGTAATGCTTCGAGAATCTGAAGTTTTTGTTTATTATTTTGATGTTCTAATATTGTTGTGTTGTCGGTGAGAATTTTCCGTAGTTGTGTTGTTGGGCATAAATGTTTTTTTAAAATGCTAAGCTACTAAACTTGTGTCAGAAAGGTGCATTGTAAGTCTCCTCGACAGGATAGTTGAGGTTAAACCAACATATATATTATTATTATCAGAGATACAATCTCCTAAAGGACATTTAGATTTATATATAACGTTGGCTTTTTGCAAAACCCCAATTGAGGGAGAGGAATTATTTCTAATGACTAAATTCGAGGTTTTAAACTTATTATAATAAATAGTAAGTTTTATTCTTTTATGAGGATCAGTGGGGTGTATGTTTTTGTGAATCAATGTTTTCAATATTTTTTCATCGGATTTATAATTGAAGTGCATTTGGTTACGATAAAAAAGGTTGATATATGTTTGTTGACTGGATGGAGTAGTACACTGTTTATTTTGTTGGTAAACATTTTTGATCATACGTTTAATTTGTTCATCAACAATATAGTCAGGAAACCCATTATTGATGAGAGCCTGTTTTATGTTTTCTACCTCTTTATAAAATATTGTTTTGGAGGAGGAGATTAGTTTGGCACGGGATATTAGATTATGAATAATTGCTTTTTTATATCTGAAGGGGCATTCACTTTTAAAGTTGAGGGTACAGGAGTTATTACAAGAGGGTTTTTTGTAAGTGGAGGTAGTGAAGTTATTATTATTGTTAGTATCGATGAGAACATCTAAAAAGGAAATTTTATTGTTTTTGTTTAGTTCATGAGTAAAGTTAAGAACTGAATTGTTTTGGAAGGTGTCTTGTAGTATGTTGATTTCGTTAATATTATTAGTAAGAATAAGGATATCATCAACATATCTTAGGTATATTGGAGATTTTTTATGCTATTAAAAATTCTATTTTCGAGATCGGACATGTAGAAATTACTGAAAATCGGGCCCAGGACAGACCCCATAGATACACCATCTGTCTGAACGTAAATATTTCCAAGATGGTCATAAAATGGAACTTCAGTAGTGCATGTTAGGAGTAGTTTTCGGAGTATATTAGGGTTGATTTTAAGAGGAGGAAGAGATGGGTTATTATAAATATTATTTATAATAATATCAATTGGTTCATTAACAGGTACATTAGTAAATAAATTTTCTACATCGAGTGAGGCTAATATACCATTATTTGGTTTAATTGTATGAAGAACTTGAATTAATTCATATGTAGATGTTATGTTGTATTTGCTAGGTAAGTATGGTGAAATAAGCTGTTTTATTGTTTTTGTGAGTTGATAAATTGGTGTAGGTATTTGTGATATAATAGGGCGTAGAGGATGATTAGGTTTATGTATTTTTACAGTCCCGTAAAGATAGCCGGGTTTATAAATATGTAGAAAATATGTAGACATAAAATGTCTATAATGTTTAATGAAATTTGGATACATATATATATATATATATATATATATATATGTGTGTGTGTATGTAAAATTATTTTTTCGTTGTACGCCCAAAGAGAGAAAAGAGTAAGTATTTCAAAATAGATTTGTATTTTTTGAATAATTATTTATTTCGTTCTTACATACATGTATATTTCTTTCATCAGAAAACATATGTAGCACAAGGCTATATGAATGGAGCACTCAATAAGACTCGACCAACAAACCTACACAAGTTAGTTCGAGTCTCATTGGGTGTCATGCTCATATAACCTTGTGTCACATATGTTCTCTGACAAAAGCAACAGCTGGAAACATACAAGTATGTAAGAACGAAATAGATAATTCTTTAAAAATACAAATCTTTTTTCATTTTGAAATATATACATATATGTGTGTGTGTGTGTGTGTGTGTGTGTGTGTTAATCTTATTGATTATATAACCTTTTAGAGGTCGGGCTCATTGGCTTTGTGGGTAGAGTGTTCGCCAATGGTCCGGGAGACATGGGTTCAATCCCAGGTGGAGTCATACCAAAGACTTTTAAAATGGTACTTGATACCTCCTTGCTTTACACTCAGCAATATAAGGTACGTATCAAGGGTAAAGTGGAGCGATCCAGGGAAAGGAGTAGCGCCCCCCTTACTTCTCTGTAGTAGCTATTGAAAAGGGAGCCTTCGGGTACCTTATATTGCTGAGTGTTAAGCAAGGAGGTATCAAGTACCATTTTTAAAGTCTTTGGTATGACGCGAACTGGGATTGAACCCATGTCTCCCGGACCATTGGCGAATACTCTACTCACTAGGCCAATGAGCCGGTGAAGTAAAGTCGAGGGTGACCCGTAAGTAAAATTTTGAATTTTTGTGATTTTTTTATCTTCCTGACTTACATTATCAATCAACAGACATTCATTTCATTCTTAGTTTGAAATTAAAAAAAGAAATTTAGGAATCATTCAATCTTTAATTTGTAAACACCTTCCCATTTTTTCGCAAACTTATTTATTTTTGATTAAAAAAAAAAGACCGAAATTAAGTTCGATTACGTTTATCCTTAATATTTTATCTTCTTTTATTATCGATGCAGATTCGGACTCCGTTTTTCTTTTACCCGTGAACGTTTTTTTGCTTTTTAATGAGAACCCCATTTGCCTGTTTCTCCTCAGCTTTTGTCCCCTCCCCCCACTCGCCATCACAGTCTATTTATACTCAACTGATACTACTACTACTACTACTACTCTACAGAAAGCATTAAGACATAGTTCTCATGTGCGCCTTTCGTTTTACTTCTTTCACTTCATTAAAAGCTGTCTTCTTGTTTTATTTCGTGGGGGGGGGGATTTCCCACTTCTATATGATCTTCTCTCCCATCACTCCATCTTAAAGTCTCGTTTTCTTTTTTTATTTTCTTCTTCTCTCCATTTCTTCCATTCTCTCATTCTCTTTTTCATATTTGTAACGCTATCTCTCCCCCAGTCCAGTTCGTCTCTTGGTGACTGGTCAATGAACACCAACCTTCTTCATACAATGCTGCAGCTAAAAGGTTTTGGAGCGCGATTTTCCTGTTTGACAGGAAATTATGCCATCTGAATCGGCCTTTTTTCACCAACAAATCTTGAATCGAGATTAATTCAGACCAAGAAAAAGAGTTCGGAGAGCATAGACTAGAATCGTTTTAAAGAGGGAGAGAGACAGACATAGACTGACAGACACACTGACAAAGATAATGAATGATTAAGATAATAGTGAGGAAGAACGTGAGAAGAAAAGAAACGATAATATGCAAGAAGAAGAAGAAGAAGAAGAAGAAGAAGGGAAGAGGAATAATAATAATAATAAGAAGAAGAAGAAGAAGAAGAAGGGAAGACGAATAATAATAATAATGATAATAATAATAATAATAATAATAACAAGAAGAAGAAGAAGAAGAAGAAGAAGAAAAAGAAGAAGAATGGAAGACGAATAATAATAATAATAATAATAATAATAATAATAATAAGAAGAAGAAGAAGAAGAAGAAGAAGGGAAGACGAATAATAATGATAATGATAATAATGATAATAATAATAATAATAATAATAATAAGAAGAAGAAGAAGAAGAAGAAAAAAAGAAGAAGAATGGAATACGAATAATAATAATAATAATAATAATAAGAAGAAGAAGAAGAAGAAGAAGAAGGGAAGACGAATAATAATAATAATAATAATAATAATAATAATAATAAGAAGAAGAAGAAGAAGAAGAAGAAGAAGAAGAAGAAGAAAAGAAAAAACGGATCAAAATATGAACTATATGAAGAAAAAATGCATTATGAAGAACTAAGAAAGCAAAAAAAAAAAAAAAAAAAAAAAGATACAAGTTCAGATAATAAGAAAAAAGAAAAAAATCAGCAAAAATAGAGGTGGAAAAATATGAAGAACTACAAGATAGTAAAGAAAAAACGGTCCAAGAAGAAGAAGAAGAAGAAGAAGAAGGTCAAGGCCAAAGAAACTACCAAACTAACAAAATAAAGACAAATAAAATAAACAAATAAACAAATTGAGAGAAAAGAGATTTAAAAATGAAAAGGGCGTTTGGGCGGGGAGAGGTGGAGATAGGAAGGTGTCTCTAAAAATTTGTCCATGGAGGGACTGATATATGCATGAAAAGCAACATCCGGTTCCGGTTCGCAGCAAAAAGTAGCGCAGAGGGCGTTCTGGCTTGTCGCCTGGCGTTTGTTGCTTGGCGAGACGGGATACAATAAAACAGAAGAGAGAGAGAGAGAGAGAGAGAGATGAATGAATTTCAGCTGTGAACTCATCTTGCCTGGATTTCATTCAGTAGCTTTTAGCATATTTTATTCTTCTAATCGACAAATAACTTTAAGAGCTTCAACAACTCTTTTCGCCAAACTGATATTCACTTCTCATCCTTTAAATGAAGATGAATAATATTCTTTACTTTCCCATTCGATCAAGTTGCATCTATATATAATCAATCGTATAAGAGAGAAAATCAAAATTAGGTAAAATTACAAGGTTAAGTTTAGTATCTTCCTAAACTTTATTGCAGCTCATATAGTCTAGTTACAAAGACATACGTGGTGAATTAAATAAGTTTCCAGACTTTTTTGTACAGGCATTTAAAATTGTCGAAGACTCTTGAAACGTCAGTATCTTATTGCTATACACCTTATGAGATGACTGACCAATTTTTATGATTTCAGGTTCAAATGAACAGCTACAGCAGCAATTGGAATACACCCTACTAAAGTCTGATTGTCACAGCTGGTGAATTTCAAAAATGCAATCTGGACGTGAGGACACTTTAGAAGAACGATATGCAATAAAATTCGGTTTTAAACTTGGAAAAAATGCCACAGAAACGTATGGAATGCTTCAGACTGCTTTTGCATGAATCGAGCATCAGATTTTGAGTGGCATAAGAGATTCAAGGAAGGCAGGGAGTCTGTGAGCGATGATGAGAGGCGTGAGAGGAGTAAGGAAGTCAATACACCAGAGTTGACTGGCCAAAGGGTTAGGGTTAGGGTTACTATGTTGAGGTTTTAAGGGAGTTCAGGAAGAGATTCCGTCGGAAGAGGCATTTGACCAAGATGGGCATCAAGACAGTTCTTCAGCCTCTCTATTGTCCAGACGTTGCTCCCTGTGACTTCTGGTTATTCCCAAAGCTCAGAGGCTGTTGTTATGAGACAACTGAGTCGATGAAAGAGGCTGCGACGAAGGTCATTGACACGCTCACACAAGAGGGCTTCCATGGGGCCTTGCAGAAGTTGTTGGAACGGTCCAACAAGTGCATTGCAGCCGGAGGAGATTACTTGGAAGGGGACTAGAGTTTCATGTGTGTACTATCAATAAAAGTACCCATACGAAAAAAGTCTGGAATCTTATTTGCTGATACTTATATGTCAAAAAGTAGATTTGGTTTGATTTGGTTTATTTCTTTAAAGGAATATCAACTCCTTATGGGCTATTTACTGCTGTTATTTGGTTCATTTATGAATGTTTAATTGAAAATATAGTTATGATTATGAGGTTCTTTGCACGTTTTAAAAAGGCCACTTTTTATTTGTCTGAAGATTTGTTTGCGCGCTGTCCTATGCTCAAGTCTCCCTTTCTAATAGCAAAGATTTAACATAGTTTTACGGTTTCAAAGTCTCATATCTTATAACAATATTTCTAAACATTTATAAGTAAGTATAAGGTTCAAGTAACAAATAATAATAACCCTTTGTTAACAATTATAATTTCAAATAAATATCTAAAGATTGATATGCCATTAAACAAAGAAACTTATCCAAACCAAACTAAAACAAACTAAGCCAACAAAATATTCTTTATACAAATAACGTGTCCACATCTTTATCGTATCATGTATTCCTACGTAATACGAATAATTTTCTAACAGATCTACGTGACTCAGAGATGGAACCCTAACAGGTATCACCACTCCGATTTTGGGTGAGTTTTTATCCCTCTTCAGAGGATGCAATTGGCATTTTCTTAGTTCCACCTACAGGGCTGAGTAATTTAGGATCAAACTCAGGGATGGAACCCTAGCATGTATCACCACTCCGATTCTGAGTTGACCTGGGAGTAATGGAAATGTAAGAGTTCTAGGATCAAACTCATATAATGATTGTAATCGTGTGTTAAATAATTTCTTAATCCTTATTTGATTAGGAGACGTTTAATTCAAATGTATAAACTAAATCTACTAATATTACCGGAGTCTGGTACAAGGCAACATATGCCTGGTCCTTGAACTTTCTACACTGTGAAATGGGCAGCTAATTTACACCGACAAGCCCAATTAATAACTTTATGAAAGAGATATTCACAAACATTTGGTAAAAAATCTATTGGACCTGCAGTGAGGACCGAACTTATAATACTACAACAGTGGTGTGATCAAGAAGAAGAAGAAGAAGAAATACTGGTTGAAGGAAAACAATCTAAAAACAGACCAATATGTCTCCTAATAACGGTAAAAAACAGACGCAACAAATAAGAATTGGCGAAGGACAAATAGAAATATTGGGGATATTAGATTAAGAAATCAAAAAATAGGAAGGAAAATAACTAAATAGTTTGAGGCATCCTAATGAATATGACACAAACAAAGGAAATTATGCATGAAATGACCTGGATATGTCTATCTTTAGAGAAAACTAAAGAAATGAACGAAATTGCTATTAACAGCTACTCGAAATATCGCTATAAGAATACATTACTATATATATCTCAGAAGAACAGTGTAAACTATAGAGAGAGTGACGAAATAATAAACAGTATGTGAATCCCGAAAATTGACCAAGAATGAATACAGCAACAGTCATGATTGTGTTGGAAAGGTGATCATGTGAAAAATGTGTCAATGAATAAACTTTGAGCAAAGACACAATTAGTATATATATATATATATATATATATATATATATATATATATATATATATATATATATATATATATTTATATATATAATAAAAAAGGAAAATTTTTAAATTAAAAAATAAAAACCGGAAGTGGGCGAAATGGGGAGGAAACTCTTCTACCCCCTGCCACCCAACCTTCCTGTGTGTATTCTGAATGTAATTATTTATCCATCAGATCCGAAGAAGTCTTGTTATTTTTGGTGTTACTGAGTCATATCAATACCCATAACAGGAGGGAAATAAATTTATAATCCTAATGTGACCGGTTTTTGTTTTTCTTAAAGGAATTATCGTTCTGTGATGTCAGTTACATTGAGCTCTTTACCAGGTAAATTTAGATGTTCATAGTTGAATGATGTTTGTCCTGACGGAATTATTCCCGACTCCGGTTTAACTGGACTGAATAATACATACATATATATATATATATATATATATATAGAGAGAGAGAGAGAGAGATAGAGAGAAAGAGAGAGATCAGAATCTGTGCTGGAGAACGAGACTCAAAATTCACAGGAATTCTGTAATATAAAGGAATCCCCTAGTTCCATTCCGAAGATCAGCTAAAAGGAAGAAAATATCTTGTCAGCTAATAGACCTCGCCGTTTCCGCAGTTCATAGAATTAAAGTAATGAAAAGCGAAAAGCAAGATAAATATTTAGTGCGTGTAACAGAGGGGAAATAATTATGGAGCATGAAGGGTACAGTGATACCAATAATAACTGGAGCCTTCGGAATTGGCCCGAAGAATTTGGATAAAGGAATAGAAAAGTTGGGGAGAAAATGAGACGATCCTGATCACCACACTGCTATGATCGGTATGGACATTGAGAAAAGTTCAAGAAAACCGAGGAGACTTGTAATGTCTTGAAATAAAATGAAAAACACCAGTTATTTACAGAAAAAAAGATAATAAGCTCGCTAACGGAAGCATTATGCAAAGCACTTTTCACGCCGCTACGATTATTTTTGTCGGTTTCAACATCCGTAGTCCTTCATCAATTGAAATTCTTGAAATAGTATGCGGTGTTGAAACTGTCATTATACTCCGGTTCACGTTCCCCCGGATGGTAGAAAATGTTAAGGTCCCATCTTTGGCTCAAAAAGATATGGTTGAAAATTATTAGCGTACAGTCGGAATATTTAAACATCGTATTAATTATTTGTTGTTGATTTAAGATATTACTGTTTCCAATATTTAAAACAATATGATTGTGTATAATCTAATAGTATTATGAATAGTTAATTGAAGTAAGAATTGTTTACACATGCTTTTTTTTAACCTTCTTCTTCTTCTTCTTCTTCTTCTTCTTCTTCTTCTTCTTCTTCTTCTTCTTCTTCTTCTTCTTCTTCTTCTTCCAATGCAATGAATTATGGTAAATATTAACCTACGTGGAATAGTCCTGAAGAACCTGGAAAAATGTATGAGCAAAATGGAAGTGTATAAAAGAATCAAAGGATTCTAGACGATAAATATTAAATGGTCTGTTGTAATATATATATATATATATATATATATATATATAGAGAGAGAGAGAGAGAGAGAGAGAGAGAGAGAGAAAAGGAGGGGGAATCATTTTCTTGAAATTTCAGATTAAGGTTCTTTGTTCAGGAATTATTTTTTCCGTAAAGATTAAGTTAGCTAAATATATTATTTAAATAGACATTTTACTTGATCTTTGAAGAAAAATTAATAAAATTACTCAAGGTTCGGGTTACGTAATGCTAATAGTAAAAAGAATTTTGAGCTCTACCGGTAAAAAATCAAATTCTCCACGTGGTTATGCTTTACATAATGGGGTAAACTGGGTTCTCTAGCCTTTGTAAGGGCAACTGGTAAAGAAAAAAGAAACCAATGAATTCAAATTCCCTATCAGCGTGGCAGTGTAATTTGCTTCATGGGGTGTAACGTCCCTAAAATAATCTGACGTTATGCACAACGTTGGTCAAGTGCTTCACTCTACCTTTGAACAATATATAGAGGGGAGACTTACAACATTGGATAATGGTTCGTTTTCTATTCCTCTGCTGAGATCCTGTTTAGGATTCATATTCTTGGGAAAAAGGAGAAAAAATCTTGCAGTTTCTTTTAAATAAAGAAACAAAACAAAACAAAAAATTGACATACAATTCATCTTGTTATTTTTTTTTATAATCCCTCATTCGCGATTTTGCAATTTCTTTGGTTTATATTAGTTCCAACTTTTATTTATTCCTGTCATAGACGATCTTCAATCAAATTATTTTTCTCCCTTCGTTAATTTCTTCACGAAAGCCTTTTCCGTAAATTTAATCGAATTCAGCCATTACTCTAATAATCAACACTCATTTTGAATATGGCGTTATGAGACAACTTTTTAAAGGACGTCACGTGAGGATGTTGATCGAAAAATGTCTGCTGTGTCCACTCCCGAAGAATTACCCTTTTCTATCTGGTGATTAGCGCGAGTCAAATCAACTCCCTGCTGCTGCTGCTGCTGCTGCTGCTGCTAAGAGTGTCAAAATTTTGACTGCCATTTAATATCGATCAGCTGCTTCTCTAAGACAGTTTCTTTTTAATCTTATTTTTTAATAGAAAACAGAAAAGTCTACCATTTTCTCTTCGCTTAATATTTTTCCTTCTTTTTGTTAATCTTTATGTTTGCTGACATTTTTTTTCTCTATCCATTCCTTCCAACCTTTGCATCACGCATACCAAATAATAATAATAATAATAATAATAATAATAAGGATAATAATAATTTGAAGAAGAAGAAGAAGAAGAAGAAGAAGAAGAAGAAGAAGAAGAAGAAGAAGAAGAAGAAGAAGAAGAAGAAGAAACTTATCAGCTAGTGGGCTTTGCTATTCACAGTAGATTAGATGATAATAATAAATGAAGAACTGAATACATGGACCATACCAAAGTGCTGAAAATGTAGAACATTATGTTGGCAGTGATACCAATTATAGTTTGAGGCCTATGAACAGTTTCAGTGAACTTGGGACAGCTAGGGAGGATGGAGAATTGTGAAATAAATGAAACCGTCTCAAACACCGAACTATTGAGATAGTCTAGAATACCAGAATAGTTTTGGAGAACCAAAAAGTCTTGTTTCTCTCCTTTTGATGAATGCAACCAGTTACTTCTGTCAAACAAAGCGAAGGAAATGACTTTTGTGGGTTTTTTTCTTTGCACACATTAGGTAGAAAAATGGTTAATAAACTGGCTGATATTTGTGGGTTCAGTTCTCACAGAGTTCCTGATATTTCTAGCTTTGCAAAAAATTAGACTCAGTAAATGACTCCACTTTATTTCGTATACACCTCTGTGATGAAGTAGGTAGCAAGCTCTGCTGTGGTAGGTTTCATTCTCACCGGGTTCCCATATTTTTTGATTTATGCTTAAGCATTATAAGCGGATGGCTACCGAGGCACGTGAGTTGAGAGAGTTCAGTCTCTCACTTAACTTGATACACTTGACCAAGCACCTCGTGCCTGGTCTTGCAAGGTCACAATTTAAAGAGCCACCCATCCGAAGCGGAAATGGGAATGGGGTGTGCTGTAACTCCAGCACATAAATGTCACGTGATTTTCATGACTCTCCCTTTTTCTCTCGTCTAACGGTTGGGAATTGAACGCAGGAGACAAGACTGTCCTTTGAAGAACAAAGAAGCTCCCTCGTGTAGTCAACCGTCCATTTTTCCATGTTGCCACACCATCAGCGACTCAAATGAATAGAATAAAACAACAGAAAGTTTGATCATTATAAATCGATTTGTGCTTTTTGTGTTTCGGTTAGACTGAGCTCTTTAACCTTGTATAGTAACTGGTCTAGTTGAAGGAAGAACATTGACCCTGTTAATATCCCTGGAAAAGAATTGACCTTGTGTCACATCTAGCTCTTTCAGAAACGTTGGCAAGTATATATATATATATATATATATATATATATATATATATATATATATTCCTTTGACGTGTGACTTAGCAAATCAAGTTACATATGTTGTTTCATGTTTGTTTTCTTTGATTTTTTGCTTAACGACATTTAAACTTTCGTGAGTTATTTAATGCCAAAACCATCCCCGTAGAAAAAAAAACTGCAGTGATACTATTTGATCCATAGTTGAGGGATAAGAGGGTTCATACCTTTCCCTAGGTTATCAATCCTAAAGTGGATGTAATTGAGCGACTGAAGATCGAATTAATTAATTTCAAGGTTTGAGTCCAGCACTTTAGCTATTATAACACGAGTCTCTTCCTCCATAGGTCATTTTAGTACCGGTACAACATTGCAGTGCCAAACAATATAAAACCTTATAAATGACTAACTGTATAAGAAAATTTATGTATGGCAAACGAGCGTTGCTTTATCGCTTTCTTATTTTTCTTTCGAGCGATTAGCATGGTTTTTATACTGCGTTGCTTATAGATTAGCCTCTCACTCATATCTTCGTGCCATAGCTCAGGTAAGCTTAGTAAATGATTACCCTGTCTTTCTTTCTAAGCCGTATTCGTTTTCTTCATATTTTCTTTTGTTTTAGCCGCTTTCTTTAGCACTGTGTTTAAAGCTTTATAAACAATAAATAATCGTGTACAAACACTTCAAAGACGTTTAAAAAAACGCTGCAAATAAAGTTTCTAGTTTGACATCACCTCAATCGAATATTTCTTATAAGTTGCTTGAACGAGATCAAATAGATTTTACAAAATTTTCCTCTTATTTTAAAATATCAAAAACATCCCGTCAAATTCACGTTTTAGCTATTTCACTCTTCATTAGCATTTTCTTCAATTTTGTTTTTATTTTTCATTTGCTCCCCACTATCGTGACAATTTCTTACTACTGCAACACTGCACACATTTATTTTTTCATCAGTTTCTTCTCATGTTTCTCTTATAGTCCCTCTCTTTTTTTGAATACTAACATCTCTTTATTCCTCTGCTGCCCTCAACTCTCCGAACTCTCCGCCTCCCCACACTCTCCTTTTCATGATCCGTTGTTGATTTTCGCCCTCTTTCTTGGACGCTCCACGAAACAGACACTATTTTTTTTTTTGTTGCTTTCATATATTTGTCCATTTTATTTTCCATTTTCTCGGCAATTTTCAGAATACCCCTGTTACATTCTCTGCAAAGGAATAAGACCTCCTTCGACTCCCCCCAAAAAGGTGTCCTAAGTATGACGCTAAATTGAATGGTGTTAGGGTTCCGACTATGGGTCAAATAGATCTTTTCGAAGATTATTTGAATTAGATAGGAATGCTTGAAACTATATATCTGTGCATTTAATTTGTATTAAAAAGGAATACGTGAAATCATATAGCTGTATGAAAACAATTTGTATCATACGGTAATACTCGATGCCATGCATTAAATAACCCCTACGAGGTTAATATGCTGTTAAATAAACCAAACCAAACGAAACCATTTTATTGTCTTTGTTAGTCTCTTTCAAGAGATATTAGTATGCACACTTCTTCCCTTTTTTTTACCTACTTTGTACTCTCTGCCGTTTCTGACCCACATTTCAACAATCTTCATTATTCATTGGTAATGCTTGATGTCTTTCTTGTATATAGTGGTGAGGCTCCAGTTCTCGATAATCAGGAGTCACTCTTTGCCACTATTACTGCTGAGTTCACCTTGACCCGGAGAGATAGCAGCAGTTAGAGTCTCATTTAAAGATGAAATAGATCCGTTTGAGAATAAGTAGTATTAGATGGAAATACTTTTGAGGCAACACTCGTCTTTGAAGATTTTCCAAGGCATTTGATTTCTTACACAGAAGAAAGGTAAAAGAAATACTTCTCAACTTAAGTTTAAAAAAAAAAAAAGAAAAACTGTTACTACATTGATGATGCTTTACAAGGACACTAAAGTAATTTACGAAGGTCTTTACTTCGATTTAGCACAAGGCCAAATGAATGGGGCACCCAATGAGACTCGAACTCACTCGTGTAGGTTTGCTAGTCTAACTTGCTAACCATTACACCACCAGAGGTGCCCTACAAGGACACTAAAGCTATAGTTTGATCAACTAACCCTGACGTTTCTATTCATTATCTATTTAGATTACGTACTAAGAACGTCCATTGAACTAATGCAAAGATATGGACACACAATAAAAAAGGTAAAAAAAAAAAACGCTATCCAGCGTAAACGGCTATTGATGCAGACTACATGAATTGCAAATACACCAGCTCAAGACGAATGCCTGCTGCAGAGGCTGGAGCAGCCAGTAAGAGGTATTGGTCTCTACGTGAATTTCAATAAAACAGAGTTCATATGTTTTAATGAAGAGAGCGCCATTTCCTCATTAAATGACAATCCTCTGAATTTAGTAAATCTGTTCATATACCGCCGTAGCAATATCTCATCTACTGAAAGCGATATAGCGTAGATAAAACATGGACTGCTATTGATGTATGGAAAACTGATCTCTGTCAAAATAAGATGGGAATTCTTTTGAGTCGTGGCTATGTCAGTAGTACTGTATTGCTGTATATCAAGAGGATCTATCAAGAGTGATGGCCAATAGGGAAAGAGGTGAGTTATATATATATATATATATATATATATATAGAGAGAGAGAGAGAGAGAGAGTGAGAGAGAATGTGTGTCAAAAGAATTTGTGTTCGCTGCATGTCTTCATATGACAAAGAAAAGTTGAAACTATATAACTATGTGCAACCAAATAATTATTATCATTATCCTATATCTCCTTGCGGGTTTTTTACGCCAGAGTTAAGTGGTAGTTTTCACTGAAGTCTGAATGACCTCTAGTATACTCAGGTCTCCATGACTTTTCTCTGTTTTCTAATCGATCATAATAATGTTATGGTCTGAGTGGGTTTTGATCCTTTTCCTGATCTTCAATTCCCCCAGTCTCTGTTCTAAGCCTTTAGGAAGTATTCCAAGCAAAACAATTACAAGTCATTTCATCCTCAGTATCCCCAGCTTTTCAGCTCTCTGGCAAGATCTAAGTATTTGTTTATTTTTTCGCTTTCTTGTATTGTCACTCACTGATTTGCCGGAACAGCAAAATCCACTGGATGACAAATTTCTCTTTTCTTGTTGATTAACACTATTCTTGCCGTTTGACTGGGTTTATGGGATCTCTTTGAATCCCAACATATCTGAGCATTTTATGAGACGTTGGTGTATATACCATTTGTTAACATGGTCAAACTTTATTCTCTTGCACTGCTCCCAGTAGATCATCTTTCCCAATCAGTCGTACTTAGTATTATATTACTTTTGCATCAGTTTGGTACTTTCACTTATTATTTGATTAACCTTTTGATCTTTTTCTCAATATAGACCACACCTGCTATTCTTTTACGTAATTATTATTATTATTATTATTATTATTATTATTATCTTTTGGGAGTTTTTCACACAAGCGTTAGCTTATAGTTTCCCACAGGAATTTGAGTGACAGCAAGTCTTCCCAAGTTTCCAGGATTCATCTCAGTATTTTGGCCGATCTTAATAATTCTATAGTCTGGATGGTCTCCACTCTTCCTCTTATTTCTTAGTGTTTCAGTCCCTGTACTAATTTTGGGGGGATTGTTCAAAATACACCAATTACAATTGGTTTCACCGTCACTTTCATGTTCCATAGATTGTTAGTTCTCTAGCAAGGTCTAGATCTCTCTTTTTATCCAAGGTATTATACTTCTTTCTTGGTATTTTCTTCTTCATAATTCTCGTTTGGGCAGTCGTTGGCGCTGTAGAATATACCGACTGCAAATCTGCAGAGTGGTAACCCCCCACAACGAGTGTCCTGGATATGACACTAAAAAATTTTATGGTGAAATTCCAGTAATGAAGGAGCTTTGGGGAATGCAGAGTACCCCTTCATTGCCATCGCTTCCAGGTCCACTCTGGCCCAGACTGGTAGCACCTGATAAGGCACTATCTATGGGTTAAATAGAACTAAACTGCGTACTTATGCTAATATAAATTGTTTGAATTAGAACTGTTTGACTAAACTGAATAGCTTGAAATAGAAATATTTTCATCCATTAAAAACGTATTTACGTTTAAACTGCGTACCTATGCTAAACTCAATTGTTTGAAATGGAACTGTTCTTGACATTAAAACTCTACTTACACTAAACTGATTTGTTTAATATAGAACTCCTTTGACATTTAAATGCGCGTAAACAAAATTTATACTTTTACTAAACTGAATTGGTTGAATTAGAACTGTTTGAATAAACTGAATAGTTTGAAATAGAAATGTTTTGACAATTAAACTGTGTACTCATGCTAAACTGAACTGTTTGAAATATAACTGATTATTTGTATAAAAATAGATTTGGCATTAAAAAACCTAGAAACGTTGATATGCCATAAAACCCAAACAACCAACCAACAACCATATTTCTCGTCTACTTTTTTATTTCCTTCCAGATTTGTAATTCTTCACATTCCATTCTTTTTCTTTCATGCAGAACTTTTATACAACGCCTTCCTCTTCTGTTAACTATTGCTAATGCTCGACCTTTTCTTTTACTCTCCATAACATAATTTTCTTTATTATCGCTGAACACAATCATATTTCCCATTTAGGTTATCTGCTACCAAATTACTGTTGAATTGAAATTTTCGTAGTGCGTAGCAAAGTCTTGGAACCATTTAGCAGTGTGCAAACAAGTCTACCAATCTGTGATTATGAAACTTGAAACCACTTCACTCTATACAAACAATTTACTGATGTTAATTTGAATTATCAACACAACGCAGAAAGTTTTGCAAATAGTTTACTTTGAGAAAATAAAATACCAAGTGTTTGCAATACTTGAACGCATTTAACTATGTGCAAAAAAAGGAGCTCTGTCTTGTTTAAAAATAATGTTTCTAACAAATCATTTGTTTACAAATCGTTTATATTTAACATAAAATTAACAGTATAAAAAAGATTAGGCATTAAATATCCTACAAGGGTTGATAGGCCGTTTAACACAACCAATTTTATTATATTACTCTTTTCTACTCCCTCTATTCATTACTTTTCTTCACTCCCTCACAACCAAAATTTCTTGCTCAGTCGACTGAGTGTCCTGGATATGACACTAAACAATCTGATGGTGAGGTTCCTGTGATGCTGGAGCTTTGGGGAATGTGCTACCAGGTTCAGTCTGGCCCGTAATGGTAGCACCTGATAAGGACCTATCTATGGGTTAAATAGAACTAACTTCATACTTATGCTAAATCAAACTGAATTGTTTGAATTAGAACTGTTTGACTAAACTGAATAGCTTGAAATAGAAATGCTTCGGACATTTAAACTGGGTACTTATGCTAAACTTAATTGCTTGAAATAGAACTGTTTTTGACATTGAAACTCTGTTTACACTAAACTGAATTGTTTAATATTGAAGTGTTTTGACATTTAACTGTGTGTAAAGAAAATCTGTATTTATACTAAACTGAATTAGCTGAATTAGAACTGGTTAGGTTCGGTTTGGTTACTTTGTTTAATGGCATATCAACCTTTGTAGGTTATTTAATGCCAAAGCCATTCTTCTAGAAGAACAGCAGTGGTACTATTTAACCCGTATCTGGGAGGATAAGAGGGTTCATACCTTTCCCAAGGGTATTTGCCCGAAAGTGAACGTAATAGCGCGACTAGAGTACGAACTCGCTTACTACGATTCCGCAGTCCATCGCTTTAACCATTACACCACGAGGTGTAGAATTAGAACTGTTTGAATAAAATGAATAACTAGAAATAGAAATGTTTTTACAATTAACTTGTGTACTCTAGCTAAACTGAATTGTTTGAAATAGAACTGATTATTTCGTACAAAAATGGATTTAGCATTAAATAACCTAGAAAGGTTGATATGCCATAAAACCCAAACAACCAACCAACAACCAAAATTGTTGCTATTTTTAACTCCCTCTTATTATAACTCTTCTTCACTTCCTCTCTTTCTTACTCTTCCCCACTCCATCATTTTATCATTCTTCGTTACTCCCTCTCATTATTACTCTTCTTCTTCTTCTTCTTCTTCTTCTTCTTCTTCTTCTTCTTCTTCTTATTATTATTATTATTATTATTATTACTATTATTATTACTTGTTATGATGTGTATATCTCACCAAGTAGACTGGCTAATACCATTACATAAACGCTCGTTGATATCGGCTTAAATCATTAATGCTTCTTATTTACATGGAATACTACATCTCACTAAACCTGGGAAATATTAGTTCTGTGGTTGCTCTGGCGCTTCTCCTGATGATTCTCGGGAACCTGTGCTGTTTTTCTACGTCTCTTTCAAGGCTTCTCCTTATGGATGATCCTTGTCCTTGTTTATTTTTCTTGTCAGTCTCTTCTGGTAATTCATTATCTCTTTCTTCCATACTCAGCTCTTTTTCACGGTCAAAATCCTGCTTATCATTCCCAGTTTCTTCCTCTATTTCTACGTATTCTGGTTCGATCCTAGATCTAAACTGATCTGCATGTGCCAGAATGGGGCTGTCCATTTTCTCCTAATTTTCCTAATGTTCTGTTATAGCCATTTTACTTTTCCTAGAATTCCTTGTTGAATCCTTTTTAAAATTTGGCCACAACCATAGAGAGAATATGAATTGATAACTTTCTAGATTCTTCATTGCTTGGGTGATAGTTTTCCTTTAAATGGTTGCTCGCCCTGTTACCACTTAATAGTTCTATGTTATTTTCATCTGCTTTTATAGAATAAATGAGTTTTGTGGTATCCACTTTCAACGAGCCAATTCATACTTGTCCATGATCTTTATTTCATGCAACTACTGTAACGGGAATCATTTCGAAACGCTTTTTTGTTTGAATATCCTTTTAAACTTGCCCATTATTTTAATCACTGTTCCATCTAATTGCCTCATCTGGAGATTCCTCTTTCTCAGCTTCGACTCCCTCATTTTCTTCCAAAAAGTTTCTCGTTATTAAAGTGACATCAATCCCTGTGTCAAGTTGTATGTGAAAAAATATGCTATTCAACTTTATTTTTGCTCTGGTTTAGGTGGGTATATCTATTGTATATTTTTCAGGATTTTCAGTTGGAGAGTTTCGGATTTCTCCCTTTTCTATTCTTCTTTTATGCTTGCATTCTACCTGAAAATGATCTTTCTTTTAGCTGTTTGAATATATTTTTCCCGGGGCTGGACATTTTACTCTTTTTTCTCTCACTTTCTACAATATTTGCATTTGATCACGAACTTGGTTGTTGTAGATCTCCAGAAACTCTTTGTGCTGGTTGAATTGTTTAATCGGCTATTTGTTGTTGTAAAAATTCTATGTTCGCTTCTAAATTCCTGTTACTTATCTGTAACCTTTCAAGTATTTTGTGTTAGTGTGATCCGTTCTGTATGCCATCAATCAATTCATCTTCTGTATTCCCTTCTTTCGTTCCCGGTTTTTCGAATTCGCCATACGTTGACGCCTCATTGAGCCTATGCACATACTTTAATATAGACTTTTTTGGGGGTCCTGCCTCGCCTCCATGAATTTTCTTCACTCTGTAACTATTAGTCTTTTTTTGGGGGGTGAAGACGCATATTTTCTTAATTATTTAAACAATCTCTCATACGTTAATTCTACTTCTCTTGCGTAAGCCATTGTCGATATTTTTCACGGCTTTACAGCTTACCGTAGCTAGAAATAGATCGGTAATTTCATTCTCCCCTCCATTAGCTTTTTCGTCTTTTAATTTCTTAACCCTTGTCAACGCTGCAAAACATCTGATCAATGTTTCGATATGATCCGGTTCACCCAACATGGTTAAGGCTTCTATCAGCGACGTCATTACATTGATATCTATATCTCGATACTCATAGGCTAATACCATTCGCCAGGTGCTGGTTTATATTGCTTTACTGTTGGGTGCGTCTAATTTACTCAGGCTTCTACATTACCTTTCTTGCTCAATCCTTAACTTTATTGATCAACTTTATTCGCTGTCGTTATTTCTCTTCTTCAGTCCCCCTCATTATTACTCTTCCTCGTTCCCTGGTTTTATTACTCTTTATCACTCTCGCTGTTTATTACTCCTGCATAGAATTACTCTTCACCTCCCACTTTTCTATTGCTCTTCTTCAATCCCTCTCATAATTACTCTTCCTCATTCCCTGGTTTTATTACTCTTTCTCTCTTGCGCGGTGTATTACTCCTGCGTAGAATTACTCCTGCATAGAATTACTCTTCACCTCCCACTTTTTTTATTGCTCCTCTTCAATCCCTCTCATAATTACTCTTCCTCGTTCCCTGGTTTTATTACTCTTTCTCTCTTGCGCGGTGTATTACTCCTGCGTAGAATTACTCCTGCATAGAATTACTCTTCACCTCCCACTTTTTTTATTGCTCTTCTTCAATCCCTCTCATAATTACTCTTCCTCGTTCCCTGGTTTTATTACTCTTTCTCTCTTGCGCGGTGTATTACTCCTGCGTAGAATTACTCCTGCATAGAATTACTCTTCACCTCCCACTTTTCTATTGCTCTTCTTCAGTCCCTCTCATTATTACTCTTCCTCATTCCCTGGTTTTATTACTCTTTCTCTCTTGCGCAGTGTATTACTCCTGCATAGAATTACTCCTGCATAGAATTAATCTTCACCACACACTTTTCTATTACTTTTCCTCATACTCTGATTTTATTATTCTCAATCACCCCTTTAGTTATTACTATTCTTCACTCCCATTCTTTTTTACTCTTTTTCTCTCCTTAGCATTATTACAATATTTTACTCACTCACTTATTAACCTTCTGCTCTTCTCCTCAGAATTACTCTTCTGCATTAATCCCTTTATTCAATTTCCCCTCCCTCTCATTCTATCTCCACTTTATTATTTTTTTCCCTTCCTCACTTCCTCTCTTTATTATTCTCCCTCCCTTAATTCATCATCATCATCATCATCATCATCTCAGCCACAGGCGCGGATATCCCTAACATTCTCTCGCCACTTCTCCCTCTCGTTCATCGCCTCTGGCAGGTCTTCTGGGCTACATCCCGTATCCTCACATAGCTGCTGTATGTATGTTCGAGCTAGACGTCCTGCTTTTGCTCGGCCATATGTGGGGGTCCATCGGAGTACATCACTTATGAGCTCGTCCCTGCTTCTCCAGCCGTGTCCTGCATGTCTGGTTAGTCTAACTTGGATAGTTTTCGTGATGGGAGGCAGGTGGCCGTATAGTTGGTGCCTTGTGAGGTGTTGCCGCCAGGACTTGTTCAATATTGCTCGCAGCATTCTTGTGTAATTGCGGTCTAGCTTCTTCTGCAGCTGTTTAGTTAGCGTCCAAGTAGTGCATCCATACAGCAGTATCGATACGACTGCTGCCTGGAAGAAACTGTGTTTCATTTTATCGGTCAGGTTTGATTTCCATATGATCGATAGCCTATTTATAGCTGTTCATGTCTTCGTTAGCTGTGTGTCGATGTCTTTTTCGGTTGATGAGACACTGCTTCCTAGGTAGGTGAATTTGTCTACCAGTTTCAGAGAGGTGGCGTCTAGTGTGGAGATGTCGCCTGTTTGATTATAGCACATATATTCAGTTTTGTGTGCATCGACATAGAGGCCAACGCCTGCGGCGGCTCGTTCCAGACTATGCAGTAGTGTTTCGGCTTGGTTGGGTGTATTTGCCAGTATCGCTATGTCATCGGTGTAGTCGGCATCGGTAGTTGCTTTTGCGGGGTACGTTCTGCTTCTTTTCTTTGTCTATTCGACTCTTCTTTATTCAATCTTTTTTTTTTACTCCTTTTGCCTCCTTCACTTTATTACACTTTGTCACTCCCTCATTTTATTACCCCTTCTTGTTTTACTACTCACTATTACTCCCTCTCGTTATTACTTTTCCTCATACTCTCACTTGATTACTCTTCTTCACTACTTTTTTTTACTCTTCCTCACTCGCATATTTAATTATTCATCTTCAGTCTCTCCTATTACTATCCTTATTTTATTTCTTTCCATTCCTCCTTGTTATTACTCTTCCCCAAACCCTAACTTTATTACTCTTTTTTACTCCCATTATTTACAAAACTTGATAACTCTCCATTTTTTTTGTTCTCTTTATTCCTTCTCTTTATCACTCTTTCTCAATCCCTCGCTTGATTACTCTTCTTCACCTTATTACTCATCTTTAAGTCCACTGTCTCACTTCTTGATACTCATCTTTGCTCCCTGTTATTACACCTCAATCCTCATTTTATTACACTTCTCCAATCTCTCACTTACTTACTCTCCTTCCTTTCCTCATTTTATTACTCTTCTTAACTCTTTCTTTTCTACTCCTTCATTTTATTAAGCCTCCCTACTTAATTGCCCAGTTTATTTCATCTCGTTATTACTCTTTCTCCCTCCTTCACTTTGTTACTCCTTTTCATTTCCTTACTTTGTGACTTTTTCTTCACTTCTTCTCTACATTACTCTTTTTCGTTTATTTACTATATTACTCTTCTTTAATCTGTCACTTATTACACTTTTCAGTTACTCACCATAAAACTCTTTACTCCCTGACTGCTGTACTTCCTCCTCTATTCTAGAATCATTTTTCGCTTTTGTCCTCAATCAATTTTCATTCATCCACTTCCTCCCCTTCAAAATAAACGCTGCATTTTGTTCCACATGAAACTGTATTTTTATTCTCAACCATCTTTCCGCATTTTGACAGTTTCCATAAAGCATCGTTTAATCAGGTTTTTAGTTTCCTTCAAATCTTCAAACTTGGACACATTTTCTTTGCATCACATTTGATTTCTTCTTCTTCTTCTTCTTCTTCTTCTTCTTCTTCTTCTTCTTCTTCTTCTTCTTCTTCTTCTTCTTCTTCTCTGCAGAGAGAGAGAGAGAGAGAGAGAGAGAGAGAGAGAGAGAGAGAGAGAGAAAGTGATCAGCTATATGAAAACAATTCAGTAGACAACTATTAGTCGTGTAAAAATACATGGCGTTGCCCAGGCAGAAAACGAAAGGAGAAAGCCGAATACCGTCACCAGGCGGCGTTTTTAACTTCCGATTCAGAATTTCAGCGTCATTGTAATAGCTGTCGATAACGCGTCATTAAATGAGAAAAAGTTGGCGTAATTTTTGTCAAACTAATGGCGTTCTTTTGTGCTGGGTCCCCAGAAATAATTGACTCACAAGGCCTTACCAAATGGCCTTCTCTCTCTCTTTGGGTAACCTGCCCAAGAAATTACTTTAAAGATTCAAGTAGGCCGATGTTTTTGGATTGTTTTTCTTCGTGTAAAGAACGATTTTTATTTTAACATTTTCTATTAATTTCACGACGCTTAATATATTCAAATATTTTTTCGGTGTAAGCGTAGTCAAAAATACACCGAATTAGATGGAAGTAGGATAGTTATTTACTTCTCTTTGAACTGGTGACGATCGGGTGGCAGTAAAAATAAATACTTAGAAGTCTGCTTTCGGAAATATATAAAAAAAAATGTCATAGCCTGAATTAAGTTTAGCAAGCTAGGCTAGCAGATTACTGTTAGTGGGTTTGGTTCTTACTGGGTTTCTCATGTTTTTCTGCATCGTGTCAAAAGATGGTCTTAGTAAACAACTATAATCAACATAGAATTTTAAATGAACATTTTTAACTTGACTTTGGACAGCAGTTAATGCCATGCAATATGAAGAGGTTTTGATATACATTCACTATATTTAACCACAAACAGTTGTCGAATTTCTCAGTATCTATATATATATATATATACTGAGAAATTCGACAACTGTTTGTGGTTAAATATATATATGCTCCCCCATGGGGGTCGAGCTCTCTGGCGAAGGAATTGCAGGCCGCCGCTAGCGTAATGCGAAGCTCTTCGAAAGAATTGAGCACTCTGGTAGCCGATAGGGTATAAAAAATGTAAACAAAGGCTGCTGCTGCTGCTGTTTCTAAAAATAAAAATACCTTAAAATTCCCTTAGCCAACGTGGTCCGCTTGGTGGACGAGTGGTCTGAATCACAGTCTAACGTAAAGTTGGACGGGTTTCGATCCCGGCTCCGAGCGTCCTGCGTGTGTCTAGCCACACTGAAGAGTTCTGATAGACACTATATACTGAGAAAGATGACACTAAATATATATATATATATAAGAATCAAGCCGGCTATATTCCACGTAGTGGAGTTTATATATATATATATATATGCGTGTGTTTGTGTGTGTGTGTGTGTGTGTGTTAAATATATCCATGTTTGATAAAATAATAAAGACAGAGTTGGTAGATGAATTTACCGAAAATGTCCAATAACGACAGCCTCTGAGCTTAGGGAGTAACCAAAATTAACAGGGAGTAAGGTCTGGACTCTTGGGAGGCTGAGGAACTGTCTTGATGCCCATCTTGGTCAAATAGTCTGTGACAAGGATGGAGTTGTTGACTGGTGCATTGTCCTGGTGGAAATGCCACAGACCCGATTTGAAGAGTGCTGGCCTCTTCCGACGGAATCTTTTCCTGAACTCCCTTAAAACCTCAACATAGTAACACTAACCTTAACCCTAACCCTAATCAACACTGGTTTATTGACTTCCTTACTCCACCCACAACTCACATCATCTCTCGCAGACTCTCTGCCCTCCTTGAATCTCTTATGCCACTCAAAAACTGATGCTCGATTCATGCAAGATGGTCGAAAAGCAGTCCGAAGCATTTCATACGTTTCTTTGGCATTTTCTCAAGTTTAAAACAGAATGTTATAGCATATCGTTCTTCTAAAGTGTCCTCATGTCCAGATTGCATTTTTGAAATTCACCAGCTGTGACAATTAGGGTTTAGTAGGGTGTATTCTAATTCCTGCTGTAGCTGTTCATTGGAATCTGAAATCATAAAAATTGGTCCGTCATCTCATATGGTGTATAGCAATAACATAGTCAATTTTCAAGAGTCTGCGACGATTTTAAATGCCTGTAAAAAAAAGTCTGGAAACTTATTGAATGCACCACGTATATATATATATATATATATATATATATATATATATATATATAAGTGTGTGTGTATGCCTGTTTGTGGTTTGAATTCAGAATTTTTATTTCTCCTCACTTACTCAAGGCTAAAAACGAAGTCTACCCTACTATTTATCTATTTCTAAAGGAATACGAAGTGAGTGCACAAGTTTCTCGGGGTGAAGCAAAACACGAATTCCTTCGTTCAAGACTTTAACCTGGATCACTGAATCCATTTCCTTCTACGATAACCCTTACATTAACAGAGTCCAAATTGGACGATGCCTGACATGAAATAATGAAATATATTGATTGTAAAGTTGGAAAAGCGATTAATAACGGCAATTTTAATTTTAGTTTGGTTTCTTTTCAGCGTAAAAAATCGCCCATAAATAAGTGCATCCAACCAGTTTCTTCAATAAAAAAAGCGTTAATGATTTTCGAATAAAAGATTATCATCACTTTATTACGTCTAATACAAAACTAAACAATGTACATCAATATCCTTAGACGTTATTTATTACCAAACTGTATAACATTGTAGTTATGTAAATAAGAATATGAACTCCTACTTATATAAAGATTACTTCACTTCTTGAATATATATATTTATATCATTATTTACTCATTAGAGTTTTTCACATCAGCGTTAACTGATGGTCTTTCACTGGATTTTGAGTGACAGCAAGTCTCCTCAAATCTCCCGAACACTTCTTAGTATTCTGGCCATTCATAATAATGCTGTCGTTTCCAACTTCAAAGTCCTCCAGGTCCTTTAATAATCCTTTAGTTACTGTGACAAAAGCACCAATCACAGTTGGTATAATTGTCAGCTTCCTGTTCCATAGTTTTTTTCAATTCTCTAGCAAGATCGAGGTATTTATCCTTCGTTTCACATTCTTTTAGTTTTATTCTGTGGTCGACAATTTTTCAAATTCTCTTTTTCTTTTGTTGATTATTATAAGGTCTGGTCTTCTGCCAGAGTGTTATATAGTCATCTGCTGATTCATGCTGAAATATACATATATATGCTGGATACATACCGACGCAATAATAATTAAGACGCACGATGATTAAGTCGCAAGAATAAACGACACACGCAAGAAAGACGCAGGAAGACTTATTTATAAAATATTTTACCTCTCATCTTTATTTGTAAGTTTCGAAAGGGTTGTTCAAAGTTTGCATGTGAGAGGGAGCTGGAGACCGAACATTACTGAAATATTTTGACCCCGAAGTTATGGCCGTCAGCGTTGTGTCTTTCTCGTTCTCCATGGCTGCTCAACCGGAGCACTGGCATTCCTTACTACATCTCGTCTACCTCCTCAACTCTACTCGCCTGTCTCCACTGGCTCGTTGAACCCAACTGACCGGAACTCAACTGTCCTCTGTTCAATTCGTCGGCCTTATATTACCTTCAAACTCCCACGCGGTGATATGGACACGCCTCCGCAACTCCTTCCGATATCTAGCGACCGGGATGAGTCACTTCCGCTTTCTTTGGAATGGCCTGTGTGATCGTCATCGAGCGGAAATAACTGTCATCCAGTTCAGAGGTCACTCTCTTCCGGTGCGTCAGTCTATGAGAGTATAATGGGATTTTTTTTTACCTCGTCTCATTTCATCAGCCAATTTCCGCCCACGCGATTTCCTCTCATAACTGCCATCAGAATGTGTCACTTCCTTCCAGTGCATTACCTTGAATGGCATTTTTGGCCGGGTGAACAGGTCAAAACATAACATGAGATTAGGTGATCCGTTTGTATGTCAAAGTCCCATTGGAGTTCATGTTTGTCATATTCTAGGACAGTTCTGGGTTGTGCATATACCATTTGTTCGTATGGTCAATTATTATTATCATCATTATTATTATTCACTCATTAGAGCTTTTTACATCAGCGTTAGCCAATAGATTTTCCCTGGAGTCTGAGTAACAGCAAGTCTCCTCAAGTCTCCCGGACTCTTTCTTAGTATTCTGGCCGTTCTAAATAATGCTGTCGTTTGGTGGGTCTCCACTCGTTCGCCAAATACCAAGTCCTCTAGTCCCTTTAGTAATCCTTCAGTTACTGTTCCAAACGCACCAATTACAATCGGTATAATTGTCACCTGCATATTCCACAGTTTTCTCAATTCCCTAGCAAGGTTGTTGATTATTATTAAGTCTGGTCTTCTGGTCGGAATTAAGTGATCCGTTTGTATGTTAAAGTCCCATAGGAGTTTATGCGTGGAATTTTCTAGGACAGGTGCTGGGTTGTGCATATACCATTTGTTAGTATGGTCGAATTTAAATTTCTTACACATTTCCCAGTGAATCACCTTACCGACCCAGTCGTGTCTCGCCTTATACTCCCACTGTGCTAATTTGCTGCATTCGCTTATTATAAGATTGATGGTTTACTCTCTGTCTCCACATAGCCTGTATTTGCTATTTTGTTGAGTCTTATCTCTTCTAGCTTTGATATGATTGGTTCTTACGGCGTTGTCTTGTGCTGCTATTAGGAGAGATTCTGCTTTTCTCATAAAGTTTCCTTTTCTTCGCCTTGTCCAGGCTTTGTCGTGTGAGATATTGTTTATTAGTCGTTTAAACCGCCCATAGAGTTGTTTTCCTTCCTATTTTTGTTTCCTAGTTATTGTCATTCTGTTGTCCATCGTATTCTTAGTTTTGTTTCTGGTGGCTGTAATGAGTCCTCCTTTGTGTTTTTGTATATAGTCTTTGAGTCGTTGTATGGATGCGTCAACGCTGTCTTCAATGCTGGCAAGTCCTCTTCCTCCCACTTTTCTTGAAACATATAGTCTGTCAACGTCGTCTCTGGGATGTAATGCCTTATGCATTGTCATTAGTTTTCTTGTTCTTTGGTCCATTTGTTTATGTTCGTCTCTGGTCCACTTGAGAAAGGGTCCGAAATATCTAACGAGAGGTACAGTCCTGGTATTTATTCCTTTGATAAGATTTCTGCTATTGAGTTTTGTCTCGAGTAGTTTTCTAGTTCTCCTGAGATATTCTTTCTGAATTTTTTCTTTAATTTCCGCTTGTTTGATTGTGTCGGCCTCCAAGATGTCCAAGTATTTGTAGGTTTCGTTTTCTGCGAGCGTTTTTATCTTATCCTTGTTTGGTAGTTCCATCCCGTCAGTTAGCTGCCGTTTGCCACTTTTCATTACAAGCATTGCACACTTTTCTATGCCAAATTCCATTCCAATTTCACGGCTGTATATTCTAACTGTGTGTATTAGGGTTTCCAGTTCTTTTTCATTTTTTGCAGATAGTTTGATGTCGTCCATTTACATTAAATGATTAACTTTTTCCGGTGATCTATTGAGTTTGTATCCGGCTATGCATTTTCTGAGTATGTGGTTAAGTGGCATCACGGCAATTGTGAATACTAATGGTGATATAGCATCTCCTTGGAAAATTTTTCTTTGGTTCTTTGCTTCAGCTAATCTTCTTCCTCCTGCTGTCAGTTCGACTCTCCAGATTTTCATAGTTTTGTCGATGAAGTTTATAACTTCGTCTGATTTTTTGTACATTTTGCGGCTGTTTATTATTCAGCTATGCGGAACCATATCAGATGCCTTCTTGTAGTCAAACCAGGCCATAGCTAAATATTTTCGTCTGGTTTTGCTCTCATCTAGGATGTGTTGATCTATGTAGAGTAATTCTGCTGTGCCTCTGGATCCTTTGCAGCATCCTTTCTGTTCGTCAGGGAACAATCTGCGGCTTGTTAGAAAGTAGTAAATATCTTCCCTTATTTGTGCTGTTAATATTTTCCACATCATTGTTAGGCAAGTTATGGGTCTGTAATTGTTTGGAGCGGTTCCTGTGTTTGGGTCCTTTTGTATCAATGTGGTCCTTCCTTTAGTCATCCACTCGGGTACGTTTGCTGCTTGTAGGCATTTATTAATTTCTAATGCTAGTCTGTTTGATACATTTTTAAGTGTCGTTTTGAGTAAATCAGTGTGTATTTCAGCTTTCGGGCCTTCTTCGAGTTGTTCTAGTTCTCTTGTTATATGGTTTATCCATTCAGCCTTTTCATTATGTTGTTTTGGTTGCCATATTTAGTCCAGAATCGTTCGGTTTCTTTTGCATCAGTTTGTTGGTATGTTTTATTGTCATCTCCTCACAATTGTTGATTATTATTATTATTATTATTATTATTATTTACTCCTTTTCGAGTTTTTCACACCAGCATTTTCACTGGTATCGCCGTCACTTTGATGTTCTACAGGTTTTCGATTCTCTAGCAAGGTCCTGGTACTTATCCTTTTATTTTTCTTTCAATTGTTCTTTCAGCTCAGCTGTGACAGCAAAGTTCATTATTCGGCAAGTTCTCTTTTTTTTTGTTCATGTTAACTATTATTAGGTCTGGTCGTCCGGCCGAGATTTAGTGATCAGCTTATACTTCAGAATTCAAGCGGAGTTTGTGCATCTCATTTTCTTGGACGGATTCTGTGTTGTGCATATACCATTTGCTCGCATGGTAACTTAAAATTTCTTGCACAGTTCCCTTTCATGTATAGTCTTATACTCTTTCTGTGCTAGCTTGCTGCATTCGCTTATTATGTGATTGATCGTTTTGTTTCTATCACCACATAACCTACATCTGTAATTTTATTGCGTCTCATTAATTCTTGCTTTAATATAGTTGGTCCTTAGGGCACTGTTTTGTTTTGCTAGTTGAAGAGAATCTGTTTCTGTTTTTCTTTTTTAGCCACATCCAAGTTTTTTCGTATGAGACGTCACTTTTTTTGTCGCTTAAAATGTTTTATAGTTGTTTTTCTTCTCGTTTTTGTTTTCTACTTATCGTTGTTCGGTTGATTCTTGTGTAATTAGTATTGTTTCTGGTGGCTGTAATCAGTTTTACTCAGCACTTTTCTGTGTAGGCTTCAGGTCGTGGTATCGATCCATCGACACTATCTTAAATGCTGGCGAGTCCTCTTCCTCTTTCTTTTCTTGTGATATATAATCTTTCGACGTCATATCTGGGATGGAAGGCTTTATGTATCATCATAAGTTTTCTTATTCTCTGGTCAATTTGTTTAAGTTCTTCTCTGGTCCACTTCAAAAATTGTCCAGAGTATCTTATGAGGGGGACAGGCTAGATATTTATCCCTTTTATAAGGTTCCTACAATATAGTTTGGTTTCGAGTACCTTTCTCGTTCTCCTGGGATATTCTTTTTTTAATTTTTTTCATCTCCCTTTGTTTGATGGTGTCTTCTTTTAATATTCTCAATTTTGTGTAGGTTTCCATGTCTTCGAGTTTTCTAATTTTTCTTGATTTGGTAGTTCTATTCATTCCGTCATGTGTCGTTTCCCGCTTTTCATTATTAGCTCGGCGTATATTTCTATGTCAAATTCCCTCTCTCTATCTTGTGTATATAATCTTACTGTCTTTTTTAGAGGTTTCACTTCTTTTTCGCTTTTGGCAAACAGTTTGATGTCGTCCATGTTCATTAGGTGATTGATATTTTCATGCGATTTACTAAGTTTGTACCCGCCTGTGCATTTCTTGAGTGTGTGGTTGAGTGGTATCATCGCTATTACAAATAAAAATGGTGATAGTGCATCTCCCTTGAATATTCCTCTCTGGCGTTTTGCCTCATCTAAGCTTTTACACCTGCTGTTTATTCCATTCTCCAAGTTTTTACGGTTTTCTCAATAAACTTTATGACTTCGTCTGATATCGTGTACATTTTGAGACTGTTTACTATCCAGCTTCGAGGGACCATATCACATGCAATTTTGTAGTCAATCAACGTCATTGCTAGATTTTTCGTTTCGTTTTGCTCTCTTTAAGAATGAGTTGATCCATATATGGTAGCTCTCCTGTGCTTTTGGTACACTTTTGGCAACCTTTCTGTTCCTCGGGGAAGAATCCGCAGCTTATTAACGAATTATAAATATCCTCCTTTATTTGTACAGTAAGAATTTTCCGCATCACAGGTAGACACATAATGGGTCTGTAGTTGTTTAGTATTTTCCACATCATAGGCGGTTCCTTTGCGGGGGCTTTCTGGATTATTATGTCCTTTTCTTTGAGCATCTATTCATTTTGATAGCTAGTCTCATGGATAGAAGTGAATTTTTTGGACTGGACTCTACCAATTTGTCATTATTTGAGTGTTTCTCTGAGTGAATCGGTGTGTATTATCACCTTCGATTTTTTTCCAGTCCTCCTTAATCTTTTTCCATGCTGCTTATCCATTTAGCTTTTCTGCTATGTCCTCTTTGTTGCCATATTTAACTCTCAAATTATTTTGTTTCCATGTCATCCAGCTGTTGGTATGTGTGTCTTCGGGCCATCTCCCTCTTCTCGCTGGTAGAATTTCTTTTTCATTGTTTTAGAATGTCTTATTTTGTTTTTATTTATCTTGTCTCGAAATCTTTTTAGTTTAGCTTCTTTTGCTGGGACCTTCTCCTTTATTTCCTCGAGTTGTTCTAATTTTCTTGTGTTAATTTTTCCTACAAATGGTTACAGAAACATTGCAATTAGATGTTTGATTATGGCACTGTTTATAAAAAGATAAACCTATTTATATTTTGTTTCATTGTATAATGTTCGATTGTATATGTATATATATAAGAAATAATGTCACATATGATTTAACGAAAACTAGGATGGAATTAGGGACCATGAAACTGTTTGATAGAGCAAAAACAATTTAGACCACTCAAAAACTATACCTACCTCTTGTGTATATATATATATATATTTTTTTTTTTTTTTGTAGGTCCAAAGAGAGAAAGAAATATCTTAAAATTAATATGTCCACAAATAGATTTATTTTTTTGGATATATTTATTTATTTTGTTCTTACATACATGTATGTTTCCAGCTTGTTGCTTTGGTAACAGAACATATATGGCACTAGGCTTTTTAATGGGGTATTCAATGAAGCTTGAACTCGCTCATGTTTGCAGTTTGAATGGTTTTCAGATGGATATGGGTTTTTACGAAGGTCACCTCTTTTTTTCTTAGAGTATTTTTACCTTAGTCTGCTTTACCCCTCATTTGCTTTTGATATTTGATACGTTGTGTATATGTGTGCGCATGTGTTGGAGTGGTTTCGGTTTCACTAACAGTTATTTTTTCTCTGTGAATGTGTGTCTTAAGATGTGTGTGTGTGTGTGTGGTAGTGTGGTTAAAATATACTGGTAATTAATTTTACTAATAATTTTTGGGTGTATAAATATTTACATATTGTCACGTGATAGCTCACGGAGACGAAGAGGTAAGACTGATACTATTCTCCCGTGTTGAAGTAGCACTATCTAGCAGTCAAAAAGTGACCGTTAAGAGAGAATGTGGGTCACAGAGGGGATAAACAGATGTTGGTACTTAGTGACCTCAGGTCGTCGGACATCGGAAGGAGAAAGAGGGAGAAGCCAAATGATTGGCTGGGACCCCAAAACGGAAGTGGGGCTCCCTTCCCTTCAGCGGAAGTAAATAGGAAGAAGGTTAGTTTTTGAGCAATGCTCGTGGCAGACGGACCATGGCCATTTTACTTCGGGCTGAAGACAAAAAGATTAACTGAGACATGAGAGACCCGAGTCCCTCAAGCCAGTACTAAAAACAGAACAAAGTCTAGTAGCCCGTGAAAGAAGAAAATTCTCCAGTGGAACCCCGTCGAAAATAAGATAAGTAACTTTGGGGTCATTTTTCCTTTACACCCAAATTTCGTTTACCACTCTCTCTCTCAATTTGAAGAAGGACAAAAGTCAGAAAAGACGTTTATATTCGTGGACTGTCCAATTATATGTTTTGACACTCTGAACGTGTATATATAAGTAGTAAAGGAATTTTATGTATTTTCATTTTACCATGTGGTCTATGTTGTTACTTCATGGTTTCTTTCCAGCTTCTATTCGCCTTATGTTATCTTGCTTACAATTGTCCTATTAATTCCTAAAGTATCACACGGGAAACCGGAGTTGCCGACTACTACAATATTAATATTATCACAACTAAAACCTATAGGCCCGTATTCTTCTGTTATCTAAGGGAAAGAAGTTTAGCGGCCTGGTGGGTGTGTGATAGTGTGAAATTTGGAACCCCTTTGCCAGCGGCGGTCAGTCTGGCTCTAAATTAATCCCTCACGTAATATGCCAGTTCTTATATGCCTGAGAGAAAAACTCTGAACAGGACTTATTCTGTAGGGGATCAAGTGCCAACCTGCCCCGTCTTCACACGTGCGAAAATAAAGTCCCGTTTTGGGATTTTAGTTGATTTGCCGTCAGCAGACTTAAAATGGTGTCTCGTCCCGGGATATTTTAATCTTTAATTCCCGACCTCATGCAGACTTAAAATGGGGGCTCACGTCCGGGATTTAATATTATAAATAATATTTATTGCTTGTAGTCGTGTGACATTTCCTGCCGTCTAAATCTACCCTGGGAGACCGTGAAAGGAAAAAAGGAATATCGTCGAAACAGTCAAATTACCCGTTGATATAACTGTTTGGGGAAAATTGAAGAAAAATGGACAAAATAGGAAACTTTTTAAAAGAACCCTCCATGGAAAAGTTGGAGAGGCTGAGAAAAAGCGAGATAATAAAAACTGGCGAGAAGCTTGAGTTAAATGTTCAGAATTCTATGAGAAAGCATGAACTCGTGAGAAAAATAGTTGAACACATGGTGGACGAAAATGTGTTCGAGGAAGCAGTATTAGAGGAGCTACCGACAGAAATAATAAGAATGACACCAGAACAAATTGAACTGGAGAAAGTCAAAATACAAGCCCAAATGGAACTACAGAGAAATAAAATGGAACTGGAGAAAGCAAAAATTCAGCAAGAAACGAGGCTGCGAGAAGTTGACTTGGCAATAAGAGGACGCAAAGGAAGCCATGACAGTTTCGAAGTAACGAAGCAAGCTAGGCTCGTCCCAAAATTTGAAGAAGCCAACGTGGACGGATACTTCGCACATTTTGAGCGAACTGCGCTAAATCTTGGATGGCCGAAAGAATGCTGGTCGATGCTACTCCAAACTGTGCTGACAGGAAAAGCACAGAGAGCATGTGCAACTCTGCCCGCAGAAAATTGCGCCGACTATGATTTGGTGAAAGCAGCGGTTCTTAAAAGCTTCGAGTTGGTTCCAGAAGCTTATAGACAGAAATTCAGAACACAGAGAAAAACTGAAAACCAGTCTTATGTGGAATTTCTGAGAGAAAAGGAGAACGCGCTGGATAAGTGGTGTGACTCTAAGAGGATAGACGGAGACGCTGAGAAACTCCGGCAGCTAATATTAGCTGAAGAATTCTTAAACTGTGTGCCAGAAGAAGTCAGGGTTCACCTAAGTGAAAGGAAAACTGACGTGACTTATGAAATGGCTGCACTAGCAGACGAATACATCCTCTCACACCGAAAAACGAAGGAAAAAACGTTCACGGGAAGTAGAGTGAAGTTTAAAGCTGAGTTAAGCCCTGAAGGAAGACCTAAGGAAGAAAATAGAAGGACCTTCCAAAGTAACAGCAGAACAGTGGTCTGCTATAAATGCGGAAAGGCTGGACACATAGCCATAAGGTGTCAGCTTGGAAAAGGTCCTGAAAGAAACCAGACCCAGCCGAGAAAACCTCAAGGAGCTGTAACAACAACTAGAGGGAACCAGTCCTATCGACCCTGGACGAAAAAAGGGATGATAAAAGGCCCACATGGAGGACCAGTGGAAGTCTCAATTTTACGAGATACCGGAGCATCTCAGTCGTTACTTCTACGAAATAAATTACCTAAAGGGGTAATAGAAGCAACACGTGAGACTGTGATGATAGAGGGTATTGGCGGAAAGAGGGTAAAAATACCGCTGTGTAAAATAACACTAAAGTCCCAGTGGAAAAATGGACCAATTAAAGTTGGTGTGGTAGAGAAGCTACCCATGTAAGGAATCTCCCTCATACTGGGAAATGAGATAGAAACAAAAGGGTGTCACCCGAAAAAGCCGGCGAGAATGAACGCCAAACATGGAGACAAGATAGCGGCTGAGCCACGTGGGCGGCACGAACGACATAGTCGCTCGCACAGTGAGAAAGTGGAAAGAAAAGAAGTGAACCTTCCACACCTCAATAAACAGAAAGAGAAAAGGACCAGTCGTCGGAGAAAGGATGAAAGTCCAACGAATAATGGAAATGGATCCTCTAATACTTATCGAGAGGATAAGAGAAAGATAAGAGAATCCCCACACATGGCTAGGGAAGAATTTGAAAAGGGCGACGAAGTCCTGCTACTCTCCGCAAATAAAGGTTCACACTGTGGGGGACGATATATAGGTCCCTACGTAATCTCACAAAGAATAGACAAGAGGACATACAGAATTGATACCCACGAGGGAAAGAAGCAGACACAAGTGTGTCACACAAACAAATTAAAGAGATATGTCCGTCAAGAAGGCCCACCTCGAAAAATTAAGAACTCGGAAATGCCGAATAAATTCGAGGAGAAATTAAGCCAGTTGTCTGTTTCAGAGAGAGAGAGGGCTTAGAGAAATTAATAAAAAAATACCCAGGTTTATTTCTCTAACACCCTACGAAAATGTAGTAGCGGAATATTCTTTCGTTGTTGTTGAGAGAAAGAAAGAGAGAGAGAGAGAGAAACTAAAGGAAATGAGGAATTCTCGTCCCCAATGTTGAAATATGAGATGGACGAGAAAGAGGTTCGTCAGCAAGTGACGAATAGGGGAAAGAGAGCAAAGAAAAGGAAGTTTTCTCCCCAAAGCTTGATGATTAGAATTATAAAGTCGTCAAAAGTGACGAAGAAAGAAAGAAGGAAAAAAGGATTTACCTACTCAAGGTTTGAAACATGATACGGCCAAAAGCCGAGAGAGAAAAAGAAAGAAAGGAAGACAAGATTAAAAGAAAAGAAAAGGAGAGAGAGAGAGAAAGAAAGAGAAAAGGAATTATCTTCCTCTATGGTGAAAATTAGGAAGGACGAAAAAAGGAAAAAGAAAGAATTCGTCAAAGCGTGAAGAAGAAAGGCGATAAAAGAAAAGTAAAGTGAGAAAAAAAAAGTGAAAGAAAAGGAGAGAGAACAGTGAAATAAATTGTCTTTTTTTTATCTATGGTATTTCTGTTCATCCCCTTTCTTCTCTGTGTGGGGAGGTGTCACGTGATAGCTCACGGAGACGAAGAGGTAAGACTGATACTATTCTCCCGTGTTGAAGTAGCACTATCTAGCAGTCAAAAAGTGACCGTTAAGAGAGAATGTGGGTCACAGAGGGGATAAACAGATGTTGGTACTTAGTGACCTCAGGTCGCCGGACATCGGAAGGAGAAAGAGGGAGAAGCCAAATGATTGGCTGGGACCCCAAAACGGAAGTGGGGCTCCCTTCCCTTCAGCGGAAGTAAATAGGAAGAAGGTTAGTTTTTGAGCAAGGCTCGTGGCAGACGGACCATAGCCATTTTACTCCGGGCTGAAGACAAAAAGATTAACTGAGACATGAGAGACCCGAGTCCCTCAAGCCAGTACTAAAAACAGAACAAAGTCTAGTAGCCCGTGAAAGAAGAAAATTCTCCAGTGGAACCCCGTCGAAAATAAGATAAGTAACTTTGGGGTCATTTTTCCTTTACACCCAAATTTCATTTACCACTCTCTCTCTCAATTTGAAGAAGGACAAAAGTCAGAAAAGACGTTTATATTCGTGGACTGTCCAATTATATGTTTTGACACTCTGAACGTGTATATATAAGTAGTAAAGGAATTTTATGTATTTTCATTTTACCATGTGGTCTATGTTGTTACTTCATGGTTTCTTTCCAGCTTCTATTCGCCTTATGTTATCTTGCTTACAATTGTCCTATTAATTCCTAAAGTATCACACGGGAAACCGGAGTTGCCGACTACTACAATATTAATATTATCACAACTAAAACCTATAGGCCCGTATTCTTCTGTTATCTAAGGGAAAGAAGTTTAGCGGCCTGGTGGGTGTGTGATAGTGTGAAATTTGGAACCCCTTTGCCAGCGGCGGTCAGTCTGGCTCTAAATTAATCCCTCACGTAATATGCCAGTTCTTATATGCCTGAGAGAAAAACTCTGAACAGGACTTATTCTGTAGGGGATCAAGTGCCAACCTGCCCCGTCTTCACACGTGCGAAAATAAAGTCCCGTTTTGGGATTTTAGTCAATTTGCCGTCACAATATCTATGTATGTTTGTGTCTATTTGTGCCCGTTTATGATTCATGTTTTATTCAACTTTGGTTTAAAATTATCTCTACATTTCTTTTCCTTTATTTGAAGTAGCGTGTAGTCATTAGTTTGACTTCATTCGTACAGGTTTTTCGATACACTTTATTTTCTGTTTCTGTTATTTTAATATAGCTCTTATCAAGTGATGTCTTTGTATTAAGTGCCTGTGTTGGCCCTATGTATATTTCTTGGCACTCGATACATTCATTTACGGTTTTTGAGTTGCAGCTTACGTTTTTATTGATTTTGAATTATGTTTCCGAGTTTTTAAAGGTATAGAATTTTCCTTCTATATTTACATCGCATATTTTACATCGTCTATTATTGCATTTGGTAATCCTTTGCGTTGTGTTTTTTCCGAGTGTAGAAGAAGTGAGTATTTTAAGATTTTTGGGTAACGATAACTGTTTTTTGTTGTGTCTAGTGTTTATTTGATTTTGTCATTGTTTTTAAGTTCTTATAGAGTTTTTATTATTTCTATCAATAGTTCTAGGGTGTTTTGTTGTAGGTTGCAATGTATGCTAGAGGCTTCTCGTTGTTGTGCTTATATATATATATATATATATATATATATATATATATATATATATCAGGTCAATATATATATATATATATATATATATATATATATATATATATATTGGCTTGATATCATATCTTCCATGGGTAGGAGGTGATATATATATATATATATATATATATATATATATATATATATATCACTTCCTCCACATGGAAGATATGATATCAAGTCAATCTTAAAGTAGAGTAAAACTGGCTTGAGTAAAGAGTTTTTCTTCTAGACTGGTTGCCAAATGAAGGCTTACTTAATCATATCATTTAGCAGAGAGAGAGAGTTCCGAAGTGAAATGCCAACAACCTCGCTCAGAATTCGAAATCGGATCACCGTGTCCATTCTTTCGACACAAGCACCTTGATGTCTGCGTATGGTTGTGGGGATATGCGAGGATCATTAAATAAGTTTTCAGACTTTTTTCGTTTGGGCACTTTTACTGATAGTATACACATGAAACTCTAGTCCCCTTTGAAGTAATCTCCTTCGGCTGCAATGCACTTGTTCTACCATTCCAACAACTTCTGCAAGGCCTCATGGAAGTCCTCTTATGTCAGAGTGGCAATGACCTTCGTCACAGCCTCTTTCATCTCCTCAATTTTCTTATAACGACAGCCTCTGAGCTTAGGGAATAAGCAAAAGTCACAGGGAACAAGGTCTACACTATAGGGAGGGGGAGAAACTGTTTTGATGCCCATCTTGGTCAAATAGTCTGTGACAAGGATGGAGTTGTGGACTGGTGTATTGTCCTGGTGGAAATGCCACTGACCCGATTTGAAGAGAGCTGGCGTCTTCCCAAGGAATCTCTTCCTGAACTCTCTTAAAACCTCAACATAGTAACCCTAACACTAACCCTTTTGCCAATCAACTCTGGTTTATTGACTTCCTTACTCCTCCTACACCTGTCATCATCCCTCACAGACTTCCTGCCTTCCTTGAATCTCTTATGCCACTCAAAAACTGATGCTCGATTGATGCGTGAAGGTCCCAAAGCAGTCTGAAGCATTCCATACGTTTCTGGGACATTTTTTTAAAAACAGAATGTTATTGCATATTGTTCTTCTAAAGTGTCCTCATTTCCAGATTGTATTTTTGAAATTCAGCAGCTGTGTCAATCAGGCTTTAGTAGGGTGTATTCAAATTGCTGCTGTAGCTGATCATTTGATCCTGAAACCATAAAAATTGGTCCGTCATCTCATTAGATGTATAGCAATAACCTATTGAGTTTCCAACTTATTGAATTCACCACGAATATATACGTGTGCTTGTGTGAGCGTATTTACCTGTTTTATTCCGTTTATACGTGCAATAATATATTTTGGTTATATATTCGTATATGCTGTAAAGTTTGGTAATAAGTATTACCAGACTAAAGAGTTTTTATTATGTGAATTTTGTTGTTGAATGTTCACTGTATATTTGTGTAAATGAAATCTTTCATTTTGATCTTCCCATGTATGTATTTCTTCGTTCATCTTTCTAATATATCCACTTACTAACGTTACACCTTTCAATCATCCCTTTCTCTCTCTCTCTCTCTCTCTCTCTCTCTCTCTCTCTCTCTCTCTGACACCTCACTTCCTCACATGCACATCTCCCTCTTTTCTTACGTTTATGATTTTCGCAAAATATGTTTGTTTCCAGTCAAGCTAACTCACTACCATTGATTTTTCAATCAATTTTTCCTATATAATTATTTTTATATATGATAAAAATAGTTGAATTTATTTCATTTTGCTTCTGAAAGGCCGAAAAAGATATTGGGTATGTTTGGTCTGGGTGACAGCGTCCAATTTGAAGGTTCATCGCTAAAAAGAGACACAATGAATAAAGGCATCGTGTACACTAGTCAATGCAGAAATCCGCATTCATGATAAATAGAGGAATAATAAAAGTATGATAAACAAACTTAAAACTTACCATTTAGATTTCTTTTCTTCTCAACCTTTAAAATCCTCTTTTCTCAAGGAAAATGAACTGCTACACGATACAGCTCAACATTTTCTTGTTGAAAATGGTCTTCTCTAAAAAAAAAAAAATGAACCACTACACAACACTCACACACAGACACAGACACACACACACACACACACACACACGCATATATATATATATATATATATATATATATATATATATATATAGGTAGGTCCACGAAGAGATTTGCATTTTCTGAATTAATTTCTAAATAGATAAATAAATTCAAAATACACAAATCTCTTCGTGGACCAACCAATTTAAAAATATCTTTCTTCTCTCTTTGAACCTACAACAAAAATTCTTATATATATATATATATATATATATATATATATATATATATATATATATATCAAAGACTAATTCGCGAAATGAATAAACAAAAAGGCACCCACAAGGGAGAACAGGAAACACACTCTGAGAAAAAGAAAGAGAGGAAAAAAAGAAAAAGAACAGAAACAAAGAGTCAACCCCTATAGGGAATCTATCACGAAATTAAATGAAACAACCAGTTCATTGAAACAGTGACCACTATATAAACGTAATACCTGAAAAACCTTAAAGAAAGCATGCTGGAAACGTAGGTAAGAACTAAATAAATAATTTTCAAAAAGATATAAATCTCTTAATAAACCTGTTTATTTTGGAATATAAGATCTTATAAAATGATTGTAAATTGCTTTATATTCATTTTCTGGGAGTAAAAATAATGTATATTCAAAAGTATTTTAGGATAGAAAATAATATACCAATATTTCAGTATAAGTTTTAAGACCAAATTTTTTGTAAGCTAATGAGTAATTAATTTATTTAGGACATTTTGTAACAGTAATCCATGATGATATTGCTTCTTATGTTAAGAAATTTTGAAAGATTCTAATTTACATTTCATCTGCGATATTGAGTATTTCAATTGTTAAAAAAATGATCTTCAGGGTAAATGCTGATGCCGCAAAATTATCTTTCTGTTGCAAATTAGACTGGAAATTGCTTTCTTATCTTATATGATCTTTACTTCATTGTTCAAATAAAAATCTACGTTGCCTTATTTGTATGAGGATAATCTGATTTAAAATATTAGAAACTGTTTTAGGTATTATGGTTAGGCATCACGTTATTTCTTTTTTTAAGCAGCTTCATAATTTTTAGCATCAAATTAGAATAATTCCTCAAAATCGCCAAAATTTCTATACAGCATTCCAACATATAAAATCAAAGATACAGCATAATAATTATATATATATATATATTATCATTATCGTCATCATGTCGCACAACTAGCGCAGATTTCCCTGATTTTCTCGCCATTCGTCTCAATCATACATCGTTTTCTGTGTCAGTACTGAGCAGTTGTACATAAGTTCTTGCTTGTCGGCCAACACTTACAGGTCTGTATGAAGGGTTCCGTAGGAGAACGTCGCTTATGACTTCGTCCTTAATTCCCCTGAAAAGTCCCGCATGTCCTGTCCGTCTTATTTGGATTTTTTAGAGATGGGAGGTAGGTGGCCTTACAATTGCTGTTTTGTGGAATGTTGCTTCCATGATTTGTTTAATATAATTCGTAGTGTTCTTGTACAATCATCGTGTAGATTTTTCTCTATACGCTGTCAGCGTCCGTGTGGTGCATCCATATAGTAGAATTGACACAAACGCTGCTTGGAAAAAATCACGTTTTATTTCATCGGATAAATCTGACTTCCATGTGATCGATAACCTATACTTGATATTCCCAGCCTTCGCTAGTCGCATACTGATGTCATTTTCTGTAGATGTGACGCTGTTTCTGAGGTACATTAACTTGTCCACTGATTTCAGAGAACCACCATTTAGTGAAGCGATGTCTGCTTTTTGATTAAGACGCATGTTCTCCGTTTTGTCTGCATTTACATGGAGGCCAATGCCACTTGCTGCCTGTTTCTGATTATACAGCTAGGATTTGGCTTGGATTGGTGTATTTGCAAGAAGTGCTATATCATCTACGTTGTCTGCGTCTGTAAGAATTTGTGCTGGTATCGTCTCCTTCTTGATTTTTTAAGTGTAAAGCTATTTTCTTTCATTAGATCAACCGGCGTTCGAAGTACGTAGTCTAGGAAGATTATGAACAGATATTGGGTTAATGTATCCCCTTGCAGAACATTAGCAACAATGTCAGAGAAGACTGTGTCGCCATCCGGTGCGCGAACTTTTACTTCATTATGGCAGTGACAGTTTCTTTGAGAAGACCATAGCTAGAAGTATTTGCTCCATCTTTCCTCTGTGCATCAATTAAAATGCCTTGGAGTAATCTACAAATAAAAAAGTCACATTTGGTTTTTTGCACGAACTCATTCCATATTTTGATGGATTGTCAGAATCTGTGATGTTGTTGATCGGTTTTTCTGAAAACCATTTTGATTCTTTCTAAGAAATTTCTTAATTTCTCTTTCGATGCAGTTTCGTAGCAGAGCATCACAAATCTTTGCTGCTATGGGAGTAATGGTTATGCCACAGTAGTTCTTGGCAATTCCGAGATCACCTTTCTGGGGGAAAGGAAGGATTCTCTCTTTTGTTTATCTCTATTGCGGTCCGATTATGGGGAACATATTACAGATTTTTCCCTTGAAAATGGACAAACATGCCTTGATACTAAATTCCAGAAAAGGAATGGAAAACGATGAACCCCCCCCCACACACAAAAATGAGGCTAAATTACATGAATAACGAATAGATTAATAGCGTTTTGAATTGTGAGGCATATTCTTCTTTCGATTGGTTTGGTTTCTTTGTTTAATGGCATATCAACTCTTTTTAGGCTATTTAATGCCGAAGCCATTCTCCTAGAAGAATAGTAGTGGTACAATTTAACCAATAGCTGGGAGGATAAGGGGGTTCATACCTTTCCCAAGGGTATTTGCCCGAAAGTGAACGTAATAACGCGACTGGAGTACGAACTCACGTACTACGATTCCGCAATTCCTCTTTTGAAGAAGTCTCTTCTAATCACAGAATTGTCACAGCGAAGATACGTCTGAACGTACGGAGGAATAGGACGCAAACAACCAAAATCACACACTATGAGAACGATAACTCTAAGAAACAAATTCGATGCTCCTCAGTAAATATCCGAAACACTTATTCCGAACGTCGAATATGATAAATTCGTCAATATTCACATGGCAGCAGCTGCAGCAACAGAATGCATAACATCCAAATTAAGAGCTAAAAATAGAGTTTCATGAGAAACATTAGCAATTTGGAAAAAACGAGACAACCTGAAAACGGTTTCCCTGTGTAATAAAAGGAACCCAACTAATGGTAACTCTTAGAAACTTAAGATGGTACAAATTAACTCATATCAAACAGAATAAGTAGAATATATTCAATGCCAGATCAATAGAAATAGAAATTCAGAAGAAGATTGAATAGTGTGGCAGACAGTTAATGTGAGTAAAAGGAAGAGTCCTTCCAGAGCTAAATCAAAAACTGCCAACCAAAATGAATGAATACAGATGTGGAAAGAACATTTCAAGAATCTGCTTAGAATATCTCCTATAGTTACAGATAAACCTATTACGAAAATTATTAATTACCAACAATACATCAAACTAAGACAGTTTACTTAAGAAGAACTCGACATTGTTCTACCAAAAATTAAAAACAAAAAAGCTGCCGGTCTTGATGAAATACCACCTGAAGTATGAAAGACAAGGAAATTATATATATATATATATATATATATATATATATATATATATATAAAGTAGGCGACCATAGTCGAGGGTGACCCGAAGGCTCCCTTTTCGATAGCTTACTACACCAAGGCGTAGGGGAGGGCGCTACTCCTTTCGCTGGATTGCTCCACTTTACCCTTGATCCGTACCTTATAATGCTGAGTGTTAAGCAAGGAGGCATCAAGTATCATTTTTTGAGTCTTTGGTATGACTCGACCTGGGGTTGAACCCATTGGCGAACACTCTAACCGCTAGGCCAATATATATATATATGGGGATTCCTTCCAAGTTGTATGTAACAACTCGCCTACATGATCCAGTGATTTTTATTCTTCTGTTATAAAAGAATTTATAAATTCACACTCGTAAATTTGTCCCTGTGGACTCCTATGCTTTTTTCATCCAGCTAAAATTTTATTCTCGATGAACCCCTTGCAGAAGGAATGGGTGTACATTTTCATTTAGATCTGAAAATATCTTTTGACATCTAAAAACCTGTCTTAACTTTGAATGTTTCTGCCGTATTATTCTGACGTTTGACACAGAATTTGATCTTGTCTTCCATTTTTATGACACACTTTAACCAAACACAGTTTTTATAATCCAAGATTAGTCAAATAAACGTGCATTCTAAAAGAAAGAAATAAACTGAATGTTTTCACGCGTGTTAAAAATCTACATTGATCAGATAATTTTCAATCAGGATTGTCAATTTAAAAAAAAACGGTCTCATTACTTTGTAGACCGATCTTGTGAACAGTAATGTTACGTCAAGCAACGCTGGATAACCCTGGCGGAATTAAACATAAGCTTTTATGTATCTTTTTATGTCGATATGTATTTTGTTTTAGTTATTCTCTTTGTGCTGCAAAAATCAGAAATAGTTTAAATGAAAGCATCAGCGGTTTTCTTGTAGTTTTTTTAAAAAGAGTAACAATTGAATATTCTCCCAATGTGAAAGAGAATCGAAACAAATACCATTTGTTCCCTTCAGTGATCAAGAAAACGTCTTGATCTTTGCGTCAAGTGTGTGGAGTATTAGGGTCGTTTGAAAGCTGACCCAAACACGCATGAAATGTCTTCTTTTATCATAGAATAAATGATTTGCTCAACTGATTTTTTCGTTTTTTTTTTTTTTCGTTTTTTTCCCTCAAATCTTCTCCATTTACGAATCGTTTAAAAGAGAACCGGTTGCTATATAGATATTTTCCAACTTCCATTTTTAAATGGCAATGATGTTGTTGAAAATAGGGACAAAAAATTACAGGGAAAAAGAGGAGTAGTGTTGTTCTTGTAAGAAGTGGCAACACAACTGGAGGGAGGTGACACAAACTGAGTGAGAAAAAGAAATGTGGGTAAATCGATAGAGAAACGAAGAAAAATGATTACAAGTGATTTTATGAATGACTGAGTTCTTGAATGGGTAGGCTTTATAATATGTGTATTTGATTGTAAGAAAATGAGGAGGGGGACAGGTAAAGCAGGAAAGAAAGAAGAATGGATGACAGTGGATAGGGGTTACATATATGAACAGTAGAAGAAATTTGTGCATTTGGGATTAGGAAAATTGAGCGTGATAAGGCGAAAATAAGAGGTACATTTTTTTTCTTTTTGAATGAAAGAGAGAAGGAGAAAAGGAAAGAAGGAAAGTGAACGCGTAGGAATACAATTTAGGAACTACACGAGGCACGTTGAATGGGTTAAATTGGATGTGCAACGAATATTGAAGTAGGACTTATATGCTTTAATGGCTTAATGAAAGTAGTTCGTTCGACAATTGAGCCCCTCTGGTTCGTTTGTTGATGTTGTCGGTTCAAGAAGCATTCTGAAGTTAAATCAGCCGGTTATAGCAAAGATTTAAAGTTGTGCTTGCCTGGAAGAAGTCAAAAAAAATTTAAGAAATTGTGGTGAACCACTTAAAACATTGATATATTTATTACAATTCTGATTTTACGAAATAGAGACTTTTGAATTTGGTACATACTCAATACAAAGAAAAATAGAAAGAAAGATTAGAAGGAAATTATCCTTAAAAGTTCATTCTCTAAATGGCATTAGAAAAATTTATTTATTTAGTAAAGATCATATCAACCCATTAAGGACGTACTGACTATTACTTAAGTCATTCGACAAAAAGCGTTATCGTCTCTTTGAACCGTCCCACTCAGTCATCCATTTCGGATAGTTATTTACTAAGCTTAGCTTAGATGTGGCAGAAACAAGGAGCACTCAGTGAGAATCGAAATCATTAACCGGAGTCTGCTAATATAGGTTGCTCACTATTGCATGACGTTTGGTGCTTTCTTTCAAGATATGTACAATCTTAACTTGACATTTGATTATAAAACAACGTGTTTAAAAAATACTGGGTGATTTAAAAAGATAAGCCTTCAATGGAAGTTTATTAATGATATAAGGATTTTCAAGCAGTCTGCACCTGTTTACTATAGCAGTCAATATACTCTTGAAATCTTCCAAAGGTTATTTCTAAAATATTAAATTTTCTATGGGAGCACATTAATGGAAATGTAGAAATGAACAATATGAGCAGTATTATATATTGAAAATGATAATAAACAGGGGAAAACTATTTCAAATCATATCATAAAGTTGCTTTCATAGAAGTGATGCTTTTTTTTATCAACCTGCGGAGATAAATCTGTTCAAGTGACTATATTCAGTGTTACCAGATTATTTTGATAGAAGAACCCGGATTTATAGCGCTAAAATATTTTTACTTTAGCATTTCGATTAATTTGACGCCACTTAAAAAAAAAATGAAACGTTCCCTGCCTGAGTAATCGAACATTGCTCTCTTGCCTGACTGCTCAGTGCGCCTTTGATTGCCATAATAACTTGTATTTTTGTCAATTCAAAAGTATCCTGTATAAGTTCGTTTAATATAACATTGATTAAGTATATGAGAATATCTGTGATAAATCATCCTTTATTTTCTTTTAAGAAAAATAAAATTTGATTGGAATGTAAAATTTTGAAATTTACGGAAAAGGTACTGCGAATAATCAAACATGTCAACAGTGGTATGCGAAGTATCGTTCAGTGGATTTTTATTGAAGATAATGCATATATTGCCTGAGAATTATCGATCGCAAAGCAACGAGGGTGATGACAAATATAGTCAAAATATCTAAATCCTCCACTTGACCTATTTTGTACCAGCTTAATTTTGTTAATTATGATGTGTGTCCCCTACATTTGCAAGAACATATCTACTTGGTCGAATCCGGTATTCAAATTGAAGAAAAATGAGAGGGTGATAAATGTTGAATTATTTTACAACATTTTCAATGCAAGGATCGTGTCTCAAGGGGTATTAATGGCTGATCTTCATGCGAAGAAGATGATACTCTGATTATAGTGGAATTGGTGCGCTGTCTATTCCGATGATACAGTCAAAAAATTACACTTGAAAAGAATTCCCAGTTAGGGAAACAATAAATGGTCACATGAAGCTAAGTCCAAGTTAGTGTCTTGTAAGTTACATATGTACTCTTTACAGAGGACACGGTTACCTCTAGGGCCACGTCTTCCCAAGAGGATTAGAAATACGCTTCCACATAATTATTATGACCTAAAGGGCAAGTTGTATATTTTTCTTTGATTTTTTTTTAAGTTGACGAATTATATTGTGAATTGAATTACCACGACCAGAAAATCCGGCAAAGACTTACGCAAGACATACGGATGTAACTTACTAGATACATTCAGGTTAATTGGCCGTGCAATCACCGTGTCTAGTTGATTTGGCGCCCCTTCTGTGCGATGTGAACTTTTGGCTCAGTTGTCGAGTTTCGGCTCTGCAATATGTGGTCGCTGGTTCGGTCTCTTAGTGGTGGAGATCACGGTATACACTGTTGAGGAGACCTAATAAGGTCGAAACAGCTGTCCAGTGTTTCTGTATATCTTCGTAAGTGTTCACCGGATTTTCTGGTCATAGCAATTCAATTCACAATATAATTCCTCTACATAAAAAAAATCTTAGTTTCTTGAAGCTTTTATTGTTTACAAAAGATTTTTTACTAGATAGCAATGCTATCTAGTAAAAAATCTTTTGAAACATTTGCTTAAGAAAAAAAGACTTGCTTAGGCATTAGATAACAGAACAATTAAATTGCAGCACTTCTGCAAAAATATGCATAAATGTATATGAAAAGCATTCTTTAAACGGTAACATATTTTTGTTTCCAGAATTTCAATGCTGCGGACATTATGAAATATAATATCAAATGCAAGAATTTTCTTTATGCTATATTTTACGAAAAATAATATCCTGCTATATTTAATTTTGAAGAAAATTACCGTTTCATAAGAAATTGTTTGGGATTTACTTATTTACGTGCTATATATATATATATATATATATACGAAAGGAAAATGATTTAATTGATATGATTTGCTGTAAGGATGGCTTAATATGTCCACCAATTATTAAACTACCTTCAATTAACACGTCATTTTAATTTTCCGTATACTTTTCTCCTATCATCAGATTTTATTTCAAAACTTATATATATATGTATATATATATATACTAATCAGTTCTATCTCTAATTTCAGTGATTCTAATGACATATATATATTTTTAAATTATAGCAATTTAGTGGAATTATTTTAAATTTTAAAGCAGCAGGAGCCACTTGCAAAATTCTCGTAGCGGTTGTACGAAGCTCTATCTGACCATACTACCTAAAATTGTTTTAAATATTTCAAAAGTGTCAATTTCTCCTCGAGTAGAAAACTAATGCCTAAAAAAAAAAACAAGACACATTGTTTGGGTGTACTTATTGGGTGTACTAGCATTTTAAAAAATCCGCTGCGAATTTTAAAAAAATCAATATAAAACTCTTTTCCTTTAATGAGCATTTCTTATTCTAGTTTAACAGATTACATTACCCAGGACTGATCTATAAGTATTAGCCCCTCTAGTACCATATGCTTTATTGAAATTTATTCCTATTCTGGGATATAAACGCCTTTTTCTTCCAAGATTTTTCACAAATAGCGTTTTCTGAATTTTGAGGGCTTTTTTGGTTCTTAATTTTTTTTTATTATTACAAACCCTTCATCCATATTTCTTTTCCAATCAGTTTACATCTATTTACTTCTACTTTTTATCATATTTTTTGTTTTTTTTACATTCTTTCGTGAATCACATGATTATGGAGTCATTTCTAACCGCCAAATAAATACTCTCCATCTTCATCATTTCCGTTTTCTTTTTTGTTTTATTAATTTTCAATTGCAGTACCTCAATTTTTTTTCTATTTAGTTCGTTTTTTTATCTTCATATTTTATTCACGCCTCTTTACAGTTTCATATTCAAGACGTGACGATTGCTTTCTTTATACTGTTGTTGTTTTCATCTTCTTTTCTCTTCCCATCATCAATCTATCAATCTTTCTTGACGTCCTGCTCTCTTCTCTCTTTCTTGTCTGCTTTCTCACTTTCTAGCGTTCGCTTCACCCTCTTTATAATCGATTTCTACAAATCATTTTTCCCTATCTTTGTTCCCTTCTCTATACTCTTCATTCATTGTTCCCTCGTCCTATATCACTTCTTTTTTATCTTCTTTCCATTGAACTATACTCTTCCACTTTTGCTTTTGGGCTCTCTGTTCTCTTTCATTTCTCTCTTTTTATTGATCCCCCAACCTTCATGTTTTCCAAGGTTAATCTTCTCTCTTTCTATTTACAAACTCTTCACAACATCCGCTACCCCATTGGCAGAATAACACAAGTCTTATAACCCCAATTCTTATTTTCATTCGTTTTCAATCCTCTTTTATCTTCCACGAAGGAGATATAGACCTAGAGATGATTTCAGAGATAACCACAAATACATAGAATGTAACAAAGTGTAAAACGGGAAAAGTCAGAGAGAAACTCATGCTTACTAGCTGCTATGGTTGTCCACAGGGATTGAGGACTATTTCCTTTATTAAATAAAGGAAACCTGCATAATAAATTGTTTATAATGCTGGGAACTCAAGCCTTTTTTTGACGGTACTATATTCACTTTCTTTAGTTAAATTCGAAGGGAAGGTGGTTGTTGAGGAGATTTGAACGAAATTGCATCAAATTGCCAGAGACAATTTGTCGTGTAACGTTTCGGTGGATAAATTAGATCACTAGGCAATCTTAAGAAGTTAACCAGCTAAGCACTGTCTCTACTCAACGTCCTTGATCGGATGAGCATCGTTATCTTCAACGTGATATGGCTGTGAGTACTTGCTCGCCACGAGAGGGTGTGAAATGAGGTCAATTTCATAACGGAGTTAAACTGGTTTGAATTCAGAGTTCTCCTTCTCCTAGATTCGTTTCCTAATCAAGTCTAAATGATCTAGACTGCCCAATCATTTATTCCTAACTTGAAGCGGACAGATGGATTTATGGCTTTTCTCAAAGTAATTAAGTGAAATGGAAACAGTAGTAATTTACAAAGCTCTTTGCTTCAATATGTCACAAGGCCGAATGAATTGAAAAGGGAGCCTTCGGCTGACCCTTGACTAAGGTCGCCAACTTTACTGACTTACTTATTAAATAAATAAACACAATAGATAAAATGTACTTTAATGTACCGTTAAGTTTTGACAGACTCATAGTATTTCCTTATACCGCAGATACAAAGTTAACATTTAGTAATATGATATACATACACACACACACACATATATATATATACATATAAATATATACATAATGTTTCTGAAAAGTTTAACAACCATGATGCGCCAAAATCTAATCAAATATTATATAATCTATAATATAACAAGGCATGAACAACTGTGTTCGAAAGTTATGCTGTGTCCTCATCCTAGATGAATAATGGATTATTCTGCTTTGATTGCGAGGGAGAACAGAGAAGAAAAATAGCACATAACACATCAGAGAGGAAAAGAAAGCAGATAAGTTTAGAGAGAGAGAGAGAGAGAGAGAGAGAGAGAGAGAGAGAGAGAGAGAGAGAGAGGCAATGGCGCTATACATCAGACGCATGTCATCTTCTTCAGTAGAACGAAATGGAAACAAAGAAAGAAAGAAAGTGGAAAAGAAAAAAAAGTATATTAAAATGTACAGTTCAATGATTATGCAATATCTTCAGTGGGAGGAGGTTATTTTCATGTCATCTATCAGTTGTACATTTTACATTCTATTGCTACCTGCAATGGAACATATTGTTAATTTTTTTTAAATTAAAAACAATATATATAAATGTACAACCAGTTTATCACGTTTTTGTTTTTTTGTTTATTAGATTTCAGTGTTTTGTGAATATTACGAAAACATATATCAAAATACTCAAACGTTATTTAGATGAAAGGTTTTCCGTAGAAAATAGAAGTTAAGCGACAATTAACGCGGTTAGTTCTTATTCAAGTTTGTTTTCAATTCCACAAAGTAACACAGAAATACTTTTGATATATATAATGAAATTACCCAGCTGTTTTTCTTTTAGTTTTTACCATGTCTTTAACACTCCAAAATAATGTGTAATTTTATAAAAAAAAATCAGGTTTACCACCCTGATTGAAAACCAGCTGATCCATGATGATTTATTATCAATCAATCTTATTGTCAAATATTGATTAGATTTGACGAATCCTCTCTTTTGTCACATGTTCTTCTGTTCGGCAGGTGTCTGGTTAAGTGGAATAGCGTTCATTTTCGACAGATTTTAAGCAAGTCTTTCTGAAAAGCAGATTTAAACTGAATGTTTTCACATAGTTTAGAATCAAGAGTTATCAGCTGATTTTCAAACAGAGTTGCAAACCTGAAAAAAGTGTTATTACATTTTAGATGAACCATAAAGAACTTTTGGAGGTGCCCGTGGTGTAATGGTTATTGTCGTAGGAAATGGACACGGCGACATGAGTTCAAATCCTGGACGAGACTGATTCCATTTCACATAGCACTAATACCCTTGGGAAAGGTATGAATCCAATTATTCTCCCTCCAGCTATGGGTAAATAGTAGGACAGACTGGGTTCTTCAGCCTTGGTGGGGCAACTAGTCTAGGAGAAGGAAAACTCTGAATTCAAACCAGTTAAACTCCGCTTAAAAATTGACCTTGAGTCATATCCTGCCCGAGCGGAGGGGTCGGGTATATATGATAAAGAGCTTTAATGGGTTTTTATTAAGTGCACTTTCAAAAAAGATTAGTGCTTATCTGACATAGCGGGGGTGTTCTCATGGTGTAATTGTTAAAGCGCTGGTCTGCTGAATCGTAGTAAGCGAGATCGAACTCCAGCCGCACTATTACGTTCACTTTCGGATAACAACCCTTGGGATAGGGATGAGCCCCCTATCCTCCCAGCTATGGGTTAAATAGCATCACTGCTGTTCTTCTAGAAGGATGGCTTTGGCATTAAATAACTCACTAAGGTTGATATGCCATTAAAAAAAACAAATTTTTCTTACAAAATACTTTGTTTCTTGTGTGTGGGTCGTTGGATTTTATACATTGTAAGAACCGATTTTGCTACGAAGTGACGTGTGTCTGCGTAGTTGAAGCTTTGAGTGTATACATTGGTCTCCAGTGGACTTTCGACTAAGGAAGGAAGGGACATTGAAAAAAGCATACATTACAGAAGGAATGAGCTTCGTCGAATTAAAAATGGGCCAGCGTATTATATTTGATTTACTGTTCACTTGAATAAACATACACATCTCGTACTGTCCGCTCACAACCGGAAGTGACCGACCTGAAGAAAATTAGGGTTGTCCAATGAATGGCCACTACACACTGCACATGCTCCTGATGACACATCCGTTCCCTTATGAGTAGTAATACCCACAGTAACTAGATCATTTTTGCCAGCTCAGGGTAAACCTATTCTGATTTTCCTGGTTATAATTTTTTTTTAATCCTGAACAGATTTAAATCAAAAGGGAGGAATAACAGAGGGGAATATAGAAAAAATATCAGCTGCAAACTTAGAGGGAGTGAGACAGACAGACAAAGGTTGAGAGATAAGCGTTCAGAAAGTGATAGAGTAAGAGAGAGAAAAAATAGAAGTGAGATAAAGTGAGAGAGTGAGACTGAGGTGGATAGAATAAGAGAGAGGAGAAGAGAGAGTGGTGGAGACAGAGAGAGGATATTGAGAGATTGTGCGTGCGAAATAAAAGAAGGAATGCGTGAGTGGTGGACAGAATGAGAGAGAGGTGGATATAGTGAGAGAGTGAAATGGAGGGGGGGGCGGTTGAGAGAAAAAATTGAGAGTGTGAGAGAATATAATCATAATGCGTGGATTGATAAAAAAAAGGCTTTTAAGGTCATATCAAAATGTATATGAATCATCTTTTATTAATAAAATTTAAGAAATTTAAGTGAATTTTATCCCAGCGTTTTTGCTAGACGGTTACACTATTTTATTAACATCCACCACTGTTTAAAGTGAATGGACTCGGAAGAAAATTTTGATAAAAAGTATATATATATATATATATATATAAAAGAATAAGAAATACGAAAAGAAAGTGTTGGTATTAAAATCAGAGTGCTCGAATGCGTAAAAGCTGAAAATTATAAGACAAAAAAATCCTCTGTCTTATGACAGTGGAAAAATTTCCTTTTGTCATGTAAAAAATTGGTTCAACGATAGAAATATATATATATATATATATATATATATATATATATGACGATATTCTTTTATTTATTTCTATATATTTGCAAATATATCCCATCCATATAAATATATTTATATTGAAGACCAGTCGAATATAGGGGTTTATTATATTCATAACTGGCGAAAATGACTATGTGATTTACCAGCACTCGTCCCCGTCCTTTTTTGACTTAAACTGACATTGAATTTGGATTTAAGCAATTCCGAAATGAAATAAAAACTATAATATATATTGTAACGAGGTCAGAGAATTTGTTTGGCGTAGAGAAAACAAACACCCTTTTGGGACTACGACGTGCGAGCCACTAAAATGTCAAATATATAACCAAGGATCTAGTGGCACATACATAAGGGAAAAAAAAGTAAAAAAAGGCAGATATCCATTCGGCTAAGCCCCGGTTTTCGAGGAATAAAGAAGACAAACGGGATCTAAGGTCATAATAGGAATCAAAACATTTATGTCAAAAAGACAAACAAATACGAATAGCAACATGAGAGGCGGAATGTCCTATCAAATAGAAGATTTCTTCTTTAGTATGGAATGGTGCGTGTAACAGTTTATTAACAAGTATATCAAAAAGTGAAATTGTATGTGTAAACTAAAAATCTGAATACGCAAGTTCATGGGAGAGAAATTCAACATGAGGAATTTATCTGTTTCAGTGAGACAGTTTGGCTGTCTTTACTTGAGATGTCCTCCGAGATGCTCATATTCATTGTTTTTCCTTCCTCGCATTTTCAAAGGGAACGCCTGAGGTTCATTCATTACCAACACTAAGGTTTCTCAACGACAGCCTTGTTTAGTGTGCGCTGTGCTTGGCTGAATCTTTTGCGGTGCTCACCCAAAATGGGTGCCGAATTTTTCCTAAAAATGGTCATTCTGGGGCTGACTTTTTCCCCTGTTTTCTATTAAACGCTTAGTTTAATGACTTCCCGTTTGAGTTTGTTTCAGCCAATTACCGCCCGTCAAACCGTGTTGCAGCTGATTTAACTGCTACTCAAACTAGGATTTCCGGGTTACCTTCCATTCACCTTCTCTTTCGTTTTTCCCTTGTTCTTATAGCCTCTCTGTCTGTCTGTCTGTCTGTCTGTCTCTCTTTCTCTGCCTGTCTGTCTCTGTCTGTCTGTCTCTCTCTCTATCTCTGTAACCTTTATCATCGTGCCTCTTTATCTTCTTCTCAGTAAAACACACACACACACACACACACACATATATATATATATATATATATAGAGAGAGAGAGAGATGCGCGTGTTTTGGTATAACAAATCCACATCTACACTGCGTAGTAGATAAAAATGTAAACACAGTAATATGATAAAGGTGATTATTTTTGAGAAACTAGTTGTGAATTTCGTCTCTGCAGAAGTAATCATAAATATTATTCCAAATTGTAATTAGAGATAATTCCAATAATTTCTCTGCAGCTAAATATACCAGTTTATAAAATCATAATATAGATAATGTTAATGTAGGCTTCTAGCTTCTTCATTTAGTTCACCAGAAAATTGTCGAAAATTTAAAAGTAAATGTATCCTTAAAAGAAATACACGTATATTAGGATTAAATAAAGATGCAAGCATTATTAACGATTATATATTTTTTAAAATTAAGCCCCCGTCTAAACGAGCAGAGATTTTTTTTTTTCAGAATTTGTTAAGTTAGATAATGATATATTTTTTAAACCATATATTCAAATCTAACTTTCTCGCACGATTATTGCGAGTGAAGAATTTATTTCATTTCTGTACATGCTTAAATTCAAACTGAAAGTTAAATAACTAAATGAAGAAAACATATACAGTAGCGTCCAAAACTAAGGGACACAATTTTAAAACCTAATATTTGTTAGAAATAACAAATGTGAAAAGCTGAAATTTTGACAACTAGTAGTCGTTATCATCCATAATAACATACTAAAATTTAAATAATTTGCAAAGGATAGAAAAAGAATTATAACAATTATTTATTCATTTTCAAAATAGGATCGTCCAAAAGTAGGGGAAAAAATTGAGAAAAACAATGTAAACTGTATGCTATATTCAAATTTTTTGATTTCCTCTTAAGAATAAGTCTTACTTAGTCATTTGTAAATGTTGCATCAACCGGCACCATGGCGAAATTCCAAAAACTTGATTACTCTGTGAGACAAGCTATTGTGAAGCTACACAAGGAAAAGCACACCATTAGAGAGATTTCAGAGAAAGTGAAACGTTCCAAGAGTGTTGTAGGCAAGGTTGTTAAACCCTACAATGATACTGGCAAAATAGTTAGTGCTTTTAAAACCGGCAGACCCCGCAAAACTTCGGCAAGCGAAGATCGATTAATGCAGCGTATGTCATTAAAGGACCGTTTTAAGTCTTGCACAGAAATTAAAAGGTTTATGAATAGTACCTCATGTGTTAATGTGTCAAGACATACTGTTTCTAGACGACTGCAAGAAATAGGGCTGTTTAATCGAGCCCCAAGGAAGAAACCACTTGTTAGTTCGAAGAATAAGAAGAGATTAGAGTTTGCCAACAGGTATGTTATTTGGACATATGAAAGTTGGGCAAAAGTATTTTTCAGTGATGAAAGCAAGTTTAATTTATTTGAAAATGATGGAAAAAACAATGTAAAGAGACGTATTGGTGAAAGATTAAATTCAAAGTGTACAAAGAAAACTGTCAAGTTTGGGGGCGGAAGCGTCATGGTATTTGGAATGTTTTCTAGCCAAGGTACAACGCCTCTTGTCCGGTTACAAACTCGTGTAAACGCGCAGATCTATAAAAACATTGTTCAAGATCATGTTTTGCCAATCATACAGAATTCAGGTTTCGATAGGGCTACCTTTATGCAAGATTATGCCCCATGTCACAAGGCAAAGGTGGTAATGAGTTACCTTAGCGAGCAAGATTTCGAAATTATGGATTGGCCACCGCAAAGTCCTGACTTAAATCTAATAGAAAATATTTGGAAGACCTTAGGAGTGAAAGTTATGGAAAGAAATCCCACTAACACGGAGGATTTGTGGGTGAAGCTTCAAGAAGAATGGTCTAAAATTAGTATCGAGGATTGTCAAGAACTGATTCGTTCTTGTAGTCGAAACTATGCAGCTGTCATTGAGAGCGAGGGCTAAATATTGATTGTACATGTATTTTTATTGTTTTTTGGTTGCTTACATTGTTTTTCTCAATTTTGTCCCTTACTTTTGACGTTCCAAATTTGAAAATAAATAAATAATTGTTATAATTCTTTTTCGATCCTTTGCAAATGATTCAAATTTTAGTATGTTATTATGGATGATAACGACTACCAGTTGTCAAAATTTCAGCTTTTCACACTTGTTATTTCTAAAAAATATTAGGTTTTAAAATTTTGTTCCTTAGTTTTGGACGCTACTGTATAGTGTACATATTATTGTGCTCCTGTATGAACATATAAAAATTCAATTTCACCAAATTATTCAATGTAAAAAGATATTTTTTATGAAAGAACTTTTTTCAACGGAGCATACTTTTCTTTTTTACATTTATAAAACTATTGAACTGAATATTCTACACACCGTTTAACATATTTGTCAGTTTAACGATGTGTAAATCGATCATCTGACCGTGATTTTACATGTTAAAAATATTTCTCCAAGACAACCAAAGATTAGAGCATTGATCAAAACGAGCTATACATTTTGTCTTGGTTCTTTGTACTATATTAATCAAATCTTTTCTTGATTTTGTACCTGCTTTTAAATCGTAAATGATTTTTTTCTATACAACTGTGTCATTATGCTCTTTGCATAACTTGCTATTAAGGGACCGCTTAATAAGAAAAGTTGTCATATTACAAGTAGTTATCTGCTAACTGGCATCCACTGAAGAATTTTGGACAGAAGATATACAAAAGGATCATCACCAATTGAACAAAATTAATTAATTTGAATTCCTTATCAGTTGTCAAAAAAGGAAAATGGACACATACAAAAATGTATTATAAGTGCCAATGCGGTACTTTCACTTTCACTTTGAACTGAGTAGTTTTCTTTTAAAGTGGAAGAAAGGAAATGGGGTAGAAATTTTGCCGAGGGTAGGAACAAAGGCAGAATGAGAAAGCAGTGGGCAAGAAAAAAGTTAACAAAGAAAGGTTTTAGATGTTTTTAAAATAAATGCGTCTCGCTGTGATGGAGAATGAAGATTTTATTATTTCATGTACGGATTTATACTCAACATGGCGGACAAATCGTTATGGAAAATTGAACAATATTGAAGAATTATGAAAAATAAAATGATATAGTCTATTGAGAAGGACGGAAATGAAGAGAAAAATTGAAGAAGAAAATGTCTGGAAGTAATTGTGATGCAAAAAGAAAGAGAAGTGTAAAAATAAATGTACATAAAAGAGGAGAAGAAAAGATGCGAAAAAGAAAGGAAAGAAAAATAATGAATAAGTCAGAAATAAAGAGGGTTTTAAAAGAAAAAGAGGAAAAAAACTCAAACGAGAGAGAGAGAGAGAGAGAGAGAGAGAGAGAGAGAGATGAAAAAATTAGAGGAAACATAAGTTTGGGAGAAAAAATGATTTAGAAAAATGAAATAAACGGAGATGAAAGAGAAGGAGAAGAAATAGGTTAAGAAAAACGGAGAAGGGAAAAAGAAAACTTGAATGTTAAAAAAAGATACATTTAGCTGAAAACGAAAAAAAAAACTATGAAAAGAAACAGGGGGGAGAACTGAAAAAATAAATTGGAGGAAAAGGGTAGAAAGAAATAAACAGTAAAAAGGCAGGATAAGTATAGAATAAAATGATCCAAGAGAGAGAGAGAGAGAGAGAGAGAGAGAGAGAGAGAGAGAGAGAGAAAGAGAGGGGGGGAGAACAAACATCAGAGAAAAGGAGAATGATACATTAGGAGACAAAGAAACATCAGAGGGAGGGGACAAGGAAAGAGAAGTGGAGATATAGTCATAGAGATATGAAAAGAGAGAAAGAGATAGATAGATAGATAGATAGATAGATAGATAGATAAAGAGAGAGAGAGAACAAACATTAAAGAAAAGGAGAAGGATTCATTAAGAGACGAAGAAACATTAAAGAAGGAGGGGACAAGGAAAGAGAAGTGGATAGATAGATAGATAGATAGATAGATAGATAGAGGGAGAGAAAGGGGGAAGAACAAAAATCAAAGAAAAGGAGAAGGATACATTAAGAGATAAAGAAACATTAAAGAGGGAGGGGACAAGGAAATAGAAGTGAAGATATAGTAAGAGAGAAATAGAGAGATAGATATATAGAGAGAGAGAGAAAGAGAGAGAGAGAGAGAGAGAGAGAGAAAGGAGAGATACTTAAGAAAATCGAAAGACAAAGAAGGATTATATGAGAGACTGTTAGAGAACTAAGAGCGAAAATGAAGAAAGAAAGATGTACAAGAAAAAGAGAAGGGTAACAAGAGTAATAATAATACGCTAAAAATGGAGGAGAAAAAAAAGATACAAAAGAAAGAGTAAAAAGATAGTTGGTAGGTATTACGGCATTTTAAACCTTGAGTTATTTTACGCCGAAATCTGTCCTGATCTCCAATTATATTCCGTACTAATAAATATCTTCACAATCATTTTAAACAGGTATACACTTCATAATTTGTTGCAATATCAATGTTTTAAGAGCAATACTTCATATTTACATTTAATTATTTTCGTTTTTTTAAAAATTGATTCTTTAATATATTCATTAAGAATGCTTAATTTTTTAAAAAGTTTAATACTGAAGTATGTGTATTTACTAAAAGGATACATTTATTTTCGAATGTTCAATGATCACATCGAGGACTAAATGAAAAACCTAAATAGATACATTAACATTTTCCATTCTACGATTTTATAGATTAAAATGCTTTGCAACAGGAAAGTTATTGATATTATTCCAACCAGATTTTTAATGGCTATAATCATTATTTTATACATTATCTAAAACAGATGTATTTAAGTGCCCAGTTTGCTGGGGCTGTAGAATACACCGACTGTTTCTCTGCAGAGAGATAAGCCCCCACCCAACGAGTATCCTCCTCGTAAGATATTCGAGACCATTCTTGAAATGGACCAGAGAAGAACCTAAACAAATGGACTGGAGAACAAGAAAACTAATGACCATGCATTAGGCATTACATCCAGAGATGACGTTGACAGACTACATGTACCGAGAAAAGAAGGAGGAAGAAAGTTTCCTTGGACTGAAGACATTATTGACACATCTATCGCTGGAATACAGCGTACAAAACGTGAAGGAAGACTGGCTATAACCTCCAGAACAATACTGACGACACGAGGACCAACAGAACGGCAATACCCCCCCCAAATGGGAAGAAAAACAACTCTATGGACATTTTAAGCAACTAATAAGCAACACCTCACACGTGAGAACCTGGAGGTGGCTAAGAAAAGAAAACCTTATGAGAGAAATTGAATCTCTCCGTATTGCAGCACAAAACAACTCAATAAGGACCCACCATAAATAGATAAGACGCAAATAAACAGCACATGCAAGTTATGTGATGATAGAGAGGAAACGGTCAATCAGAAAATAAGTGAATGCAGCAAATTAGCTCAGAAAGAGTATAAGACTAGACACGACTGGGTGGGCAAAGTGATTCACTTGGAATTGTGCAAGAAATTGAAATTTGACCATAAGAACAGATGGCATATACACAACACAACACAACACACATCAGTCCTGGAGAATGACACTCACAAACTCCTCTGGTAATTTGACATCTAAACGGATCCCTTAATCTCAATCAGATGACCAGACCTTATAACAATAAATAAAGAAGAGAACTTGAAAAATTGTGAACTTTGCTGTTCCGGTTGACCAAAGAGTAAAATTAAAAGAAAGTGAAAAAAAGGATAAGTACCTGGACCTTGCTAGGGAATTGAAGAAACTGGAACATGAAAGTGATGTTTATATCAATTGAAATTGGTGCTCTTTGTACAGTCACCAAAGGATTAATTAAGAGACTGGAGGACTTGGAAATTAAAGGACGAGTGGAGATCATCCAAACTACCGCATTATTGAGATCAACCAGGATACTGAGAAGGGTCCTGGAGATTTGAGTAGACTTGTTGTCACTTAACGCTGATGTAAAAAAACCTCAAAGAGTGTAATAATAATGATAGAATTGCCAAAAAGTAGAAGAAACCAGAATCAGTCCTAGAAAATGAGACCATGAAATTCTCTGGGATTTGGGGATATAAACAGTTCACCTAGTCCCGACTAAAAGACCTGACCTAGTCGTTGTTAACAAAAAAGAGAACTTACCAACTAGTGGATGTTGCTGTCTCTCGGCAGACCACAGACTAAAAATCCAAGAAAACGAAAAGAAAGACAAGTAGTATGGCCTTGAGCGAGAATTGAAAAACTAATGGAACATAAACATGACTGTTATACTAAGTGTAATTGGTGTGCTCAGAACAATTCCCAAAATGGTAAAATGGCTGGAAGAGTTGGAAAATGGAGGATGAACAGTGAACATCCAAACTACATCATAGTCAAGATCGGACAGAATATTGAGAAGAGTTCTGGAGACCTGAAGTGATTTGCTGTCACTCAAGCTACGGTGAAAGACCTCAACTAACACTAGCGTGAAAAAAACTCTTAAGAAGTGAAACAAATATAAATTTAATTCGTTGTGAACAATTACAGCTTTAAATAACTATACTTAATGCAGTACCATCTAATTTTGAAAATTTTCACATAATTTTATGGTTTCAACTATCCCAATCTAATATCTATAATTTACACAGTTAATATGGTTTCAAGTATTCATATCAAATGCTAATAAAATCATTTAACATTTAGATGTATTTCCAAAAGGTACAGCCGCTTCAGTTCAGACTGGACCGTGAAACATTGGAAACGAAGAGACATCTACCATTCCCTAGAGCTCTTGAACCGTAGCCTCATCAACCGATGCATTTTAGTTTAATATCGAAAACACCGGCATGAATATTTCAATTGGCTGTAAGAAAAGCAAATCGAATACCTCATTTGTGAGCGATGGTCAGAAAACTGTATTTTTAAGAAGGAAAGCAATGAAAAGTGGTGGATTGTTTTAAAATAAAATAAAAACACAAGAAAAATGAACCTGCACCGGGATAAAATTCTATAATTGATAAATCAAAAACGTTACGGGAAATATTTCAATACTAAAGAAAAAGAAATCTAAAAGGAAGGAGAAAAATATATGAGAGTAGCAGAGGGTAAAGTAGAGACATAATTATATTGGAAAGAAAACGGATAAAGAACAATATACAAAAAGAGAAATAGAAGAATCGAAAAAAAAACACCAGAGAACAAGATGGCTACGAGAAAAACAAAGTTAAAGAAGAAGAAGAAGAAGAAGAAGAAGAAGAAGAAGAAGAAGAAGAAGAAGAAGAAGAAGAAATATGAAAGAAAGAGGAAAAGAGAAGAAAGCGAAAGATATGTGAAATAAAATAAAGCACGAAAGAAAGGAATAAAAACTCACATACACACACACACGCACACACACACAAACGCACATACACAAACGCACAAGCACACACACTCGTCTGTAGAAAAAAAGTACGAACTCATAAGTGACGTTCTTTTCTTGAACGCCTCTCATGGATGCGCCGGTGTTGGTTGAGCAGCAAGAACTTATTTTCATGAGATCTGTGCGGACACAGGATGTAGTTTGGAAGACATGCCGGGAACAATAGATGATATGGACAGATGGAGAGAGAGCGTCTGATAAATCCATGCAGTTATCGTGACTTTATGATCATGATGATGATGATGTATATATATATATATATATATACTAGGGTAATACAATAAATTTAGTGGACATTTTTGTAAAAATCAAATTTTATTTTTTCAAAATTTTTTTCAATAAATGTTAACTCTGCATTGATTGTAATTATTTTTTGTAATCCTGCAAAAATATTTATTTTATGGCAATTCAAAATGGCGGCAAATCAAACAGTTTGCCACAGTCTTGAAAAGGGGTTTGTCATCAAAGATTGAAAGGCTAAGAAGTGCAAACCATATGAAATTTATAGAAGAATGTATAGTGTGTAGGTAGAAGTATGTTTAATTCTAAAAATGTTAACAAATAGGCTAGGGGGTGTCCTCGTGGTGTAATGGTTAAAGCGATGGACTGCGGAATCGTAGTAAGCGAGTTCGTACTCCAGTCGCGCTATTGTTATATAGTCATCTGCTGATTCATGCAGAAATATACATATATATGTTGGATACATACCGGCACAATAATAATTAAGACGCACGATGATAAAGTCGCAGGAACAAACGACGTACACAGAAAGACGCAGGAAGACTTCTTTATAAAATATTTTACCTCTCATCTTTATTTGTAAGTTTCGAAAGGGTTGTTCAAAGTTTGCATGTGAGGGGAAGCTGGAGACCGAACATTACTGAAATATTTTGACCCCGAAGTTATGGCCGTCAGCGTTGTGTCTTTCTCGTTCTCCATGGTTGCTCAACCGGAGCACTGGCTTTCCTTACTACATCTCGTCTACCTCCTCAACTCTACTCGCCTGTCTCCACTGGCTCGTTGAACCTAACTGACCGGAACTCAACTGTCCTCTGTTCAATTCGTCGGCCTTATATTACCTTCAAACTCCCACGCGGTGATATGGACACGCCTCCGCAACTCCTTCCGATATCTAGCGACCGGGATGTGTCACTTCCGCTTTCTTTGGAATGGCCTGTGTGATCGTCATCGAGCGGAAATAACTGTCATCCAGTTCAGAGGTCACTCTCTTCCGGTGCGTCAGTCTATGAGAGTATAATGGGATCTTTTTTACCTCGTCCCATTTCATCAGCCAATTTCCGCGCACGCGATTTCCTCTCCGAACTGCCATCAGAATGTGTCACTTCCTTCCAGTGCATTACCTTGAATGGCATTTTTGGCCTGGTCAACAGGTAAAAACATAATACTATTACGTTCACTTTCGGGCAAATACCCTTGGGAAAGGTATGAACCACCTTATCATCCCAGCTATGGGTTAAATAGTACCACTACTGTTCTTCTTGGAGAATGGCTTTGGCATTAAATAACCTACAAAGTTTGATATGCCATTAAACAAAGAAACCAAACCAAACATGGGCTAAATGTTTAAAGACGGTCGAAATAGTATTTAAGACGAAGACAAAACCGGTCGGCCGTCAATAGCGAACACAGCTGAAATGTTGGATTCAGTTAAGGTGTGCATTTTGTCAGACAGAAGAGTTACAGTAAGGGGCATTTCCGAAAAAACTGGTAATTTCTGTGGGTGTAGCAAACAAATTGTTCATTGTGAGCTTCCTTTTCTAAGGTCAGTTGTTGTTGGGTTTCTCTTGAAAAATACAAGGAATCAAGAAGAACATATTGGTTGGGAAAGCTAACATATCCAATCCAGATATGATTTCCGATTATTTTGCCCTTTCAAAGAATTTGTTCATGTAACGAAATTCTCAAGTGATAATAGAGTGAAGATCGCAGTGATGGCTAAAAACTCAATCCAGACATTTCTATGCAAAGGTAGTTCAAAAGTTCTTTTTTTTTAATGAGAAAAATGTTTTAAAGAACGCACATTGGATTGAAAAATAACGCTAACATACTTTTCTTGGTGATACGTTGTGAATTCAACAAGTTTCCAGACTTGTTTTTGTACAGGCATTTAAAATTGTCGTAGTCTCTTGAAAATTCAGTATGTTATTGCTATATATCTTATGAGTTGACTGACCAATTTTTATAATTTCAGGTTCAGAAAAACAGCTACAGCAGGAATTGAAATACAACCTACTAAAGCTTGATTGTCACAGCTGGTGAAATTCAAGATTGCAATCTGGACGTGGGGACACTTGAGAAGAACGATATGCAATAAAATTATGTTTTTAAATTTGGAAAAAATGCCACAGAAACGTATGGACTGCTTTTTGACAATCTTGCATGAATAGAACATCAGTTTTTGAGTGGCATTAGAGATTCAAGGAAGGCACGGAGTCTGTGAGGGAGGATGAGAGGTGTGGGAGGAGTAAGGAAGTCAATAAACCAGAGTTGATTGGTCAAAGGGTTAGGGTTACTATGTTGAGGTTTTAAGGGAGTTCAGCAAGAGATTCCTAGGGAAGAGGCCAGCACTCTTCAATTCGGGTCAGTGGCATTTCCAACAGGACAATGCACCAGTCCACAACTCCATCCTTGTCACAGACTATTTGACCAAGATGGGCATCAAGACAGATCTTCAGCCTCCCTGTTGTCGAGACTTTGCTCCCTGTGACTTTTGGTTATTCCCTAAGCTCAGAGGCTATCGTTAATAGACAATTGAGGATATGAAAGAGGCAGTGACGAAGGTCATTGACACGCTCACACAAGAGGACTTCCATGGGAACTTGCAGAAGTTGTTGGAACAGTACAACAAGTACATTGCAGCTGGAGGAGATTACTTCGAAGGGGACTAGAGTTTCATATGTGTACTATCAATAAAAGTGCCCATTCGAAAAAAGTCTGGACACTTATTTAAAGATTCTCGAATATGAATTATTTTCTAGCAAAATTCACCTTATTTATTGAATAATCTTCGTATATATATATATATATAATTTTAAATCAGATAAACAAAGGAGAAACATGAACATGTAACGGAAGAAAATCTATAATAAACAAATTAATAAAGTTACAGGGAATATTTTAAGATGGCGTACATATTTTTTTCTTTCTTTCATTTCTTAATCACCGAGTTTTACTTCATTTTTCCTTAAATCTTTATTACTTTCCAATACATTTTTTCAAGGGTCGGTGTGGCCATCCGAAAAGTAATTAAAACCTCAAATAATAGGAAATGCTTGCCTTTCGCTCTTTCAACGTCTCGCTTTGCCCGACCGCACTTCATTGGCCTATCCTCATTGTAAGCGTTTATGAACACTAGCGCTGATCGTCCGCAAATATTGTCGTCTTTCAACTTTCCCCGTCTCCTTTTTCCTGACCGTTCCGTCTATCACCGTTAACGCGCGGTTTAATTCACTCCCGTCTATAATAAATCAGTAAAAGTGATGATATTTCAATGAAGCATTGACAAGTAGTCTTTGTACAATAGGTTGCAAAGAGGCCAGGCGTGGACTGATATTTGACAATACTGGTCGCTATTAAGAAAATTAAATGTGAACACCAAAAATATCTTTATAATTTCATAATATTCTCTTTCTGCATGATAATGTTCGACCATACACAAGAATCATGAGAAGGGAGACAATCACCTCATTTGGGTGGGCAACTCTAGTGCATCCTCCATACTCACAAAAAAAGTCAACAGAACTTTACCTGTCAGTGATACATGCTCCCATTCGAAGGTGGAATATTGCAATTAAGAAAAACGGTGATTATGTTGGGAAGTAGGGATGTAATTCACAGGGGATCAGCTTTATTTTGATGTGTGATACTTACTTCTGTGTCGGTAATTATTCCTGTCCTAAAGAAAAAGACTTTACTTCTTGACTATCCGTCGTATCTTAATCTTGTTAAGAGAGTTAAAAGAAATGAAGGAATATGAAAGTAGTAGTTATATAAATCATTGTCAGAAGATTAAGAACAGTCTCTAAGAACTTAGAAAAGTGAATTGGGAAGAACTGATACTATCCAAACCATAGCACTGCCAAAATTGACAAGAATAATTGGAAGAATCCTGAAAAGCTGTGGAGAATTTTGTCACCCGAACTCCAGTGAAAGCCTCCAGTTACTGCTGGTGAGAAAATTTGCAATGAAAAAAATTATAATTTCTGCATCGCCTGTGTGGTTAGGAACAACACGAGAGAAGGACAGTAATAAAATATTCTTCTGTTTGGTTATGAAAAACAAATGGAATCGACACAAACCAGAATCTAAGAAGAAAATCTAAAATATATCAGTGGGTTGCTCTGGAGTATTGATAATTAAAGCAAACACCCTACCAAGGGCACGGAAATCATATCTGAGTGAAAGAATTGTAATTAGACAGTAGAATTCACAGAAAAGCGTGTATTTTGGATATGACAATAAACAAACGGATGGTGAGGCTCCAATAATGCTGGAGCTTTGGGGAATGTTAAGTATACCTACATATCCATCACTCGCAGGTCCACTCTGACCAGGTGTGGTAGCACTTGATGAGGTCCTATCTATGGGTCAAATAAAACTTTAACATTTAAACTGTTATTTGACGTTTAAACTGAATGCAAATAAATGACTAATGCTAAACTGAGTTGATTGAAATCATTTTACTGTGTGTAAATGAATGACAGATGTTTAATGCATCAATCAATTCCCATCGAATATAATAAAATCAATACGACAATATGAAAGGATCAATAAGAAAATATGTAGACAAAAAATGTCAATTATGTTCAACGAAATTTATATATATATATATATATATATATTGATAGATGAAAAATTGATAAGAGAAATAGTAATATTTTTCAAATACACAAACATGTTACTGTCTAATTTTTCATCTTATATATATATATATATATATATGGTTAGAATATTGTGCTTAAAATTTTCGTAAATGTTATCAAACGGCATTATCAAACAGTTTCATGCAGTTATCGGTCTGATAATAGTATCTTTTTAATTGAATGAAACTTTTAGTAACGGCATTTGATTACATTTGCCGCCTCTTTTTTAAAACATTTCAGTATTATTCACGGTTCTCTTGGAGCAGTAGACGTAGAACGAGTTCAGGTTCCCACTATTAGGTAAATAGATCTATTTAAAAATTATTCGTATTTGGTAGTAATGGAAACTACTTAACTTCCAGGCAAAGATAACAGAAGACAGGTTTAAATGCCTTTAAAATCAATCATTTGTTTATACAGATGTTCCGGATTATCATTTTTTTAAATTTTAAAGTTCAATCGCATGTTTCCGACTTTTTATTCATTTATCTTGTTTTTGTCTATTACTGAAATTAGTCTATATTTTTTCAAGTCTTTTTATGACAGTGAATCTCGCTGACTTTGATCAATAAATATTTTCATTCGCCTAATGGTACACTTTATATCACTTTACTTAACTCAACTCCATGTAAAAGAATCTTTTAAAAAAATCATTAAAACTTTCTTCAACACTTTTTCAACAAAATATTTTTCTTCTGGCGATGGTCTACGTTCGAAACTAGTTTAGAGACATAAAAGGTAAACGCCATAAAAGAAAAATTACTTTTTCTCTAATTACTTTCGTCCATCTTATATATATATATATATATATATATATATATATATAGTCGCATTGTACTTGTCCATTTACCCAAAATTTTATGCGTTGTCACAATGATTATGTCAACTCATGGATTTGTTTAACGGAACAATTAACCCATGAACATGATTTTAACTTTTACACCGATATATATATATATATATATATATATATATAAAGACTCTATTTAAGTGCAGAATCTGAATAGTGTTTTTAAAAGCGTATGTATTCTTAAATCAATAAAATAATTTAAAATATATTAAAATTAAAAAATTCTAACAAAAAAGAGGACCCTTCATTTCGGTCACGTTTCTTCAGAGAATTAAAATTCGTCAGAGAAAAGTTAATGAGTGTGGACTTACACTTGGGAAACTGACCGTCAAAAAAGCATGGAGGGAGAAAAGAAAACAGATTATATATATATATATATATATATATATATATATATATATATATATATATATATATATATATGTAGCGTATTCGGACTTTTCGACTGAAATCTTCTTTGGCGCATGTTAATTAAATTGACAGTACAAACGTATCTTGTAAATGTTAGATTTTATTTAGTTTTTCTCGTCTGTATAAGTAAAGTCTGTTTGAAAACATGAGTAAGGAACAATTTGGCAAGACATTGTACATTCCATCCTCTTTTGGCTAATCTGTTTGCGATTTTTATTGCAAGTTATAACATATTATCACATCACTGTTTTGTTTTTCTTTCTGCATATATATATATATATATATATATATATATATATATATATATATATATATATATATATATATATATATGAGATGTCTATATTAATTTGTAAATATCTCTCATTATTCATAGAATTGAATTTTATAATACTTGTCCCTGAAATTATTATAGAAATGCTTCGTTGATTAATATATATATATATATATATATATATATATATATATATATATATAAACTACCTGAAGAATAATATTCAAACAGCGGAAATTGCACGGGACACATACATAATAATTACACGAATTTAATCGGGAAGTAACATTCTAACATAAATCACTGTTGATTTCTGAGTCTATTCTACAATGTGGTGAACTGGTATAAACATTCATACCTACAAAATAACTGAAAAATGACTTTATGTTAAAAAAAACGAACAGAAAAATTAAAGATTCGTTTTTAGCAATCTACATTTATAGGTAAATACACTGTGTCTCAAAATAGATGCAACCCATTAATATGATAATGATTTATTTTAGAGACAAGTGAAATGCCGGTTATTTGGAAGACATCCAATAAAAAACTGAATTCTTTTAGCTAAAGACATTAAATCATTTCTTTTTAAATTATTATATCAGCTTCTAGGACATGCAGTTTTTTTTTATTGTCTTGTCTCAGTAATAAACCATTATCCTATTCATGGGTTGCATCTATATTGAGACAGTTTTTGAATAATTTTGTCACCAAACAAACAGTGAATCAAAATCTTTTTTCCTTTTTCACAGGCATTGTGATCAAGGATTAATATTCGCTATAGTATGCTATTTTCAAATATGAAACAATAAAGAACACAACATTAGTAGATTTATTAGCTCTCTGGTGGGTCCCATGTATATTGAGACACACTATATATAATTTAATTTTGCTAATAATTTAGGTTATTTCGATTTTTTACACCATCATTAGTTCTGTGCAAACAAAGGGTGTAGATCGGAAAACCTGCAAGGAGCAGTGGATGGGGGGCGGATGGAGAGAGAGAAAAAAAGTCTGCGAAATCCGTGCTAGCAATGCAACTTGAGGATTTCCATATACAATAAGGCTGACGTCGCTGCTTCCCGAAAGGGTAAATATTTGATAGTAAATCTATTGCGCCAAAGAATTATTATAAAAACTATTAACAAAGCAATTGCTTATTTTAAAAAAATTAATTAAAAAGGCATACTTTTGTTAAATTATATAATAAAGCAGTCAAAAAATTTTTTTGATCTGGGGAATAAGTAGTTGTTTTCTGCAGTCTCGTATCCGGAGAAAGAAAGGTACAGAGACTTGTACATTTTTATATACAGATGAACATGTTTTGTTTGTATTTACCTGCCGTAGCCACATCCACCCACACTAATAAACATATTGCTGCTGCTATCACATAATACTAAAGCAAAATGCGCTGTTGTCTTTATCTCAAATTAATGTACTCTAAAATAAAGGTTATCATATGGAAGAAAATGATCTTTATTAACGACCCTCCATATTCCGCTTTCTTTTTCTTTCTCTTTCTTTGTTTTTTCTAGGGTTCCCTTTATCTCTCTTGCTTTCCCTTTCTCTCTCGCGTGCGTGCGTGCTCTCCCTATCTCTCTTTATATATATATATATATATATATATATATATATATAGAGAGAGAGAGAGAGAGAGAGAGAGAGAGAGAGAATCTGCATGAAACTGTGTTTACTCTAGTCCGCTAAATTTGAAATGCAACACAAAGTCATTTTTATAGCTAGTACTGCTAGTTTGAACTGAGTTCCTTTCTTGACTGATTGCTTTACAAAAGCAAAATATCCCAGCCTGCCCTATTATTTAACCATTACTGGTGGAAAGGAAAACAAATGGATTCATCCATTTCTCAAGGTCATTTGTGCGAATTAAAATCAGGATTTCAACTCGTGTTACCGTTTCCACTTCCTACAATAATAACCGTTGTGAAAATCCTTCCAGACAATAAAAGAATTGTATGTATGCAAGATAGTCCATGGCCCTCCAAGAATGGTTCATTTGCCCATCAACACGACGTCTTTAAATTACTAAGTGTCTAACTACACTCCTCATCAGTTTGTTAGATATTATATTCAGTTTAGTTTGGATCAAGAAACATAGGACACTTAGTGAGAATCGAAATCAATTTGAAGAATTTGAAGATGTTTTTAAGTTGTTGAACTGGATATCTTGACGACAGGTAATGGTTTACAAAGTCATCTTCCAGATCTATTATGACTGAAAAGAGAAATCGATTCTCCGGAGGTGTGGCTCTTTAGGGAAAACGGTGTTCTTTAATTTTAATAGACAAACATTCAAAGAGAAGAAAAACTCTGAATATAAACCAAGTGTACTATGTATAAAAATTTGCCAGGATTTGAACTCGGGTCACCGGTATCTTTTGCTACGATGACGAATGAAATCAGTGACCCGACCCACAGCAAACTGTTAGGCAGGCGACGGGGGACAGACTCATAACACATTCATAGTTATAGCAATAGATATCACGTCGTTTTTAACTGAAATTTTTAACAACGTTAGAAAATGAAACTAAAACATATATGTATAAAAACGGGAGTTACATAACTTTATACCGAATGGGCTTGAATGGAGGAGGAAGAGAGAAAGGAGGAGGAAGAGGAATTCTGAATAGAGTTATCTCCCTTGGTACATATCAACACATCGTGTAAAAGACGGATCAGGTTGACAAGCAGAGATGCTGTCACAGGCCGACTTGATTTTTGCTACTTTATATCGTTTGTCAGTTGCTTGAAATGTTGGTGATGAAACGGAAGTGAAAATCAAACACTGACTGAACAATGAGCTCTCCACGCAAACCCAAAGGAAACACGCACTTCAAAGTATGGCTAGCAGTAATTAGCTTTACATACACAGCTTTTCAAATCATGGCGGCTATAGAATGATCAGTGAACGGAAGCCAGATTCACCAGCCAAACCCATCAATAGTTCAAAGACGAATTTCATTTGTTTGATGTGAGAACGTGGAAGTTATGCTTAATTCTATTGTCGACAGTGTTTTCTCGTCGCTTTTCCGTGAATGGGGTGAAAATAGACGCAGTGTTTTGTGGATAAAAGCAATCCGTATATAATTACTCAACGGCCTACTTCCTGCAAACGATACAAGTCGCTTTTGTCGTACTAATTAATTAGTAGCTCGTTACAGTATCAAATCTCATGTGTACCTTGTCTTTTAGTGAATAGCTTACAATAAATTTAACGGGCGACTCATCCTTCACGTTTTGTTCTTCTTATAGATAGTTTTCCTTTGAACACGTGTCGTCTTATTCAGTCGATGTCCTTTGATGTATATAACAGGTAAAAAATGTTTGAAATAAAAAAGATAAAATAAGGTAAAAATAAAATGAAATAAAATAAAACTCCCGCTAGCAAACATATGGATTGTTTTGCACGTTTCTTTTTACAATGACGGTACGAATAGAAATAATATAGAGAAGGGAAGAAAGAAATTTTCTGCTGAGTTTTTATCTCCTAGTCTATTCTTTCATTTTTTTGTTGCTTTTTAAAAAAAAAAAATTCTATTTATTTATTTTGAGAGTGTCTCTGCCGAACGCGCACCGCAAATGTGGATTGCTGTGCCGTTTGTGTTTGACTACCGTTTTTTTTCTAAATGTCATTTTTCTTGCTAATTCATTCGGGAATTAACAAGCGCATCTCGGCAGCTTTTTTTTTCGTTGGGTTTCGACCGTTCTGTTCTCTGACGCTTTAAGAGGAGGAAGACGAGAATGAATGAGTGACATTTTTTAAACATTTTCAGATATGCTCTCTTTAACATCAATGAAAAAAAATCACTGAAAACATCGATTATGAACTATTAGTTCTGTTTTCTTTGGGAATTTTATAAAATATACTGTTTTGAGAGAGAAAAAAGAAATATTAATCTTTAGTATCGGGCAGTGCATATGTCACCATTTTCATTCCCTAGCTGTTTATTTCTTGTAAAAAAAAAAAAAAAGAAAAGAAAAAAAAGAAAGAAAAATAAGGAATTACGGAAAAATATTAAACGTATACCAGAATAACACGTGGAAGAAAGATGCAGCATAATCTTTTACGAAAAACATGCATCTAAAATTTGTGGATTTCGACTTGTATTTATGAAACCTGCACACACTCACACACGCATACGCACACATACACACACGCGCGCGCACACACACACACACACACACACATACATTCACACACACATATGTATGCTTAAAATAATCAAAATCAATTCGAATTCTAATATAACAATTAAAAGTTAAGTTAGAATTATCATATAAGTAAAATTAGATTAAAATTATAATAGTTAAAAGTTAATTAAGATTATAAAATTAAAAGTAAATAAACATTTTAATATGATAATAAAATAAAATCAAAATTATGATAATTAAAAATACATTTAATTTCTCATATAATAATTAAAAGTATGTTAGAATCATAATATAAGTTTAGTTTGGTTTGGTTAGATTTTATGGCATATCAACCATTGTATGTTATTTAATGCCAAATCCATTTTATAGATATAAACAGTTCTATTTTAAAACAATTCAGTTTCGCATAAATACAGTTTTTTGTTTACACATGTAAAATGTAAAAACTGTTCTATTTCAAACAATTCAGTTAAGCATAAGTACGTGGTTTACTTCTCTTTGCCCCATAGACAGGACCCTACCAATTCTACCACTCCGGACCAGCGTGGACCTGGGAGCGATGGCAATGAGTGGAATTCCGCATCCACAAATCTCCAACATTACTAGAGCCTCACCATCAGATCGTTTACTGTTATATCCAGGACACACTTTGGTGGAGTCTTGTCCCTTTGCGGAGATGCAGTCGGTGTATTCTACGGCCCCTACCGACCAGGCCAAATATAATTTAAAGTCAATTAAATTTATATTGATTAGAATAAATTAGAATCATAATGTGAGTAAACGTAAATTAAAATTATATTGATTGAAGTAAATTAGAATTATAATGAATGTCGAAGTTAATTACAATTATAATGATTAAAATAAATCAAATTAAATTATAATTAATGATAGTAAATTAAAAGACAAACACAGAAAAATTGTGCAACATGCAAAACCTGCAGACAAAATATGACAATAATAAAAGAAAAAAAACAACAACTAAGATTTATATAAAAGATCTTTAGGTTCACCAGGCTGGTTCTGATAATTTTGATGTCTCTACGGGGGTTATGATTCTTCACAAATAGCTGACCTTGTGGGTCTATATATATTCGATACGCTTAGTAGGATTGTTAGCCCGGAACAGATAGGTTTATATCATGATGATGGGATAATATATATCCCAAATAGTAATGGCCCAAATAGCTTACGCATACAAAAGAAGATTATAAGGGCATTTAAGTTTTTAGGATTCAAAATAGAAGTTTCTTCAAATAATAAGATAATCAATTTCCTGGATGTGACTAGACCTTTCGAATAACTCATATAAACCTTTTCTAAAAACTGACCAGTACCCTTCCTATATTAATGTAAACTCGAATCACCCGAAGACAATAATTAAACAAGTCCCCAAAGTAGTAAAATTGAGAATAAGGAATTTATCCGCCTATGAGAAAATATTCCAAGAGAGTAATAAGATATATGTAGACGCCCTTAAAAATAGCGGTTTTAGGGAAGAGTTTACCTATCAAGAAGAAAATATACCTAATGATATTAATAAAGAATATAAGAAGTACAGTAAAAAAATAGAAAAAGAAAAATTATATGGTTTAACCCCCACTTTTGTAAATTAGCTAGTATAAATGTAGGTAAATATTTTTTGAAATAGATAGATAAGCACTTTAAACATAATAATAAACATAAAATATTTAATTGAAAAACCTTAAAAACTAGTTTCTCCTTCACGAAAAATATCTTTCAAATAATCAATAATCATAATAAAGAGATGATTAAGGAATTTCATGACCGAACAAATAATAATAATAATAATAATAATAATAATAATAATAATAATAATAATAGTAAACAAAACGAATGTAATTGTAAAACTCGAATGAATTGTCCCATGAATGGATTATGTAACTTAGATAATGTAGTATACCAAGGGATCATTTACCCAAAAGAAAATGTTAAGGATGGAAAAACTTATATAGGAATTTTTTCGACGAAATGGAAATATAGATAAGCTAATCATAAATTTTCTTTCTCTCATGAACATCTGAAAAACCAAACAGCCCTATCTAAGCATTTTTGGAGTTTGAAAAATAAAGGTTTGACTCCTGAGATTCAATGGTCCATATTGAAAAAGTTGAATACTCTAAAATGCTTTGATAGTAGATATAATCTGTGCCTAGAAGAAAAAATACAAATGATGATATACCCAGACCCTGAAAAATTATTAAATCAGCGATGTGAATTAATAGCTAGATGTAGACATAAGAATGAATTTAAACTATAGACAAATTATCATAGATAATGTTTAATTAATCGAAACATAGGATTAATTAGAAATTTGGGGTGAAATGAATAAAATAAAATAAAATAAAAAAGATGAGAAGATACCATGTGATGTATACGTACTTTTCAATTGAAGGGTAACTGAATTGATTGGCATGAATATAAATTTTGATCTTAAAATTTTAATTCTAAATTTTGAATTTAATTTAAGATAAATATTACTGTAACCTTACTTAAGGTTATTAAGGAATGTTGTACTTCCCTAAATTATTATTAAATCTGGAGTTTTAAGTTGAAATGTATTTCGGATTTTAAAATTTTAAAAGTTAATTCACTATAATTCCAATCGATAATAAAAACTAAAAACCGTAAGAGGGGGAAATGAGGAAAAAACTCTTCACCCCTCTTGAACTCTTCCCACCCTTCTTTTCTGTGACTATTCTGAATTATTTTATCCATTAGATCTGAAGAAGTCCTGTTATTTTTGGTGCTATTGATTTATATCAATACCCATAACAGGATGGAAATAAATTTATAATCCTAATGTGACCGGTTTTTGTTTTTCTTAAACAAATATATATATATATATATATATATATATATATATAGATAAAGAGTATTGGTCGTCAGTAAATCACTTTGTGGTTATGTGTCGAATCAAATGCAATATAATATGGAGAGTGCTGAATATCTAGGATAGAGCTATTATATAATAATATCTGTGATAGAGCTATTATATAATAATGATAATAAATAAATATATGTTAGATGTATATATATTTAATCCATGGGAAATATAAATAAAAAATTTCCATGGATTAAATAGATATATATTTATTTATTATCATTATTAGATATAATATAATATAATATATATACATATATTATATAATAAAATTATATATATATATATATAAGAAAAATCTTTCAAAATCACTCATAAAGTTTGTGATAATATTTATTTCAGCTGACTCATCATTTTTAAAATGTTTGTTATGTATCTTCAGACAAAGACACGAATTTAGTTTATTTTACATTGAGCTCTCCATCGGATTTTGAATTACATGGATACTGAAGAAAGAAAATCCTACTATAGAATCGTTCCCAACTGACTTGTCTTTGGATAATATATGTATATATCACAGTGTTACAATAATAAAATATATTCAATTATATAAAACAACTCAAAATTTTGAATTTTCAATGCCAACGATCAGTACTTTTTGCTGCATCGAAAACTACTGAGCTCTTTTCATTTTGTAGAACTCTTGGATTCTCAAAAAGATCAATTAACTGAAACTATTTTAATACTTGCTCTGCGCTTCAGTTTCATAATTTTGACGTTTATTCTCCCAATTTCAGTTTGTTTGAACCTTTTAGATTTTATCCAGAACTAAGTTTAACAATTTTTTTCATATATATATATATATATATATATATATATATATATATATGGTGCTTTCAATAAGTTTCCAGAACTTTTTTGTACCGGCTTTTAAAATTGTTGTAAACACTTGAAAATTCAGTATGTTATTACTATATGTGTTATGAGATGACTGACCAATTTTTATAATTTCAGGTTTAAATGAACAGCTACAGCAGCAATTGGAATACACCCTACTAAAGCCTGATTGTCACAGCTGCTGAATTTCAAAAATACAATATGACACATTAGAAGCACGATATGCAATAAAATTATGCTTTAAACTTTGAAAAAATGCTACAGAAACGTATGGAATGCTTCAGACTGCTTTTGGAGCATCTTGCATGTATCGAGCGTCAGTTTTTGAGTGGTATAAGAGATTCAAGGAAGGCACGGAGTCTGTGAGGGATGATGAGAGGTGTGGGAGGAGTAAGGAAGTCAATACACCAGAGATGATTGGCCAAATGGTTAGGCTTAGGGTTAGGGTTACTATGTTGAAGTTTTAAGGGAGTTCAGCAAGAGATTCCGTCGGAAGAGGCCAGCACAATCGGGTCAGTGGTATTTCCAACAGGACAATGCATCAGTCCACAACTCTATCCTTGTCACAGCTATTTGACCAAGATGGGCATCAAGACAGTTCCCCACCGTCCATATAGTCCAGACTTTGCTCCCTGTGACTTTTGGTTATTTCCTAAGCTCAGAGGCTGTCGTTATGAGACAATTGAGGAGATGAAAGAGGCTGTGACGAAGGTCATTGACACGCTGACACAAGAGGTCTTCCATGGCGCCTTGCAGAAGTTGTTGAAACGGTAGAACAATTACATTGCAGCTGGAGGAGATTACTTCGAAAGGGATTGGTGTTTCATGTGTGTACTATCAATAAAAGTACCCATTCGAAAAAAGTCTGGAAACTTATTTAATGATCCTCGTATATATATATATATATATATATATATATATATATATATATATATATATATATATGTGTGTGTGTGTGTGTGTGTGTGTGTGTGAGTGTGTGAGTGTGTGCTTGTGTGTGTGCACGCGCATTTTGAGGATAAGGTGAAATACAATATTTGAGCAATAAACTTACCTCTGTCCTTTAATCAAAGACAATTCGAAAGACCAAAATGGACGGAAGACTGAAAGCTACAAGAGAATACCTGAAATCGAAAAGTGTACATTGATCATGTAAAAGAATTAAGGACGAAAACAAAACCCAGATAGATCTGCTGTATTGTTCAACAGATGGTTACTATAGATAACATTAGAAAGATTAAAATCTAGTGTAAGAGATAAATGAATTCATAATTGCCTAATTGGAAAGTTAGACTGATACATTGTCAAAGAGAGGAGAGTCTACACACCTGCACACATAAATACCCCCCATATATATATATATATATATATATATATATATATATATATATATATATATATATATTTACCAACCCCTCAGCAAGGGCAGATAATTACACAACGTCAATTTTTAAAGCAGAGTTTAACAGTTTTGAATTCAGTTATCCTTTTCCTAGACTAGTTGCCTCACTGGAGAACCTAGTCTGCCCTACTATTTATCCGTAGCCTGAGGGAGAATAATTGGATTCATACCTTTCCCATATATGTGTGTGTGTGTGTGTGTGTGTGAGGAAAGAGAGCGAGGGAAATAGAGAGAAAGAGAGAGAGATGCAGCGAAATATTTTTATTGTAAACGACAAAGAGTCAACATATATATATATATATATATATATATATATATATATATATATAGATAGATAGATAGATAGATAGGTAGATAGATATAGAGAGAAAGAGAGTGAAACAGAGACAGAGATAGAGAGTAAAAGCAACTTCGAAATATTTTGTTTGGCACATTAATATGCATTAAACATATTATAAATATATTTGCTGTTTTTACATATTAACTAATTATTTTCTATTATTCAACATTCTTAAGAAAATTAGCGCCATTTCGAAAAGGTATTGTAGTAATTTCCACCGAATACGTGAAATTCTTTTTCTTTTACATTTCAACTCATTTCTATTGTGAATTTAACAAAAATATCATTTTCTCTTTTTTCTTCGTTTCTTTAGAAAATGAATAATTAAAGTGGTAACACTTCTCTCTCTCTCTCGAACTCTCTCTCTCTTTCTGATTATTTTTACATGCAAACGATAATAAATACCGTTACTAGTTGGTGGCTTTGACATTTCAATTGAATTTAATTTTTCCAATAATATTTTATAAATACGGCCTCATCTATAGGTGGCATATATTGCGACAAGATTTTAAGGATGAAATGCTTTACGAGCCACCGAAACTAAAATCTTGCCCTTATTCGGTATGACGGGTTTTGTTAATCCTATCTTTTATTGAGTGAACTATTTATCTCGTCTACGCATTTTTTCTTTCTTTTACTACGTTTCGACCGTGCATAATTCAGACTTCCTTTGTTGCAGGATTTTTTTCAACTGGTTGTATCTGTTCATCAGTAGTAACCAATATACATTGGAATTCAAATACAAATGCGTCTTTTTTTAATTGTTCAACTGAATGCTTTGCGTTTATCCCATGACGAACGTGGATTACACAGACACATACACACGTATACATATATATAGTCCGAACCTTAAGCACACACAGACACACACACTGCAAAACGCAAACACACACACACACACACACACACACACACACACACACACACACATACACACACACACACATATATATATATATATATATATGTATATATATAGTTTAGGTTCGAATCAAAATACTACCGCATGAGAAAAAACAATTAAATTGACAAATTTCACAATCAGCTTAATTTAAACAAAATTTTTGGTAAAAAAGATTATATTTCTGTCGATGCTATCCTTATAGGAAAACATCAATTTAATTTTCCGCATTGTCTTCTTTTTCATATATATATATATATATATATATATATATATATATATATATATCGAGAGCTAAACTAAAGCTGCCAGACAAGAAGAACGAATACACCTGAGGAAACAACATTTCGAGTATCTACTCGAAAATCACCCAATTTTACGGATGAAACTATCACAAAAATCATTAGTAACCAACTAGACATCAAACTGGGACAGTTTACGGAAGAAGGACTCGATGTGGTTCTAAGAAAAATTAAAAGCAGGAAAGCTGCCGGTCTTCATGAAATACCCCCAGAAGTATGGAAAAGAAGGAAATTTGACGACCTACTGCTCCGATACTGCAATGCCGTATATAACCAGAACACAATAGACAGATGGACAAAAGGCTGCATCCTCCCTTTCCCCAAGAAGGGTTACTCCAGAATAGCCAAGAACTACCGAGGTATAACTCTTACTTCCATAGCAGCCGATATTTACAATGCTCTGCTACTCAACTGCATTGAGCTTGAAATTGATAAAATTCTTAGGAAGAGCCAAAATGATTTTCGGAGAAATCGATCCACATAATCACAAATTTTGACAATCCATCGAATATTGGAAGGTGTTCGTGCAAAAAAACTTGAGGCAACATTATTATTTGTAGACTTCTCCAAGTCGTTTGACTTCATACACAGAGGAGCGATGGAGCAAATACTTCTCGCCTGTGGTTTTCCTAAAGAAATCGTGGCAGCCATAATGATACTATAAAAAATGCGAAAGTAAAAATTCGCTCACCTGATGGAGACAAAGACTTCTTTGACATTGTCGTAAGTGTGCTGCAAGAGTACACATTAGGCCCATACCTGTTTATTATCTGTCTAGACTACGTCCAACAAACGTCGATATGAAAGAAAATGTCTTTACGCTGGCAAAGGCAAGAAGTAGAAGATATCCCGCACGAACGATCACGGACGTGGACTTTTCTGATGACGTAGCGCTTCTGGCAAATACACCCACCTCCGTCAAATCCCTGCTGCATAGTCTGGAACGGACGGCAAATGGCATAGACCTCCATGTCGACGCAGACAAAACAAAATACATGTGCTTTTATCAAAGAGGTGACATCTGCAGACTAAATGGAAGATCTCTGAAACTTATGGACAAGTTCCCCTCTCTTTGAAGCAGCGTCTCATCTACCGAAAATGACATCAACATGTACCTAGTGAGGGGCAGCTAGCTAGAACCTATCGACAACAGCTCTGTACTGTTATAGGATGTAGCATGGATAGCCACCAGTAGACTAACCATCATATGGAAGTCTGACCTATCAGATAAAATAAAGTGCGGTGTTTTTCCAATTTGCACTCGTGTCAATACTGCAGTCTGAATGCACCACATGGACGCTGACTAAGTGCTTGGAGAGAAACTTGACGGCAATTGCTGCGAGGTGTATTGAACAGATCTTGGAGGCAGAATCCCACAAAGCAGCAGTTGTACGATCACCTACCACCCATCTCTAAAGCTATCTAACCAAGACGAGCAAGTCATGCAGGACCCAGCTGGAAAAGTAAGGGGAAACTCATAAGCGATGTACTCCAGTGGACACCTTTACACGGACGAACTATTGAAGAGCGACTAATTTGAACCTATCGACAACAGCTCTCTACTGATATAGGATAGAGCATGAAAGAATTGCCGAAAGCGACGGACGATAGGGACAAGGGGAAGGAGAAGGTCAGGGAAATCCGTTCACGCGGCTCGCCATAGTGATATATAAATACATATATATATATATATATATAACCTAAAACAAATAAGAATATTACACTTTTACAATAGTGTTCCTATTATAAATTTCGTATGTCAATCATGGAATAGTTAACACTGATTGGTTGAAACCGATTCAGTGTTTCATTTAATGATTGTGTCTCCAAATCCATCGTGAATACATAAAACTTATAGTGATAAAACTTTTATAAGAAGGTGAAAAATAATTTCTTTTTGGGCTTATATTTTTATACTAATGTGCTGGTCAGCATTTGCGTGCTTCTTTAATGTTTTAAACGATTTGAACTCTCATCTGTTCATAATATATATATATATATATATATATACATACTTTCTTTAAGAAAAAACAAAAACCAGTCACATTAGGATTATAAATATATTTCCATCCTTTTATGGGTTTTGATATAAATCAAAAAGACCAAAAGTAACAGGAATTCTCCAGATCTTATGGATAAAATAATTCAGAATAGACACAGGAAAGAATAGTGGGAAGGGGTACGAGAGGGGTGAAGAGTTTTCTCCTTATTTAGCCCACTTCCGTTTTTTTTATTGCTGGTTGGAATTATAGTAAATTAATTTTTCTATCTTTTTATTTTTTAAAATCTAAATACATTTCAACTTAAAACCCCAGATTAAATTCTAATTTAGGGAAGTACAACTTTGTGTAATAACCTTACGTAAAGATGCAGTAATACCTATATTAAATTAAATTAGAAATTAAAAATTAAAATTTTTAATTTCAAATTTTATTTTCTTGCCTATTAATTCAGTTATCCTTCCATTGAAGAGTACGTACACATCACATGGTTTCTTCTCATCTTTTCTGAATTATTTCATCCATAAGATCTGAAGAAGTCCTGTTATTTTTGGTCTTTCTGATTTATATCAAAACCCGTAACAGGATGGAAATAAATTCATAACCCTAATGTGACCGGTTTTTGTTTTTTCTTAAAGAAATTATTGCTCAGTAATGTCAGTTACATTGAGCTCAGGAAAATTTATATGTTCACTGTTGAATTTTTTTTTTTCCTGATGGAATTACTCCTAACTCCAGTTTAACTGTACCGAATACTACGATATATATATTCACGCGCGCGCGCGCGCGTGTGTGTGTGTGTGTGTGTGCATGTGCATGCTTGTGTGTGTGTGTGTGTGTGTGTGTGTAACTGGCCCATCGAATTAGAGGGTTGAGTGCTGGACAATGGTCCGGAAGACTGGGGTTCATTTTAAGGTCGAGTCAGACCGAAGACTGAAAAATAGTAATTAATACCTCCTTGAATAGCACTCAGCATTATATGGTACGTATTAAGGGTAAAGTGGAGTCATCCAGGGAATGGAGAAGCGTCCACACTCGATGAAATGGGAACCTTCGGGTGGCCCTCGTCTACTCCAACTTTATATATATATATATATATATATATATATATATAATTTTAGTAGAGGGAAATTCAAACCTGGTTAAGTTGTCATTATAAATTTATTCATATTTTTCTTCGTGCTTTTGGTTTACATCAGAAACGCAAAACAGGATGGAAATAAATTTATTATCCTAAAATAACAGGTCTTTGGTTTTTTCTTTAAAGAATATATATACATATATATATATAGTGTCATGATAAAATCTGTTATTTTTGTAACACGAGAAGTTATTTACTGTTTGTATGTAGGTTTTTCTAAAACCTTACTCCCTTATACGAAAGTTTTGGTAATCTAACAACAAACAGTCACCATCATCGTCTAATTAGGAATTTCATTGTTACGATCACACAATGTTTGTTCTATAGAGAATTATTAATTAGTTTTCATTCAGAGTTAGTCTGTTACAAATGGTAAAATTATGTGTAAATACTGATCATTTATGAATTTCTCACTTTGAATATTTTATCAGATCTGTACGGATTTCCCCTGATAAATTGCTTATTGGCCCAACAAGGAAAAAATTGGAGAAAATCCTCACGTATGAAAAGGAAACCTCTGTGTTCCATGCGTTGTTACATCCTCTGTGTAATATGCTTAGAAAGGTATCGTTGTGTGACACGTGGAATGAAATCTTCTGTTCACAAATTTCATTTTAAATAAGAAAAAACAAAACAAAACAGAAAGAGTCTGTAATTTTTCTAAGCGGATGGTATATTGGAAGAAGGCCGTAGAATAGATAGGAAGAAGCGTTGAAGTGTCTGGCCAAAAATGAACAGCACAGAGGATGGATTCAGTTGTCGGAACAGTTCTTTAAATGCTTGAATTGTTTTTCGGTATCACAAGATTACATGATTTGATAGAAAAAAAAATCTCTTTAAAAATGTTTCGTTTAATGAATGCTATTTGTATAAATAGCAACCAAGACGATTTTATGAGTACGAAGGGTTTTCTATTTAAATCCTTTGGAAAAAAAATATTTTATGAATTTTATTGAAAAAAAATCTGCATTATTTTCTTTTCTCCCCGTGATATTTTCGTGTCACATTATTTTTTTTTAAGCTTTAAAAATTACAGAAAAAAAATTAAATGTATTTCTTCTCGGACGATTATTATTATTATTATTATTATTATTATTATTATTATTATTATTATTATTATTATTATTATCATTATTATTATTATTATTATTATTCATTAATTAATTCTCTATCTCCCAGGATGTTGTTCATCAAAGATTAGAAAATGTTTTATGATTTTTCTCCAAACAAGGTATTTGGTCAGACACTCAACACAGAACCAGTAGGAGATTACGTGCACGATAAGCGAATTCTACAACCGAATTCCAATTTGGCAAATCAGCGTATTTTTTGTTCTTTTTTCTTTCCCTTTTCTTTTCTTTTTATCGGGCGGTTGGTTTAAACTAATTTCAAATTTTCAATGCAACAAAGAAAATATCCTGAGGTCTTCAGTGACATCTTTATGCACTTAGTGGCCGGAAAGCTTTATTCAAATTTACAAAACATTTTTCAAAATTGATTTTAAGTACAAATACAAACGGATTTGCATTGATCGTGTGCTTGTCAATTGATCAGCGTATCTAATTACATTTTTAAAAATTCCAGAGAATTTTATTCCTTGCATTCTTTACGACGGATTCTGGTTTGTGTATATTTGGTTGTAGCGTCAAATTTTAATCTCTTCCTATTGAATCGCCTTTCCTAAGCCAGTCTTGGAAAATCCTTTACTCTTTTGTGTTAAGTTGCTGTATTCGGTTATTATTTAATTAGCTGTTTCATCCATCTCTACATGATCTACACTTGCTATTTTGTATTATCAATTTTAGCTTTAAAATAAGTGCTACTTACAATATTGTTTTGTGCTGCTAATAAAAGATATTCACTTACTCTCTTGAGATTTCCTTCAATTATCCATATCCCGGACTTTTCATATGATCTCTTTCTAGCTTGTCGCTTTTAGTATCAATGCAGTAGTTTTTCTTCTCATTTTCGTTTTCTACTTCTTGTTGTTTTTGTTTGTCGTTATGTTGTCATTGCTGTTACGAACTGCTGTAATTAGACTTTCTTTGCTCATTTTAATGTATTATTCCAGCCTTTGTATTGATGTATCTACTCAATACCGTACGTTGGAGAACCTTCTGCCTTTTTTTTTTTTTGGCGCTGATAGTCTATTTATATCATCCCTCGGGTTTAAGGCCTGCTGCACTGTCATGTATTTTCTTATTTTTTGTTTTTGATTTTTATCTAATTTCCTCCCTTGTCCTTTTTAAGAGTTTCTTACGAGAGGGACAACTCAGGTTTTCATCCCTTTCATGCCGCAGATCTTGATTTTGAAAGTTTTCGTGGTTTTCTGAGGTACTCTTCTTCTTCTTCTTCTTCTTCTTCTTCTTCTTCTTCTTCTTCTTATTATTATTATTATTATTATTATTATTATTATTATTATTTACTCCTTTAGAGTTTTTCACATCAATGTTAGCTGATGGTTTTTCACTGGAGTTTGAGTGACAGCAAGTCTCCTCAAGTCTCCAGGACTCGTCTCAGTATTCTGGCCGTTCTCAGCAATGCCGTCGTTTGGATAGTCTCTACCCGACCGCCAACTTCCAAGTCTTCCAGGCCCTTTAATAATCCTTTAGTTACTGAGCCTATGGCACCAATCGCAATTGGCACAATCGTTACTTTCATATTCCACAGTTTTTTTAATTCTCAAGCAAGGTCGAGGTACTTATCCTTCTTTTCCCTTATTATTATTATTATTATTATTATTATTATTATTATTATTTTAAGCAAATTCGGTGCAAATAGCGTAAACGCTAAGCCCTGACAGTGGCCTGTATTGTGTAAGACATATGTATTACCTATCATAACTCTTACATATTATCGTTTACTTTTTACGTGATATTTTTTTGCCTTTGAACTTATAACTTTTCTCCTTTTCTTTTTATTTCATTCATTCATTTGTCGACGACTTGGCAATTAAGATACAAAAATTTCCCTTATGTAATAAGCTGCTTTATACATAAGATAAATTCGAAAGTTAATAATTGTAAACACAAAAGTCGGAACAAATGAGTTGACATTTTAGAGGTAATACATTTGAGGTAATTTTTACTAAACACTTCATTATTTTTAATCCTAACTGCAAGTTCTTAACTATGTGATTTGTTTACCGTAGCATATATTTCAGGACACTCCACTGATACTACGATGCAGTAATGTGAAAAATGTCTTAACTAATAAGATCAATATTTGGTTTTATTATCGTAAGAATTATAACATTTTGATTTTGTTACTTATAGGTTCAATTCAAAGTTCCATGATTAAAATATTCTTTCTTTTGCCAACACTTGAAAAACCTTTATAAAGCTGGCTATGTGAAAAGACGGAATTTATGATATTTAGTCCAACTTTCAATGATTTTTCTTTGAATCTGTTGATGACAAAGTTGAACCTGCGAGGAAACTGGTGCCCTTTAAATTCAAATTACGAATCAACTACTCTCAAAGATAGTCTGGAGTGGTAGCCCCTTACAGGGCCCTATCTATGGGTCAAATAGAACTAAACTGCGTAATAATGCTAAATTGTTTAAAATTGAACTGTTTTGACATTTAACTGTGTATGGACAAAAACTATAGTGATACTAAACTGAATTGTTTGAAATAGAACTGTTCTCAAATCAGCTGTTGTCAGCCTAAAATTGATTTTATGTTACCTTTTGTCTTTTGATGGTTTGGGTATATTCACTCTAATGAGGAGTAAACATTTAAAACCGTTCTGAGATTTAATAATAAATTTAAACAAAAATTAAAAGAAACCTTAAAAATCAGATTTTTCCAAAACATAAATTGTGGAGAGTATATTTTATGACAATAAACAACGAAAAACTTCTAATAAAAAAAAATGTAATCTTTCTTTAAGCATTGTGTTATAACTCAAGGCAAATCTGCGGAAGTTTTATTTTTCAATTCAATTTTTTATGGCTATGAATTAAACGGTATCTAATTCTCTCATGAAAGATGATCAGATGCTAAAAAGGCGATGTTCTTATCTCATTCTATCAGGATTATATTTGTACTAATACCCAGGATTAGATTATTAATTAGGATTGACATTAATTAGAAGGTAAGAAGCAAATCTACCAAATCCTGTTGATTATTTTGATGCGATGTTCTATTTTTCATTTTTCAAAAAATGTTTCCAATTTAATAGATTAGATATACATGTATATATTTATCTAATCCCTCTACGATGGATAAGATGGGACGCAAGGTTGATTTTTCATTGGATTAGTGGTGGTTTGAATTCAGAATATAATTTTGTCTTGATCAGTTGCAAAAGTACCCAGTTTGCCCAACAATTTACACTTATCTAAGGACGGAGGGACGAACTGAAACGACCACAGTTTAGTCTAGAACTTGAACTCGGATCCCCGTGTCCATTTATAATGACTATCAGAGTGACACGTCGATATGTACGCTATTTTAGCAAATCTTTATGTGTGTATGCGTATGTGTGTGTGTGTGTGCGACTGGGCGTGCGTTTGCGAGTGTGTGTGTGTGTTGTGCATGTGTGTGTATATATTTGTTTGCGAGAGTATGTATGTATGTATGTATGTATGTATGTGTGTGTGAGTCTGTGTGTGGGCAAGTCTCTGTGTGCATGTGTGTATGTGTGTGTATGTATGTAAGTGTGTATGCAATTGGGTGTGCGTGTACAACTAGGCGCGTGTGTGCGTGTGCGAGTATGAGTGTGTAGATGTGCATCTGTGTGAGTATATGTATGTTTTCGTGTGTATGTGTGTATGTATGAATGTGTGCAAGTGTGCGTGTACATGTGTGTCTATGCGTATGTGTGTATGTGTGCATGTATTTGTGTGTGAGTGCGTATGTAGGTATGTGTGTATGTATGTGTGCGTGTGTATGTGTGAGTGTGTATATTTGTGTGTTTGTGTACATGTGTGTAAATGTGTATGTGTGTGTGCGAGTGTGTGTATGTATACATGTGTGTCTATGTGTACATGTGGGTGTATGTGTAGGGGTGTGTGTATGTGTGTGTGAAAACTGATTATTAAAGGATGACCTAATTTTAACATTGAAAGCAAAATTAATACTTAATACTCCTTAATTAGTAGTCGTTCATAACATTAAAAATTCGCGCGCTTTTTTAAACCTCCATGCAGTGCGTATGATGTCACTACCAAATCAACTCTAGGATGCGACGGTGCATGTGCTAACACCTGCTATTCTTCTTCTTCTTCTTCTTCTTCTTCTTCTTCTTCTTCTTCTTCTTCTTCTTCTCGCTGTTTCATTAAAGCTTGAATGCCGCCTTTGAAGTGGGCGTTCTTTGATGCGTGTCAATCCACTAAGATATACGATGACACTTGTTTTTACGTGATTTCAAACAAACAAAATCAGAAAAATTTTGCACACTTTTGAGAAAAAGAATGTGAAAGAAAGAGAACAAACGGGGAAGATAGATAGATAGATAGATAGATAGAGAGAGAGAGAGAGAGAGAGAGAGAGAGAGAGAGAGAGAATTAGGGGAGCTTTATTTAAAAAAACAAAAAACGAGACAAAACCGAAACTCTTTTGAAAATAACAAATCCTATACGTATAAATTAAGATTTTTTTTACGCGAAACGATGTCAAGTAGTAAATTTCCTTTACAATATCCGAGGTTATTCTCCCGTTTGTCTTTCAAGTTTTGTTTTATCTATGCACTATTTTTAGTCGCGCCATCATTTGAAGCTACGAATCTATTGCATATCCAAATGTAGCTGATAGGATTTAAAGAAATTTAGACTATTTGGCAAAATACAAAATATCGCCGGAGACTTTCAATTTCTATATCGTGTGTTTATGTAGAACATTACAAAAGTTACTGAGTAAGTCTATGAATTTTAGTGAAAATAAAATAAACTATTATTTGAATGAAATGTTTTTTCATTGTGATTGTTTCTCTTTATTTAAACGACATTCAAGATTCCAAGCAGGTAGAGTAACATTATTGCATGATTTGCTGAAATGAAAAGTTTCTTTTAAATCAGTAATTATCTTCTGCATATAAACAGTCATATATATATATATATATATATATATATATATATATATATATATATATATATATATGTGTGTGTGTGTGTGTGTGTGTGTGAATATACCCATAGCTTGATAAAATATGAAATGTCAGATACCATGTAAAACGGTTGGAAATACCATCAAAACTATGACGGTACACAATACACTAAAATATAAAGCAGATATCATAAAATATTCCAATGACTATATATATATATATATAAATATATATATATATATATATATATATATATATATAAATATATATATATATATATATATATATATATATATATATATATATTTGAACACTTCCTTATTTTTAATTTTATTTGTTCAAGATTCCTCGTTATTTTTCTTATGTCCTGATCTAGATGGTAAAATGAATTGTCCCAATCTTCTGCCCAAGTGCTTTCGACCATCCTTTTGGCAAGTTCTTTGTAAATATTGTCTTAGATGAGATGTAAAATGATCTCTGAATTAGGTTTTTTTATCATTGCTATTTTATATTTTGGGGGACATTCACTGTGGTAGTTAAGTCGGGTGGAATCGTCGTTGATAGGCTTTTTATATGGAGATGTAGTGAATTTGTTATAATTAGCAAAGTCGATAAGTTATCAAGGATAAGGATTTTTTTAATTAATGTTGAGTTCGGTGATAAAGTTTAGTATGAAGGTTTTTTCAAGAGTTTATTTAAATGTGTTAATTTCGTTGTTGTAATGTTTTGCAATAAAAACGTCGTCTATATAGCGGACATATGTCTTGGGTTTAGTTATTACTGTTTTAGATATTTTGTTTTTTGTTGTGGGACATGCAGAATTCGGAGATGTTAAGAACAGCTAGATCCCGACACAAGAAAAATGACAAGGAGTCTTGAAAAAAAAAGATAAAAGATAATAAACAGTGTTCCATCGTTTTTAACAAAATTTGGTTGAATATATATATATATATATATATACTGAGAAAATATAAAGGAACATATATATATATATATATATATAATGGAAATATTTGTTTAGAATTTTTGTGCAACTCCTAATTTCACGCATTTTAGGGATCATCACGTAAGCAATCATAAAATATAGTTTGTGTTTTATGATTTCAATTCGAATTTCTCTATAATTTGAGGGATGTATCAGAAACACAATTCTCACGCATCAACACACATATATATATATATATATATATATATATATATATATATGTATATATATATATATGTATATATATATTCTCATCCACAGACGCACCGTTTCGTTGTATCACAACTCTTCAGTGTGGCTAGACACGTAGGACGCTTGAAGCTGGAATCGAAACCCGCCCAACTTTACGTTACACTGAGCATCATACCGCTCATTCAACAAGCTTACCACGTCAGCATGACAATTATAAGGTATGAAGTAGCAGCGTTCGTTTGTTTACATTATACCTTACCGGATACCAGAGTGCTCAATTCGTTCGACGAAATTTGCATTATGAGAGCGGCAGCCGTAAATTCCTTCGCCAGAGTATATATAAAATTTAAAAAAAAATTCAATCTTGTGTTTTCATTATAAATTTATTTCCGGTCTATGGTGACCCTCTTCAGATAGAGAAATAGTCTAATACTATAGACTATTTTCCTCGGATTATATATATATATATAAGTGTGTATGTGTGTGTGTGTGTCTGTGTGTATATATGTTCCTCGGATTATATATATATATATATAATAACATTTTCATCATCTCTTGATAATCAGGATGTGTTCATTGTATTAATGGTTAATGAATACAACACGTAAATATGAGCTATTAGCACACAGATAATTGTCAATGATCATCTTTGAATAGGATTTTTATATGTAACTAAACATATTTAAACGGATTTATATTGTTGTATTTTGACCTTCGACCAAGCCAAACTTGCCATTCCAAAGTGATGCACCGGAAGGAAGTGACACATTCCTATAGCAGTTATGAGAGGAAATTGCGTAGGCGAGCTTGGCTGACGAAATGGACAAGGTAAAAAATCCCATGGTACACTCATAGACTGATGCACCGGAAGAGAGTGACCTGTGAACTGCATGACAGTTATTTCCGCTTGATGACGATCAAACATGCCATTCCAAAGATTGAGTGGGCGATTGAGTGGGCGTTGAACTATTATATAACTCGGTGAAGACAGGAAATCAGACAGTTGGAGATAAGGGAGTTAGAGACGAGATGCGGCAGGGAAAGCCACACCCGGCCGAAGAGGCCCTCGGGACCCCGATGGAGTTTTGGAGACCAGTTGGTGATAAGATGCAGTAAAGAAAGCCATCATCCAGCAGAGAGCTTGGCCCCTGGGCCTCCGGTTGAGCAGCTCTGGAGAACGAGAAAGACACAACGCTGACGGCCATAGGAGTAGGGGTCAATATGTTGCAGTTCTGTTCGGTCTCCAACTCCCTCTCACAGCAAAACCCTGAGTAACCCTTTTCGAACACTTGCAATAAAGTGAGAGGTATATTTTTCTAAAGAAGTCTTCGCTCGTCTTTATTCATTGTGCCATTAGGATTCTGCTACATATGTATATGTATTATGTGTTTGTATAGTTAATCATGGTCATGGTTATTATTTGGCTATACAACATATTACTGCGATTTGGTGCCGAAAGACGGGACATATCGTCATGATATGGTTACGGACTGGGTTTCCACGGAGACCATCAGAGAAAACAAAAGGCCCCCAGAAAATAAGAAGAAAAGAAAAGAAAAAAACAAGAACACATCGACGCGAAAAGAAAGAAAAAAGAAAAAGAAAAGTGGAAGACACTGCAACGTGCTCGAAGAAAAGAAGAAAAAAAAAAGAAAACAAAAACAAACCAGCAACAAAAAAAAGAGAAGAAGAAAAAAAACTGTAAGTAAATTGCTGCATTCATATAACTCTATCTCTCAGTCAATTAATTTGGGTTCGTCAAAAAAAAAGGATTTAGATTGATTATAATGGTGAAAGCATTAGTTTTAATGACAAGGGCCTTTCTAGAAGGATAAAATTGGAAATAATTAAAAAAAAATGTGTGATCCCTCGATAAAAATTATGATTACTGCGATGTGTAATATTGTATCGTAGTGAGGGAGAGAAAAAAGAAATGGTACGAAGGAATTGCGCAGGCAGAGAAGAAGAAAGAAAGATGACTTAGGAGACAGAAATACCGTGGTGAGAAATGAGTGACATTTTTTAATAAACAATATTTTCATAAATGAATTTATAGTAGACGGGGCCTTTGTGAGTAAAAAGTTATAATAACAATATTTTTTTATGAATGGGGAGTCGTAGTAACTTTTCAGTCCTCGGGCCAAGTGGTGACCGAAAATGAGAATTTTAATCCGAGAGATGGAATTTTGGGAGCATCAATGGGGTTGTCCAAGAATTTCGCACATTGGTGTTTGTCTGAAGAATGTGTATATACTTTTTCGATATTTGTGAAGTTGGGAGAATCGATATTTTCGGCGCTGGTTAGGGTCAGGCCGGTTTTTTTTGTCTATGACGAGGCAGACTGGTATTTTGTGAGTTCCCCCCTGGAGTGAGGCTTTAAGGTTGTTATTGGAGAAGATATTTTGAAACAGAATTTTGGAGATTAGGTAATTAAGTTATGCGCGGAGTCTTGATAATCATTGGATGTGCTGAAAAAGAAAATTCCCAGATTCGGATTTGGAATTGTTTCGAATTGGGAAATGTTGTTGGCTAAATTGAAAAAAGTTTGGGTTGTTTAGGAAAAAAAAAAACACCTGGGATATTTTGTGCAAGAAAAAAAAAAGAAGAATGCTCGTAAGCTATTGAAAAAGTTTTATTATAAATCAGACTGAATTTATGTTACTATAGATCGAAATTGAATAAACTGGGAAGCGAACCTATAGTTATTGTGTTAAGATAAAGACAGAGATGGGTAGATATAAGGTTGGGAAAAAAGGGACATTGAATGAGCAATTTATTATGAAAAAAAAAATGAAAACAAAAAACAAAAACAAAACGGTACAGGACAATGGAAAAAGGACAGAGAAAAAAAGAAAGAAAAGAACTTGAACATTGTTGAACACAGCATATAGAAAAGAAAGAAAGAAAGAAAGAACAGACTTTTTTTTAGTAAAATAGACAGTACATAGATTGAAAAAAGAAGAAAAGAAAACTGAACATTTCTGAATTGTGACTGTAATATTGTTTTGATTTGTTGTAAAGTGAAAATTTTTGAGTTTGTTCTAGTTTTAAGGTGACATTTGAAAAAATTTTTTCTGTTTCATATGAAATTTGATGAAAACCATTAACAGAGGATTTTATGCCAGGTCTACTAATATTTATAATTATATTGATTCTAAATTTTTTTTTAGAATTTGGGTTTTCGTGGAATAGGAAATATTTTTTGGGGGGTCTGTTTTGACGAATCGTGGGCTGACGCAAGATTAGGACAGAGATTCATCCGTGTGATGTTACAGATTGTTGTTGGGTAGACGGCAAAGAAAGCAATTCTATCGAAGAATTCGCCGGCACATGAAGCTGTTGAAGGCCTATGGTGGCTACTATTTTTCACATTGGAGTTCCAAGGACGGAATAAAGGCGTGGCCTACTCCAATATTTTGTGGATGATGTCTGAGTCTTTCAGTCACGATGGTGTTTTGGATTCGTGTGTGATTTGGCGAAACAAAACCAATCTGGAAAAGACAAGGTGCCTATATATTTGTAGCCAAGAGGGTTCCTGATTAAATTGAAAAGAAACCCGGCGTGGGTTTGATCAGCTAAAGCATGTTTCCTCAAGGGCTTACAAACCAATGGGCATGGAAACAGAAACTTAATAATGAAAAAAAAAGGGGTAACACATTGCTAAATATTTTTTTTTTTTTGCGTGGTCTATTTTAGGTGGTCACTGCATGCGTGTCAGATTGTGATACATTCGGATGTATTGTGATGCATTGTTTTGGGCTATGATTTTTGTAGTTTATGTGGAATGCTTTGGGCCTTGAAGATATTGTGTTTTAGTTTATGGAATTCTCCAGTTACTCCAGGTAGGAACCTGCAGAGCGAAGAACTGGAGTGTGGTCATGAGGAATCCAGGCGAAATATATTGCTGGAATGACCAGGGTCACTAAGTTTGTGACTAGGATCTGGGACCAGAGTATCGTCCTGTTCGGGTTTTGAATTTCTTCAAGGGATTATAGAGGGCCCGTTGTGTTTGGCAGGATAAAAAAAATGCATCCGTATTGTATCTTGATGCACGCATGTTAAGATGGCCAACCACGCAAAGATAGTAAAACAAATTTAGATAATAATTAGTCGGGCAAGTGTTACATAGAGAGATGGTCGCCTTTTAAGTAAGATTTTATTTGCTGTGGTTCAAGTGATTCTTTTTATGTTTTCAGCCATTACTGTCCTTATAAATTATTCTGTAAAATATGTGTGAGGGTGATGGAGACGAACATGAAGAAAATTCCACATGTGGAATTTTTTAAAATAATTAAGGGATGATTGTTGTATTTTGACCTTCGACCAAGCCAAACTTGCCATTCCAAAGTGATGCACCGGAAGGAAGTGACACATTCCAATGGCAGTTATGGGAGGAAATCGCGTAGGCGGGCTTGGCTGACGAAATGGACAAGGTAAAAAATCCCATGGTACACTCATAGACTGATGCACCGGAAGAGAGTGACCTGTGAACTGCATGACAGTTATTTCCGCTCGATGACGATCAAACATACCATTCCAAAGATTGAGAGGGCGATTGAGTGGGCGTTGAACTATTATATAACTCGGTCAAGACAGGAAATCAGACAGTTGGAGATAAGGGAGTTAGAGACGAGATGCGGCAGGGAAAGCCACACCCGGCCGAAGGGGCCTTCGAGACCCAGATGGAGTTTTGGAGACCAGTTGGTGATAAGATGCAGTAAAGAAAGCCATCATCCAGCAGAGAGCTGGGCCCCTGGGCCTCCGGTTGAGTAGCTCTGGAGAACGAGAAAGACACAACGCTGACGGCCATAGGAGTGGGGGTCAATATGTTGCAGTTCTGTTCGGTCTCCAACTCCCTCTCACAGCAAAACCCTGAGTAACCCTTTTCGAACCCTTACAATAAAGTGAGAGGTACATATTTTTCTAAAGAAGTCATCGATCGTCCTTTATTTGTGTGTCGTTATGATGCTGCATGTATATGTAGATGTATAGGCATATGATAATACAACAATATCTCTTTTGTTTGTGCCACTAAGCAATAAGAAACGTTGATTATAAACTAACCATCTTGATAAATAAAGTTTTTTTTCCGATTGGTATATATAACCCAAATGAATTTTTGTTGTCAAAAGAGCAAATTGATTTTTTTTTCAAACAAAAATATAATTAAAAAAAAAATTCTATTCGCACCCGATACCGTCAAAACCTGTGTTACATGTTATTTATTACCTTTATAACAAGGGTACTCAATTACTATGTATATGAATATGCAGTAGCGAAAAAATGATTTAATCCCTTCTATATATTTTTACAATTTCATTTTGTATCAGAGATGTGCAGCAGTTTTTGTTTGATTTCAGAGATTTAGATATTGATTAACAATTTTAGTTAAATGTACTTAAATCAAGAAATTGATTAGTTAAATGTACTTAAATCAAGAAATTCCTAATCAAGAAATTCATTTTAGAAGACAAAATAAAAATCGATATATTTTTCTTAGAAAGTCGCAAATCCACGAAGTAGAGACACTCAGTAAGAATCAGACTCATTGCTATAGCAACATTTGTCTACAAGGAAAGATTGTTAACAATTACATCACAGCATGAGCCCTTCATATACTGTCAATAAAATACAAAAGAAATCCCTATTCTGACTCCGTTTCATTTGAGTACAAAATTTATAAATAAATGAATAGAATAAATAATATTCTTTTTATTCAATCTTATTTGTTCACATCTGGGCGCGGTAAGCACTTGATAATATCTAGAATGATATGGAAACGAATGTTGAAATAAAAGGAAAACAAGAAAAAGTTCATTACGTTTTTCATTGCAAACTAAGACAAATCCATATTCCTTTTTTTCCTTCTTTTGATAACTGAGAGACAAATATAATTCTTTGTTTTTGCAAAGCTTTCATCTCCTATTTCCCTGCTGCGTCACTTCCGTTTTTCATCATTCAGATTTTTTTTTTAAAGCAGACAACAAAAATCAGTCTTTTTTTTTTTCTGCCCCGTTTACATTCATCGTTTCACCATGACATTTATGATCCCCACTTTTCTTTTTTCTTAACTTTACTTTGTTTTAAGATTTTTTCTACATATCCCACTCTATTTTCGTTCTTTGCTTGCTTGCTTTCTTGCTGAAGACAGTCCTATTTTTTCTTTTTTTAGCAATTATATAGTTTCAGTCCCAAAAGAACTGATCCTGGGTGAAATAGAGATCAAAGAAATTGTGACCATCCCGACCACAGTACTACTAAGATCAGCAAGAAAATTTACTACTACTACAAATAATAATAATGATAAGAAGAATATTCATAGAAAACCCGGGAAAGTAGAGTCACGTGACGTTATGGTTTACGCGCAGAACTGTGACATTGAATTATTCCAGTTCGAACTTTAGTTGTGCTATTAAGTTCACTTTCGATCTAATACCCTTGGAAAAGAATGAATCAGCTTATCCACCAATCTGTGGGTTAGATAGGATAATTACTGTGTTCCTACAAAGATGGCTTTGGCATTAAACATCCCACAAATTTTGATATGCCATTAAACAAAGAAAACAACTAAAGTAAACCCACAATAAACCCGTGAAGAAACTGGAAGAATTGGAATTTGAAAAAACAAGAACTATTGCATTCTTAAGACTAGTAAGTACTTAAAAGAGGAGTTTGAAACAAGTATCCTAAAGTGGCGAGAAGTCTTGCAATCACTGGAACTTCAGGGAAAACCGCTGCTGGTTCGACTAATTTGCAAATAATAATAATAATAATAATAATAATAATAATAACCGTCTGACCAATGAACAAAACTGAAAGAATGTGAAAAGAAGGATCAGTACCTCGACCTTGCTTGGTAACTGAAAAAACTATGGAACATAAAGGTGAAAATTATACCAATTGTGATTGGTGCTTTTCGTACAGTAACTAAAGGATTATTAAAGGGACTGGAGGACTTGGAAGTTGGTGGGCGAGAGGTAACCATCCAAACTACAGCATTATTGAGAACGGCCAGAATACTGAGAAGACTCCTGGAGACTTGCTGTCACTCAAACTCCAGTGAAAGACCATCAGCTAACGCTGATGTGAAAAACTCTAATGAGTAAATAATAATAACAATAATAATGATAATTCAAGTACGCAAACGATGAAAAAATTAACCACTCAAATTAGAGAGTGTAGCGTAAAAAATAGACGAGGGAACATTATAAACTTACACAATACAGTTATTTTCAGAGCATCCCCTCAAAAAGAGGGTATAGAAAAAGAACGATAGAGATTTGGGCCGATTTCGCTTGATTTAAGACTACAAACCAGAGACTCGCTGACCAGATCTGGACAATAATAAAGAATATTTGGTTCTCTGACCTTGAAATATTGGAATTACACCAACAAATATATACGGAAACATATCAACAAGCCTCTGATACAATAGCTGAGACACTAAATACTGAAATGCTAGAAACTTGCAACCAAAAGGAAACGCTAAGAACACCAAACAACCAAATAACAACACAAATGCTAACACAAGAAGAGAAAATAATATAGAGATTATAAAGAAAATTATGTCTGAAAAGAAAACTGCATTGTCTTCTCTCAGGAACCAAGACTAGAAAAGATTCAAGACAGAAACTTAAAAAAATAAACGACTAATTAAAAATTATCCCAATGAACAACATCACGGAATTAAACTACGCAGGAGCGAAATTAGCCAGTGGAAAAATCGGAGTTCTTCTGGAGGACAAGAACAGAGAGAAAAAAACTCGAGGTGGGGGGAAATTAGTTTGGAAACACAGGTAAGAAACCTACGACAGGTGAAAAACATGAAATGTTCGGACAAGCAGAGAAAAGCAGCCGGATTAGAACAAGAAATACAACTCAAAGAGATAAATCAGAAGTTACTAACGAAAGAAGGAAGACTAAAAAGATACAGAGATAGGGCCAAACAGTACAGACAAAATAGGACATTCCAAATCAATGACACAAAATTCTTCCAGCAAGTAGAGGGATAATTAATGAAGATACACCAACAACGGGATATGAGAGTGGCAAAGAGATTTTGGAGCAAAATATGGGAACAAAGAGATCATAACGAAAAAGCCGAATCGATAAACAAAATGGAAAAAGAGCTGGAAATATTCGAAGGCCCTAAAGAAGAAATACACCTCGATTTACGCAAATCAACACTCAAGAAAATATTAATCCGAAAAACTTCCGGTCTTGATGGCATGCACGGATTCTGGTTTTAAAAAAATCACTTCCATCCACGACAGACTGGCTTCTGAAATGAATAGATATCTACAAGAAGTAGAGATACCTGAAGGGATAATCAAATAAAAGACCACACTGATCCAGAGAGACACCAAAATGAAACCGCACCAAACAACTATAGACCCATAACGTGGCGGCCGATGACGTGGAAAAAACAGACGGTACAAATTAGGTAGGAGATTTACTATTCGTTAATAAGTCGTCGGCTGTTCCCCGTGAAGCAAAAAGCATGCCTCAAGGGAACTAGAGGGACAGGAGATCTTCTATATATTGAACAGCACATCTCCAGCGAGAGTAAAACGAGACGGAAAAATCTAGCTATGGTGTGGATGGGAATACAAAAAGGCTTATGGCATAGTTTCCTTACAATGTTTCAAAATGAACAAAATATCCGACGAAGTCATTGAATTAATCGAGAAAACCATGGAAAGCTGGAGAGTAGATTTGACAATAGAAAGAAAAAGCTTAGCTGAAGTGAAAATCCAGAGAGGGGTCTTCCATGGAAATGCGCTATCATCATTACTATTTGTTATCGCGATGATGACACTCAGCCACGTTCTAAGGAAGTGCATAGACCGATAGAAATTTCTCAAATCGCAGGAAAAAAAATCAATTACCTAATGTGCATGGACGACATCAAACTATTTGCTAGAAACGAAAAACAATTGGAAATCCTAATACGGGGCAATGAAATATTTTATTCGGACATAGGGATGGATTTGACAAAGAAAAATGCGCCATGCTAATAATGAAAAGCGGGAAAGGACACATCGCAGAAGGAATGGAATTACCGAATCAAGAGAGTATCAGAATCCTCGAAGAAAAGAAAACCTACCAATAATAGGGAATATTTGAAGCGGACACCATCAAACAAATGGAGATGAAAGAAAAGATCTAAAAAGAATATCTCAGGAGAATGAGAAAGCTACTCGAAACCAAACTATATAGTAGGAGTGTCAAAAGAGGTATAATCACCGGGGCTATCCTCTCGTAAGATGTTCCGGGACATTCTTAAAGTAGACGAGGTAAGAACTTCAACAAATAGACCAGAGAAACAGAAAACTCATGGTGATGTTAAAGGCCTTACGTCGCAGAGATGACGTTGACAGACTGTATGCGTTAAGAAAAGAAGGAGAAAGAGGACTTGCCAACATTGAGGATAGCGTTGATGCAACAGTACAACGACTCGAAGATTACTTAAAAAAGCGCAAAGGAAAACTGATTACAACTACCGGGGGCAATATAGACAACGTGAGGACCAACAAAACAAAAATAACTGGAAAACAAAAATGGGATGAAAAACAATTGTCAGGATACTTCAAATGACAAACAAGCAAAATTTCACACGAGAAAATTTGGATGTGGCGACGGAAAGGAAACCTTAAGATAGAAACGGAGTCTCTTCAAAAAGTAGCACAAAACAACGCAATAAGGACCAATTATATCAAAATAGCGCCCTCCCCTACACCTTGGTGTAGTAGCTATCGAAAAGGGAGCCTTCGCGTCACCCTCGACTATGGTCGCTAACTTTTTTTATATCAAAAATAGATAAGACAGAACAACACAACAAATGATGGTTATGTAGTGATAGAGAGAAAACGATCAATCACCTAATAAGCGAATGCAGCAAATTAACACGGAAAGAGTATAAAACTAGACACTGGGAATTGTGCAAGAAACTGAAATTTGACCATACGAACAAATGGTATATGCACAACCCAGAATTTGTCCTCGAAATTGAGACGAACAAATTCAGTGAGATTTTAAAATACAAACAGATCACGCATTCTCGGCCAGACGAACAGAATTAGTGATAGTCAAAAAAAAAAAAAAAAAAGAAAAAAAAGAAAAAAGAAAAGAGACCCTGGTAACATTGAAAGAAAGCGAAAAGAATTATGAGTACGTAGACCTTGCTAGGGAACTGAAAAACCGTGGAACATGAAAGTAACGGTGATACCAATTTCAGTTGGTGCTCTTGGTACAATCACCAAAGGATTAGTACAGGGACTGAAGGACTTGGAAAGAAGAAGGCGAGTAGAGAATATCTAGACTAAAGCATTGTTAAGATCGGCCAGAATACTGAGAAGAGTCCTGGAGACTTGATGAGACTTGCTGTCACTCAAACTCAAGTGAGAGATCATCGGCTAAGTTCTATTTGGAGCAATTCAGTTAAGCATAGGTACGCTGTTTAATTCTATTTTACTAATATATAGGACTCTCTGGGCCAGGGTGGACCTGGAGGCGATGGCATGGAAGGGGCGCTTCGCATTCTCCAAAGCTTTAGTATTACTTGAACCTCACCATCAGATAGTTTAGTGTTATATCCAGGACACTTATTGTGGGCGGCGGTGTCTTACACCTCTGCAGAGATGCAGGCGGTGTATTCTACAGTCCCAACCAACAGGGCAACCAAGTACAAAAAGAAAGGCGATTTACTGAAGCTTAGAGGGAAGGATCGAAACTATTCATACCCCAGCAGTACTAAAATCTTCGATGTCTAAGACTCCAATGAAAAACCTTCATAGAAGTAAAAGCTCACAAAGAGTAAAGAATAATGATCAAGATATGAATTTACTTGTAACTACTATATATATATATATATATATATGTGTGTGTGTGTGTGTGTGTGTGTGTGTGTGTGTGTAAAAAAACCGCAGTCAGAGCAAACAAATTATTAATCTCTGTAAAAAGGACCATGATGTCTGCAAAAATAAAACCCTAAAATACCATCTTGAAATTTATTTGTGGACCTATCTATTTAATATATATATATACAGGGTTTGGTATTAAATAACGTACAAAGGTTGATATGCCATAAAAACAAACCAACAAACAATTGAATATCTATCTATCTATCTATTCTTTAAAGAAAAAAACCAAAGACTGGTTACTTTAGGATTATAAATTTATTTCCATCCTGTTTTGTGTTTCTAATGTAAACCAAAAACACGAAGAAAAATATATCAGGACTTCTTCAGATCTTATGGATAAAATAAATCAGAATAGAGACGGGGGGGCGGAAGAGAGGTGAAGAGTTATCTCCGCGTTTTATTAAACTTCAGTTTTTTTATTTGCTTATTTATTTTTATTTTTCTATTTTACCGTTGGTTGGAATCATGGTAATTTAACTTTTTTATTTATTTTATTTATTTTCTTTTTTTGTTAAGTTCGATAATTAACTTTTATGTGTTTTGTTTATATAATAAATTTTTGTAAGGGAAATATTAATACTTATATTAATTTCGAGTCTATTTCCTCAGTTACCAATTTTTTTTTTTTTTTCGTGTGCGTATATTGGATACGATTTTTCTTTTCTTTATTTTCATTTTATTTTATTTTCGTTCATTTACCTTATTTCTCAGTTTATTTCTATGTTTTTTTCAAGATATTAGTCTATAGTTTAAATTTAGTCTTATGTCTACATCTTGCTATAAATTCACATCTCTTATTTAGTAACTTTTCTGACACTGATTACGTCATTATTTGTATTTTTTGTTCTAAGCACAAGCAACATCTACCGTCAAAACTTTTTGGAGCATTTGACCTTTTCTATTCTGATTTATTTTCTCCATAAGATCTGAAGAAGTCCTTTTAAGTTTTTATTCGTGTTTTGGTTTACATCAGAAACACAAAACAGGATGGAAATAAATCTATAATCCTAAAGTAACCGGTCTTTGGGTTTTTTCTTTAAAGAAAGTATTGCTCTGTAAAATTAATTACATTGAGCTCTCTACCAGGAAAATTTAAATGTTCAGCTCTTGAATGATTTTCTTGTCCTGAAGGAATTACTCCCAACTCTGGTTTAACTGGACCGAATAATACCTATATATATATATGTGTGTGTGTGTGTGTGTGTGTGCGTGTGTGTGTGTGTGTAAATTTATGCAATTCATAAAAAAATAGTTCGCGAGTAACATTTTTGACAAGCCTGAGCTCATTTGTTTTCACTCAGGTAAATGATTTTAAGTATTGCTATCTAACCCGAAAAATTCTGTTTAATATAATCTTTTGTTTGCACACTCATAAATAGTTTCAAGTAAAGCTGTTTAATTGTAACAATTCAGGCATTTTTTTGCAAAGAGTTAAATGGAGAAACAATTCTATTTCACCCCGAGATGGACCCTAACATGTACTTGTACTTCGAGTGAGAGTGTTCCAGGGAGTAACGGCAATGAAAGGTTATTCCATATTAGCTTAAGCTTTAGCACTGATACTTCACCATTAGTTTAGTTTCATAGCAAGGATATTCGTTGGTTTGGGGTCTTACCCCTCCACAGAGGTGCAGTCAGTTTATTCTAGAGCCTTCTTCAAATGACCTGAATATATTATGAGTGTGTGGAATAACAGTTTATGATCATATGTTCTGAGTAACTTCGGTTTTATTTTATTTTACCTCTAACAGCCTTTTGCTCTTGTTGTATACTGTATTAAGCACACACACACACACACACACACACACACACACACACACACACACACACACAAACACACACACACACAGATATATATATATATATATATATATACATACATATATATATATATATATATATATATATATATGAGTGAGATGTGTATGAATACCTAGTTTCGTAGTTCTACATTCATCTATTTCTCTAAGCAAACTCTTCTTAATTAGTAATATAGATTTGCAAATATTGGAAGAATCACTAAGGAACTTTCAATTTGAAGAAATAAAATAAAAGCCAATAAGATAAATAAGTGTACGTATAATTTCAAAAGCTCTATGATGTTCTGAAACCAGCGGATATACGCGTAAAAATCGATTTTCTAAATTATATTTTAGTGTTAATTTTAGAGGTTTGATGTTAACGTTGATTACCTTTTCTAGTGAGATGAATAATCCTTGCTGTTATTTCCTTTACGTTTCGGCTGATTCATTTTACGGTCTTATACGGTTGTACAAGATGAAAGAAAAGAAGAAACGATCTTCTCTTTCTTTCTTCTTTGTACTTTTCAGAAAATATATGGGCTTCTTGTTTTACGAAGATATGTTTACGCATAATGTTATTTTTCCTTCCATGAACGCACAGGACTGCACTCACATATAGGCCCGTTTATATATTTAACAATTTTATACTTTAATCTTTCCTTTTTATAAAGATGCATGTGTCATTAAAAATATGAATGTGTTACAATAACATCACATATAGATTTCAATTGTATCGCAAGGAAATTCATTGGTACGATTATCACTGAGAATTTAATTTTGACCAGTCGGCTGGGGGTGTAGAATACCCCGACTGCACTTCTGCTGGGGGTAGGACCCCCACCCCAACGAGTGTCCTGATATGACACAAAACAATCTGATGGTGAGGTTCCAGTAATGTTGAAGATTTGGGAAATGCGGAGTACCTCTTCATTGCCATCGCTCCCAGGTCCACTCTGGCCTAGAGTGGTAGCACCTGATAAGGGTCCTATCTATGGGTTAAATAGAACTAAACGGTGGTTTGAGTTTACTGTTGTTTTTTTTTTTTTTGCATTTAAGCTGCGTATTTGTGCTAAACTGAATTGTTTAAAATAGAACTGTTTTGACATCTAAACTGTCTACTTATGCTAAACTGAATTATCTGAAAAAAAATTGTTTTGACATTAACTCTGAGAATTGCCCAGTCGGTTAGGGCAGTAGAATACACCGACTGCACCTCTGCAGAAGGGTAAGACCACCCCCCACATGAGTGTCCTAATTATGACACTAAACAATGGTGAGGTTCCAGTGATCCTTTCATTTCTATTGCTCCCAGGTTCACTATGGCCCGGAATGGTAACACCTGATAGGGCCCTATTAAATATATAGAAATAGAACTAACAGCATACTTTTGCTAAAATAAATTGTTTGAATTAGAACTGCTTGACTAAACTGAATAGCTTGAAATGTTTTTGACAATTAAAGTGAATTTACATTTAAACAGCGTGCAGATGCTAAACTGAATTGTTTGAAATGAAACTGTTTTTGACATTGAAACTGTACTTACACTAAACTGAATTATTTAATTCAGAAATGAGTTGATATTTAACTGTGTGTAAACAAAATCTGTATTTATACTAAACTGAATTAGCTGAATTAGCACTGTATTAGAAATGTTTTTGACAATCAAACTGTGTACTCATGCTAAACTGAATAGTTTGAAATAGAACTGACTATTTGTATAAAAATGGATTTGGCTTTAAATAACCGGCAAAGGTTGATATGCCATAAAATCCAACCAACCAACATAGAGTTTAACTGATATGAGGTGATGATAATCGACAAACAATAAAAACCAAAAATAAAAAAAAGAAAGAGAATCTTCAATAATGATCATCGAGACAATCAGCTATTTTTGGATTTCACAAATTCCACAGTTTTGGGAAGATGAAATATTATTAGCATTTCATTCAAATTGTGAGGCTTTTCTTTTCTTACCAACCTCCTGCCATTGATGTTCCTCACCATTCTACGATGAGTTTTGAGGCGAACAATCTATCTATCTATCTATCTATGATTATATGTCCATGACTGTAGCATCATAATGCTTTGCCGAGTCGTGATCAATTTGTCCTTGCTTGGGAGAGTGTCCGATTTATCAAAAATAAACTGAGATAGAAACATTTTTTTATGTGAAATGCTGAGAACTTATCCGCATTGAAAATCACCATTTGAAAGGCTGGCTCTTCTGGCTAAACGTTTCAGTTTGAATTATATAACTCATCCGTCCTTTTAGCTCTCGTAATTATTTGCAAACCATAGATTAGTTAGGTAAAAGGCCAAAATCGGTGTACTCGGCGAGAATTGAAATCAGAATTGTCTCCTAGTCTAGGCAAAGGTTGGGGCTCCTTTACAACTATGGGTTAAATAGCATCACTGCTGTTCTTCTACCAAAATTAATGTGGAATTTAATAACCCACGAAGGATGATACACCATAATAAAAAGAAATCAAACCAAACCTTAAATATTTTTAAAGTAGCTTACTTCTTGCATAAAGTCATATCTATGAGGCACCCTGTCAGAACCAAACTTACAAGTAAAACTATGTAATACCAAATTGTTAACTATCACATGACGAGGAGGGGTATATTTTAGGTCTTTTCATGACGACTTGCTACTCTGAAAAGCATTAGAATTTATCAAAATCTGTCACCAACCTTTTATTCTCCGATTGTCTTGCGTTTTGACAATACCCTTCCAACAGGACAAAATGGCGAAAAAATTCCTTAAATACGGATTCGTATTTTCTTTTTTTTTTTTTTTTTTTCTTGACTTTTACAATTCAATCCGGCCTGTTGTGTTAGGACCGTCGAATGACTTGAGGCAAAATTTTGATTTTTTAAGTGCTATTTTCTCATGAATTTAGTTCGCACCAAAAATTCCACCACGTTTTCCTAAACGTTCTTCCTTTTTTCTCCTCTTTTATTTCTTTTATTTTTATATGATTATTTTTTTCCATTTTTGAAAATTCTTAATTTCTTTTCTTTTTTTTTTTTTTTTTTACTTGATTTCTTCCCTGTCGCTCCCATAATGACGAAAGACGACAAAAATGAGAATGTGACTAAAATGTGTTCCTAATGAATATATTGCTTAGGTTGGCATTTTAATTTCAATTAAGGCTTAAGTAAATCAGGTGTCAAGGGTGCATGACATTTTTGTCAAAGAACCTGCGGCAATATTCTGCACTTTCGGCCTTGGTTTTCAATAGTAATTTGAACAATAGGGCAATTTGTAGCAGACTCCAACAGTTCTGAAACACAACCTCACCATTAAGACACCCGAGGCGATTAAAGAAGCGGTACAACATTCATTATTTCAAATGGGCAATATTAAGACCGAGTGATATTAATTTTCGACTTATCTATGTATATATGCTGATATGCCAATGTCCTTATGTAATATACTTATATACGTAAATAAAATCAAAATGTGTGTCTATCAGTCTGTTTGTCTGAAAGTATGTTTTTATCCCAGTCTGTCTGTGTATTTTATTTCCTAAATAAGAAAAGTAGAATGACTAAAGTCTGAAGGTAACACCTCCAATATATATATATATATATATATATATATGTATATATATATATATGTGTGTGTGTGTGTGTGTGTGTGTGTGTGTGTGTGTGTGTTATTTCCCATGAATAAGTATACACCTAAAAATGTTTTAAAGAAAAAAGAAATTTTCATCCAAAGCAAACCAACCAAGATTTATTATTTCGTGTAGAACATTATTAAAAAAGAAATATTATTACGCGTTAACTGTTAACAATTGCAGTACTGAAAAGTCCTTTAACAAATCAAATTGCAAAACTATTTTGACAAAAAAACATTGCATTAGTGTATACAAGACATGGAGGTGGTTTTGGACAACAACATATTCGTATTTTCGGGATCAATTTCAATTTTGCTGTTAATTATTAATTATACCTTATAATATGTATTTTGATTTTATGTTGTTTAATTAAAAATAATAAAGTCTTGGAATATTTAAAAGAAAATTATGTTTGTTATAAAAAATTTGTTACTGTGTATTTATTCATGTAATCATATATATATATATATATATATATATACATATATATATATATATATATATATATATATATATATATATATATATATATATTTACTAATCTAATATCTACCAGCATTCACTGTACAAAAAAAAACAAAAAAAAAAACTGCCAGGAACCAGAGATAAAAGTATCTCGAATCACCGCCCAGCGGAAAAAGAAAAAATTATAGGTCAAAAAGAAAGAAAAGGCCAACCTCGTCCTACTCCGTGAAAAAAATCAAGGGATACGCAGTCAGTTGGTCAAAAGAAAACTAAAAACCTTCCGCGAATCCTGCAATGCTACAATTACAAAAGTGCTCAACACAAGTGGAGCCAATTATAAAATTAACTTAAATCGCGAGTCGGAAATCATCTACTAAATCTTCACCTTATCGGATCATCAGGAAGCTTAACTCCAACTTTGAGTTTGGCTTCCTGATGGTCCGATAAGGTGAAACTTTAGTAGAAGATTTCCGACTCGCGATTTAAGTTAATTTTATATATATATATATATATATATGGTTTTACTATTTTTGAAGAAAAATCATTGAACACAACCAGAGTCAAAAATGATAGAAATCACATTTATTGAAAGTTAAAAGGATAAAATTTTAAATTCTTCAATCATTCAGTTTCAAAAATTAACGAAAAAATAAAGAGTGACCTTAGAGTACCTGATCCAGATATCTGCCGTTCAAATGAAGGCACAATTTAATGCGGTGCCAGGTTTTTAATAATGCTTGCAAATTATTCATGGGTGATCGCTTGTTATCGGAGGCCCATATAGGAAGGAACTTGTTGCCTTACAATCTTCTCAGTTGCCATGAGATGCAAAGATCTTGAACAACTTCTCCTGTTTGAAAATATATTGAAATAGATATTCCTTGTCTATCTTGGTTGAATAATTTTGAAAGACTTTGTTAAGTAATATGTGTGACCTATGCTTGCGTGTTGCGCTGCGGGTCACTTATGGGTTGGTCTGTCTCTTTTGAGCCTGTTCGTTTGGACTTTCCGCGCCCAAATTGTGTTGCTAGATCCGCAGGAAAAGTCAACGAAGAGTCGTCGAAGAGTTGGCTCTGATTCCTTTCAGTTCTGGCCGCGTTGTAAAGAATCATATTCACCGGTTCTATTAACTCCTTCAATAACTAAGAAAGGCTTGTTAACAAGTGTAAATAAAACAAAACTTTTATTTTCAATATGATGATTAAAATCATGTATACAAAATAAAGGTTTTCTTTTGTCAAAGGTATCAGGTTGACTGGTGATAATATATATGGCTAATAACCTTCAAGTCAGCCCTCTATCTTAGAGGTAGCTTCAGAGAAAATTCTCCTTGAATGGCCAATTTTAGGACTGGGTGGCGAAGCCGGCGGTAAGAGTTTTGGTCTTCTAGCGACGGAACCAACTTTCGATCTATCACTTCCTCTTTCGGGGATTTCTTTTATGGGGTCCAAACCCCCGACTGCACAGTTCCGATTTGCCCGCTAATAAAAACCCTGGACTAATGACTTCGTATCGTAATCGTCGGACAGGGGAAGTAAAAACCCCGGGGTCCAGGTTTGATTGGTCAGCCAATAAAAACCCTCGCCTTGTTTTGCATATCTTGGAGAGGGGGGTGTTAAAGCTCCGCCCTTTTTTCTTTTATTGGTGAGCCAATCAATAATATTCTGTTACTTTATCATGGCCTTGTGTCACACCTTTAGTTGAAAATCGGTCAAGCTTCAATCATTCTAATCCTGACTCAACCCGAACCTTTCAAACGAATCATTTTCTCGTACCCAAAATCAAAATTAAAACAACGACCTTTTCAAAATTGTTACGTTTTAATAATTCAAACTAAACTTCTATCTTGGACAATTTCACTTATTTAATAATTCTTTTGAAGATTCCGTTTTTTATTTTGTTGTTGTTGTTGTTTATCAAGTAATGTGATTACCTTTAATAAATTATCTCTATAATTAATCAACTATTCAATTTGTTATCGCCCGTCAAACTTTAACACTAATCACAGTTATATATATCTTCAAACAACATATCTTTTGATTCACTGTCCAAGGCATGGTTTTGCTATATTTGGTCAAATATTAAAAAAATGTCGTTATTCTCCAGTTATAATCTGAAAAGAAAAAGAGAATAAAGTCAAAAGAGAAGATCTGAGAGGTCACGGTTTTGTTTCAACAATTTTGAAATTCTCTCTCTCTCTCTCTATATATATATATATATATATATAACAAAACTAAAAACTAACCAACACACACACACACACACACACACACACACACACACACACACACACACACACACACACACACACACATACATACATGGCGAAACTGTCATTGGTTTCCGAAAAGGACAGGATAGCCATGTTCGAATCCTGCAAGAATATGCTTGCGTTTTATTTTCACGGTAATGTGGGCTATTTAACTTTGATAAAGCATTGGACTAGATTGATAATTTCATTGAAAACTGGGAGGTGTGCGTTTAGCAACACCAATCTCTAAAAACCTACTCACTACGAAATCATAACACCATCGTAGATGTTTCTCATGATTATATATTAGATATATATTGTTAAATTCAGAAACAAAAATATTAAGAATTTACCTTATATGGTTCTTTTCAAAAGATTTTTCACTAACGTATGATTTTACTTATGTCACTGTTTAAATCGAAATTCCACTAAAGATTTGAAATATGTAATTTATGAATAGACAACATAGTGAATAATCTCTTTTATGATATTTTTTTATTAATCTTTAAAAATTGTTTTAAACTCTTTGTTTCTTGTCAATTTACCAAGCATTAAAAACTTAAGACCCTCATCTCTGTGCCAGGGTTTGGTTTGGTTTGTTGGGTTTTAGGGTATATCAACCTTTGTAGGCTATTTAACGCCAAATACATTTTTATGTAAATAATCAGTTCTATTTAAAACAATTCAGTTTAGCATGAGTGCACAGTTTAATTGTTAAAAACATTTCTATTTCAGACTATTCAAGCAATTATATATAATAGTTCAGTTTAGTGTAAGTAGAGTTTCAATGTCAAAAACAGTTCGATTTCAAATAATTCAGTTTAGCATAAGCATGCAGTTAAAATGAAAGTACTGTTTAATTGTGAAAAGCATTTCTATTTCGAGCTATTCAGTTTAGTCAAGCAGTTCTAATTCAGCTAATTTCTATGTTAAACAATTCAGTTAAGTGTTAATACAGTTTCAATGAAAAAAAAACAAACAGTTCTATTTGAAATAATACAGTTTAGCATGAGCATGCTTTTTAAAATGTAAGTACGGTTTAATTGTCAAAAACATATCTATTTCAGGTTATTCAGTTTAATCAAACAGTTCAGTTTAGCATAAGTATACCGTCAGTTCTATTCAACCCATAGATAAGTCCCTATCAGGTGCTACCACCCCGGGCCAGAGTGGACCTGGGAGCAATGGCAATGAAGGGGTGCACCGTATTCCCCAAGGCCCCAGCATTACTGGGACCTCACCATCAGACTGTTTAGTGTCATAACCAGGCCACTCATCGGGGGGCCTTACCCCTCTGCAGAGGTGCAGTCATTGTATTCTACAGCCCTAGCCGACTGGGCAATGCACAGAGTTAATACAAAACAATTTTATTTCAGATAATTCAGTTTAGCATAAGTACTCAGTTTTAATGTCAAAACATTTCTATTTTAAACGATTCAGTTCAGCATAAATACACACTTTAAATGCATAAAAACAGTAAACGCCAACCACCTTTTAGTTCTATTTAACCCATAGATAGGACCCTTATCAAGTGCTACCACTCCGGGTCAGAGTGGACCTGGGAGCGATGGCGATAAAGGGGTACTCCGCATTCCCCAAAGCTCCAGCAATGCTGGAACCTCTCCATCAGATTGTTTAGTATCTTATCTAGGACACTCGTTGTGGGGGAGGGGGTCTTATCCCTTTGCAGAGAAGCAGTCGGCGTATTCTACAGCCTAAGCCGACTGGGCAACTGTACCAGGGAATTTTAAAAGTAAATTCATGTATTTCAATAAGAAATAAGAAAGCTTTAATTCACACTTGCATTCTCATTTTACCTGTGTTTATCATAACGTTTTGGCCGCTATAATCTCCAACCTTCTTGGTGTTTATTATATCTGCTGAAAACTTAATGGCAAAAAATTATTTTCTCTCTTGACTCTCTCTCTTTCTCTCTCTCTCTCACTCACTATATATATATATATATATATTGTTTATTGTCTCACTTTACCCAATGAATTGGGACCCTGTGTATATTGGGTAATTATGAAAGATTGATTTGTTTAGTAATTCGGTCACCGTTATTCCACAACTAACGTTAAGAGCCACCGATGAGACTCTTTTTCTTTTTTTTCTGCAAGTCAAGAAAATTTAGGGAAAGAAATTAATGACGTTCCCGATGTAACTACTGTGAAATGAACGTGTGTAACCTTTTTCAGACTTTTCTTATTAAACAATCGGGGATATGTGGCAATTGTCATGTGTCATAACAAATTTGCACAAGTTATGAACAAATCGTTTTTTACTTAGAAAATAGACGGAGAATCGACAATTATTATTGAAATATATTTTCCCACTATTTGCCAAAATATATTCATTGTCTATGTATAAATATAAAATGAACACCAGTAAGGAACATTTTTAATCAGAAAACAATTGGGGATAAATAGTATTTATTACAATTAAATTAATAACACTTTTTGAAAAATTCAATTAATATATTTAAATAGAATGTGTTGTATATCGACCTTCGACTCGGCCAAACATGCCATTCCAAAGTGATGCACCAGAAAGAAGCGACACATTCCGATGGCAGTTATGAGAAGAAATCGTGTAGGCGGGCTTGGCTGAAAAAATGGGACAAGGTAAAAATCCAATGGTACAGGCATAGACTGATGCACCGGAAGAGACTGATGCACCGGAAGAGAGTGACCTGTGAACTGCATGACAGTTATTTCCGCTTGGTGACGATCAAACATGCCATTCCAAAGATTGAGTGGGCGATTGAACTATTATATAACTCGGTGAAGACAGGAAGTCAGTGAGTTGGAGAAGATGTGGTAGGGAAAGCCACCACCTGGCAGAAGGGGCATTGGGACCCCCCCAGCGAGTTTGGAGACCAGACCGGTTGGTGAGAAGATGCTGGAATGAGAACATGTCCCAGAGAGGCTGGACCCCCAGGTCACCGATTGAGCAGCCCAGGAGAACGAGAAAGACACACGGCTATGTCCGGAGGGGCTAGGGTGGTCAATATGTTGCAGTCTTTGTTCGGTCTCCAACTCCCTCTCACACGCAAACCTTACAATAAAGTGAGAGGTATATTTCTTAAAGAAGATTTACCTCGTCTTTATTCATTGTGCCATTATGATCCTGTATGTATTCTGCATATGTATATGTATTATGTGTTTGTATAGTTAATCATGGTCATGATGGTGACAATACAACAAATGTTCTTCAATATTAAAAAATACGACGACACCGTATTTATATTATAGCAATATCTTCTTTTTAATTCAATAAATTTTCATTTTTATGAAAATATTTCATGCTTAAAATTGTCTAAATGACACTTGATTGTTAAGAAAGGAATAGAAAACATTCACAGAAAATAGTTTGTAAAAATAAATGATTCCATTTTTGCTTTTATATTAAAAATAAACAAAATAGAACGTTGTAAAAAGTGAAAAATATTCTCAATTCATGTTTCCTTTTTAAAAATGAATTATTGCATTTAAAAATTATTCTTAATTTTATCCGATTCATTTTTGTCACGGTTTATGAAACATTAAGTCTAGGTTTCGATTGGGTTTCTTTTTTTAATGGCATATCAAATTTCGTGGGTAATCTAATTCCAAAATATTCTCTGTAGGCAAAATCAGTGATACAATTTTAACCCATAACCGACAAAATTAAATGGGTTCATACTTATTCCAAAGGTCCAAAAGTAAAACGCAAAATTATGTGACTGGAGTTCAACATCATTTATTACGATGCTACAGCCCTGCGCATTAACCACTAAACCCTGATTAAATATCAAGAAATAATACTGTTTTATACATTCAAATAATTTCATTTTTTAATAATAATAAAATATTCTAAATCGTAAAGTGTCAGGTTGAACTCATTGATTGCTCGTTTGTATTTCATGCCTGTTTCATTTCTGATTAAATGATTAATTTACAAATTTGCGGGTGTTTGATTTCGGATGATTTTTTTCCTGTCGAGTAAGATCTAAAGGGTCGACAAAATATCGTGGGCAGTTTTCCCCATCTGATAGTGGTGTTGTTGTTACAATCCCATTAAATACAACTGCAAAAGCAATATTCCTTCCTGGCGAACATTTACAAGCAGCAAGTTGATCAAGAAAGTCTTGCCAGAGCCATTTGGAGCATCAATAATGTTACTCCCTTTTTAAATGCTGTTCAAGATGCTGTTATTACGCCTTACTCTGGTCATCAACCAGTCGAAATTCATTTTCATAGATGTACTTATTTAAAGTAACAGTATCATAGATCGCATTTGGGAAATGGAATTATTTCAAAATGTATTTATTACATTTTTCTCAAAAGGTTCTGTTCGCTATGCACGTTCATTGTATAAATAGACAATGATTTTACTTCTGGGGAAAAAAAGAAAGCAACCATAAAAAAGGGAAAGTAAGTGGGTTTCCAAATTGCAGAATTAACTCTTTGCAATAAGATACAAATTTAGTTCATATTACAACAAATATTGTAATATTTTGACCTTCGCCCCGGCCCAAAAATGCTATTCCAAGGTGATACACCGGAAGGAAGTGACACATTCCAATGGCCAGTAATCGAAAGAGATCGCGTGGGCGGATTAAGGCTTATGATATGGGACAAGGTGAAGGTCTCATTGTGCCATTATAGTCATGCACCGGAAGAGAGTAACCTCTGAACTGCATGACAGTTATTTCCGCTTGATGACGATTAAACATTCGATTTCAAAGATCCAGTAGGCGATCGTGTGGGCGTTGAGTTATTATTTAACTCAGTTGAGTTTGGGGTGCCAAAGCAGTTGCCAGCAGACTCCCAGAGGGTTAGAGACGAGATGTGGTAGGTAAGGCCACATCCGACCGAGGGGGACCTCGGAAACCCCCGATGCAGTTGCCAGCAGACTTCCAGACAGTAGAGACCAGATGTGGTAGGCAAGGCCACACCCGACCGAGGGGATCCTCGGAAAAGCCCCGATGGAGTGGACCCCAAGATCTCTGGTTGAGCATCTAAGAGAACAAGAAAGACACAACGTGACAGTCATAACAGTGGGGTCAAAATATGAAGTTTATGTTCGGTCTCCATCATCCTCTCACATGCAACCCTTCAACAACCCTTTCGAACCCTTGCAATAAAGTGAGAGGTGAATATTTTTCTAAAGAAGTCTTCTTGTGTCTTCCTTCCTGCATCTTAATTCTTCTTGCGTCTTCCTTCCTTCATGCGTCTTAATTATGGTGTCGTTGTGATGCTGAATGAACGTGTAAATAACTATATAACATAACTACAATGTTTTTTTTTCATTGTTGTAAATATAATGTTTTGTTTGTTCACTTACTTATTCAGTTTCAAGCTTCATAGGACATAATATTCTTGTTTTTCCCTCTAGTGCTAAAATGAAGAGACCAGATTTTGTAATTCTTGAAAGACTATCATAAAGATCTCCATGTAAAAAGAGAGGGTATGTCAGATTCAGTCTATCAACTTCATGGAATCGTCCTTGAGATTTCTTTATTATCATGGCAAAGCTGAGTCTAACAGGAAGCTAGAGCCTTTCAAATTCAAATGATTAGTTAATTAGTCTCACAGGTATTATGGGAATAAACTTAATACGATAATTTAAGATGCTTTTTTCCTGAATCTGAATGCCGAGAAATTGAATGAGTGTTAAATAATGAGTTAGGTCTCAGTTTCACATGATCACTAACCACTGGAGTAGGTGAATGTATGTACTATTTTGAAACTCTTTCTTTTTTACTAAGGTAAATATTTCGTGTTACAAACTCTTTTTTACTTTCTTAATTGTGCGGTCTCATCCATCCATCCATCCATTCATCCATCCATTCATCGACTGGCGACTCTGATAAGCGATCGATCTGTTGTCTGGATCGAAAACATGATGTGGGCAGCTAGGCACATAAACCGAGCTGGCCGTTGACACAGTCAGCGAAGTGGAGCCCTCAATAATTGAGGAAGGTGGGTATAGGAGCACAAATTCACTAACAATGTGGCCAATATGTAAATTCCTTTCCATATTAATGTTAAGGCTCAGTTTCAAAATTCGATGAAAGAGATAATGTTTTTAAAGGCAGGGATTGATCTGATCAGCTCTAGTTCTTTGTAGAATAAAGAAAAGATTTGATTGAAGTCACTTCCATTACTTTTGTGTAATCTTTTAAGTGCTGCAGTGAAGGATCTAATGATTCTATCGTTTTATGATTCATGGTTGCTTCATTCCAAATGACATACTTTCAAATTCGTTGGATCTTGGCTATAAATGATTCTTTTAAAATGCTACACAACGGTTTTTCCTTTCGTTAAAGATATAGAAGCAGACAAAACATAGTGTGCAGTTCTCATCCATTGAAATGTTTTGTTACAATCCGACTTGATACTACAGTAAGGGCAATATGTTTTTCCTGGAAAAAAATTGTAATCAGCAGGTTGATCATTAAAGTCTTGCCAGTACCGCTCCTTGTCATTTTTAATGTTTCTCAAGATTCGGTGGTAAACTTTTTTCTGATAATCTACCAATCGAGATTATGTTCATTCATGAACTGATCCAAAGATTGAGCATCATAATTTGTCTCACCGTAAATTTTGTGATGTATCTTCATTCTTTTATTAGGCTCTGGCATCCCACAATCAGTCAATGAAACTATTAAGAACCTGGATAAGAAAGGATAGATCGATTAGACATTGGTTATCCATTTCGAGGCCAAATTCAATGGACCTATTTTCATTTTTTATCTGACTTGATTCAGGATGTCCTCAGACATATTGTTTTTGTACTCATCTCATAGAAGATGAGGATGATCAATCTTACAGACCGTAAGCATAATTGCAAACAACTCTCTTCTCTAACTGGCTGCTCAGGAATCTACTGCTTCAAGATATTTTTTCAGCGTTCATTGCCTTGTAAAAGGCAAGGTATCCATATGATCGTTGGTATGTTATAGAAATTTTATCTTGAAAGCAGCGAAGATACTCGAATGATTTCATTGGTCAAACAGTCTGGAGAAATAAACGTTGGTGAAATATTCCTGCTTATTGTGGTGGACAGTATAATCACATCCAATAAACGGTTTGATTTTTTTAATTTGATATCAAAAGCGTATTTCATGGTAACTTTGCTTAAACATTTGAAACGCAAATAAACGTTATGTTTTCTTAGGTTTTTATTCATATTTTTAATTTACAAATATATATGCTTATATAAATTTTACCATTATAATTCTTCTATTACAATCTGACTTTGGTGATTGTAAATTAGAACAAATATGGTTTTGGTGGTCAAGTGTCATAGTTGTTGAATCACATATTCACCCCCACGTTTCCCCTTATATATATTGTTATGATGAGTACATCGCAAAGAGTTAATATTGACTGGTTAATACTATTAGTTAGAAACCGGTTGATATTGAGAAATTACTTTTATAGATGCACCTAATCTAAATACGATACTACACATCCTTGAAACTTCTTGTACTTCTCTTGATTATTCTCGGGAACCTGTGTTGTTTTTCTTCGTGTCTTTCTTGGTTTCTTCTTATGAATGATCAAGGTCAAAGTTCATTTTCTTTATCTCTCTCTTCCAGTGGTTCATTATCTCTTCCTTCCATACTCTGTTTCACTGTCGAAATCATAAGTCTCTTCTTGCTCTTCATTCCCCGATTCTTCCCCTTCTTTCTCGCATTCGGGTTCGATTCTGGATCGAAACTGTTGCCCGTTTTTCTTTAATATCGTTGTATTAGGCTCTTTTGTGATGGAAATTTTGCTTTTTTTGTATTTAAATCTTTATCTTTTCTATACCAAGTATTTTCTTTTGTTAAAAAGTGTTTATCGAGGCTCTGATTTGTCTCCCCATTAACACAGAAAGACTGTTTTTTTTGTCTGCATGGAGAATAGTTCTGTAACTTAGGAGCAATCCGCCTATATAGACTTCCCTGCTTTCATTAAATGGGGAAAATGCCTTAAACTTTATTTTCACAGTTAACATCATTCTTTCTGCAATCCCATTTGATTGTGAGGGTTGGTACGGTGGTGTCTTTTATGAGATATATTAAATACGTTTTTGTCATGAACAGAGAATTTCGTCGCAAAATTCTGGTGCATTGTCTGTGACTATCATTTTGCTTCACTCGTTTCTTGATATATTGTTCTCAGAACTTGATTTTTCATCCTTACTTTCATACTTCAGACCATTTCGAAAATGAGTCCACTAGTAATAATGATAAGCCTATATCTTTGACCTGTGAATGATCCATGTGGCAGTGATCTTTGGCTTGTTTAATTTCTTTTTTTTTCTACACATTTTTGGTATCTTCTGACTCTTTCGAATATTCCGACCACCAGGCTTACAATATTGACTTACTTTGTGTTGGCCTTATGCCACAATATAGTCCATCATATAGACAACCTACCGAGAAAACAGTGTCTCATCAACCGAAAAAGACATCGACATACGGCTAACGAAGGCATGGACAGCTATCGATAGGCTATCGATCATATGGAAATCAAACCTGACCGATAAAATGAAACGCAGTTTCTTCCAGGTAGCGGTCGTGTCGATACTGCTGTATGGATGCACTACTTGGACGCTAAAAAACGGCTGGAGAAGAAGCTAGACGGCCATTACACAAGAATGTTGCGAGCAATATTAAACAAGTCCTGACGGCAACACCCCACAAGGCACCAACTATACGGCCACCTGCCTCCCATCACGAAAACTATCCAAGTTAGACAAACCAGACATGCAGGACACTGCTGGAGAAGTAGGGACGAGCTAATAAGGGATGTACTCCTATAGACCCTCACATATGGCCGAGCAAAAGCAGGACGACCAGCTCGAACATACATACAGCAGCTATGTGAGGATACGGGATGTAGCCCTGAAGACCCGCCAGAGGCGATGGACGAAAGGGAGAAGTGGCGAGAGAAGGTCAGGGATATCGGTGCTAGTGACATGACATCATGACGATGATGATGATGATATAGACTCTTTGATATCTTCTTTGTTAGGGTTTGTTGATGTACTATTATATCTCCAGAGCATATTTTGTCCTTTCTATGGTTAGGTTGTGTCTCATTTCTATAAAGGGTCTCTCTACCATTGATTATTTATATATCTCTATATTCTCTCTAGTAATTTCTGGTCTTGCCTTGTTTCTATTCTGAGTCGATTTAGGGGCAAAACGTCTGTTTCCACCTTATATGTATTTCTCTGCGTTTTCGTTATTTTCTAACTTTTCATTGCAAAATTCTCGTCTGGATAAGGCGTCTACATGGGGAGTTGTGTTCCTTTTATGTACATTATGTCAAAATTGGATGCCATAAGTTTAATTGCCCATTCTAAAATTATCAATGAAGTAACTATTGACAATTATTTTATGGGATTGAATATGATTTCTATAGTTTTGTGCTCTGACTTTGGTAAAAATTTCCTAATTAAGATGAAATTTCTCGCCCCTTACGTGCTTCAGAGTATTGTGAGTGCTACCTTTTCAATATTTGTTTGTTTGTGCTGCCGTTAACTTTGATCAGTATATCACTTAGTGAACTTCTCGTGATAAGATTGCTGCAACTGCATATTCACGTGCACGATCAACATGATCCTCAGAAAGAAGTAACATTAACCTGTGGTTAGTGTTACTTTTTTGCTTCGATCCAAGATTTTATCATTTTTTTTTGTAGTTCCCTTATCTATGTTTCAAAAGCAATAATTTGTATTTGTGTCCAGTTAAACCCAACATTTTTTGGTTCAATTAGGTCACTATCTGGGTAGATATTATAAAAATTTGTTTGTCCTCCAAAGGATTCTAATTTCTTTTTATTTTTTGGTATGAACATTTCTGTTATTTCCTTCGCTAGTATCTCATAGGGAGATATTCATCCTTTGATATCTAATATCCAATAGATGAATACTTATCACAGTTTAGTCCGCATTTGTCATTATTTATGATCATGACCGCTTCGTTTATCTTCTTCAAAATGGGCTCCATTTTGTGTTTCAATTGTTGTTTAATGTAAGCTCCCTCACATACATCTTCCTGATATATCATGATAATTTTCATCTTTCCCGATAAATTGTTTAAATTACTTTATGAAAACTGTACGTCAAAGTCTTTATGTCAAACGATTGCCAACTCTACCTTAGTAAGCTAATCGGGTTGTTTATAGTGGTTATTTCATTGAATTTCTCATCAATTTCAGTCTGGTTGTATGCTGAATTGAGATCTATTTTAGCAAGATATTTCATTCTTACTAATTCATTGATCATAGTTTCAATATTTGGCAACAAAATCGAGTCTGACTATATTTAATGATTCACTCTCTCTCTCTCTCTCTCTCTCTCTCTCTCTCTCTCTCTCTCTCTTGTAATCGCCACATATTCTTTAATCCTCGTCAGGCTTTCTTATGAATACAATCGGTGGAATTCAATGGCTACCACCTTGGGGATATGTATGCAGTATTCTTTGCTATATCAGATTTTAAAAAATATGTTTCTACCATGAGTGGGGTGTAAATTCGGAATTTTCTTGATTCCACATAGCTTGGGTAATAGTTTTCCTTTAATCAAATGATCGTCCTGTAATCTCTTAAAATCCGATGTTATTTTCTTCCCTTTCATAGAAAAAATCATCCACTTTCAATGAGTCAATTCCTTCAAGTCAAAGATCTTTTATCGGATACTACAATTATAATGAGGATCATTGGAAGCACTTTTTTCTTTAGAACGTCCCTTCTTTAAAAGGGCCCATAAACTTTAATGACTGTTCTGTCGATTTGCTTCAAATAAAGATTGCTGTTTCTCAATTTCGGTTTGGCCATTTTCTACCAGTGGTTTCTTAATAAATTAACGTCACTCACTGTTTCAATTTGCATGTGAAAAAATGCCGTTCAACTTTATCTTTCTCTGCTTTTGGTGGGCGTTTTTATTGCATATATTTCGCAGTTTTCTGCTGGAGAGTCTGTGCTTTCCACTTTTTCTTTTCTAGTTTTGTATCCACATACCACCGGAAAATGACATTTTTTTCAGGATGACCATAATGTTCCCAAGGCTAGATACTTATTTTTATATGTTTTATGTTCCTCACCATGATATTAACATTTAATAAGGAACTTGTTTGTGCTGTAGATCGCTTAATAATCTTTATTGGTTGACCTATTTAATCAATTATAGATATGTTTGCTTCTAAGTTCTGTAACCTTGTAAGTATTTTCTGGTTATGTGTTGTGTCCTGCATGCCTTCTTTTAGTCTGAAAATTATTTATCAATCTTTCGTATGCACGTCTTTCCTTTCTGGTTCTTCAATTTAACAATACATCGACGCCTTATTGAATCTGTGCACATATTATAGACTCGATTGGGTTTTATCTAGTCTCCATGAGTTTGTTTCTCTAAGTGAGAACTAGTCATTTTGTTTTTGGTTATATATTTTTCTTAAACATTCTAACAATCTTTCATAAGTTTATTCTTCTATTTCCATTGCGTAAGCCGTAACCGATTTTTTTTTTCACAACTTTCCAGCCTGCCGTAGCCAGAAATAGATCCGTAATTTTATTCTACCCTCCATTAGCTTTGTTGTCTTTTAACTTCTTAATCCTTGCCATCGCTGTAAAACATCTGATCAATGTTTCTATATACACTGGTTCGTCCAGCATGGTTGAGGCTTCTATCAGAGACGCCATTACTATGATATGAATATCTCGCAGTGTATATCTTCACTGGCTAATAGCGTTCGTTAGACGCCGGTTGATAATTGTCTTGGTGCTTTTATGGGTGCATCCAATTCATGTACTCTGTTTCTGTCCCTGTCTCTCTGTTTCTGTCTCTGTTTGTCTGTCTGTCTGTCTGTCTATCTTCCTTTCTCTCTCTCTCTCTCTCTCTCTCTCTCTCTCTCTCTCTCTCTCTCTCTATATATATATATATATATATATATATATATATATATATATATATATATACATTCCCCTGTAATTCAAATAACAATCTTTTTCTGTTTTGAAATTTTTAATCACCTTATCCCTTTAAAACACAAGTTGGAGAGTAATCAAAAGGAGAGTAATCATTGTCAAAATGTTTTAAGAGCTGTATTATCAATAAGTCAACTTCTATTGTAATTCCTTCATGGCTAATTTTCTCAACTAAATATACTCGGATGTTAAAATTTCCAGTGTAGATGTCGTGATCTAATCGCTTTATTATACAAGTTATTCAACTTTACAGACATTTTCATTAAAATTTTTAATGAAAATTTTTTTTTTCTTTTGGTACAAAAAGAAATAAATAAAGTAAAACGATGAACATTGAATAATAAAGAATTAAAACAGGGAAACAATGCACCCACCCAAAATAAAACAAAACGATGTAAAAATTACATCACACAAAAAAGACAAATGATGCCAAAAAAATGAAACAATTCACCCCCTACCAAAAATAAAAAGAAAGAAGAAACGAAACTATGCAACCCCCTCAAAAATAACGATCATAAATAGATACAAAAACAAAGCAAAAACAAACAAACGATGTAAAAACAATACTACGCGATCCCCACCCCAACCAGATTGCTAAAAAGAAGAAAACTGTGCAAAAAAACCCTCAAAAACAATAAAAAAATGAAAGTATTCTCCCCACAAAGAACAAAATGTAACAAAAACAACTAACATAATGCCCCCCCCCCAATGAAGCCATGCATTCCGTATTCTCCTAAATAATAAAACTGAACGAAACAACGAAAAAACAAAAAGTCAAATAAAACTGCAAAACACACACACACACACACACACACAGAGAAAGAGAGAGAGAGAGAGAGAGAGAGAGAGAGCAGAATGCATATAAAGGTGCAATATATGAATAGAGTTCCACAAAGTAGCGTCATTTTATACATAATACTATATTTGATGCTTAAATTAATAGGAAATTTTATAGAACAGGAAAACAGGAAAATTCATTTTATAGAACCAAAATCAGAAGTATTTTGCTTATTGTTAGAAATCATAGCATTAAAAAAAGGGCTGAAATTATATTTCAGTTCACACGCTTCTGCTTTTAATACCAACGACATACATTCACTTGAGAAAAGGAGGAAAAGAGAAATATGGGGGTTTCTTTCTTTTTCTCTGCGTTTGTATGGATGTACGCATGCGTGAGGGAGGGTCGATGGCTGGTTATTGTTGACTTGAATCGAGGTCATTAGATTGATTAAATCCAACTTAAGATTTTTGCCGTTGGATAAACTTTCTTCAAGAAGTTAAATTTTTTAATCAAAAAATTTCATGAAAAAAGCCATAATTCTAGTTTCTTTCATAAAACTTATTCCATTTTCCAAATTGCGCTGTTATACATTAATTTATTTTTTAAAAAATCTAAAATTTTCAAAAATGAAGAAGACTAGCAAATAGACAATTTGGGGAAGTTATAAAATATTTCAAAATTACACAAATATATTCTGAGTTTGGAAAATGAGTTATAATTTCATTGTGTTTTCCGATCTATTTTTCAGGCAAATAAATAAATAAAAATGATTAACGTTAAAAAACGTTATATAAATGAAAAAAAGGGATGGTCGAAATGAAAATTTAATTCGAGTAGAAAATCAAAAAATAATGATTAGTAAATTTTTTAGTAATCATTTCCCAGAATTATTTCAAACGGTGGATATCGTGACGATATAATTCTCTTCTCTTTTCTTTACTTTTTTCACTTCTTTTTCCTTCTTTAATCAGAGGAAGGTTTTCTGAATTTCATCTTTTCAAGAGTCGCTTATTCTGGGATTCTTCGCAGTAAAGGACTTGATTAATTCAGGATTTATTGTAGGGTTTTCTTTTTTTCTTTCTTTTTTTTTTTCTCTCTTTTTTTCATTCGAGAACTAAGCTGGGTGTCTGCAGTGAATGAGTTGGCCATGTTAATTCTTTTCCACTCAGGGCATTTTCATGTGCCTCTTTCGACAGATACCATGACGCCAACTGATTTCTCAGTTCGCCTTTCTGTCAGTGAACTCTCGAATTTTTGCCACGTGGTCGGCCTCCATGTCCAAACCACAATGTCAAGTACTGGCTCCCCAGAGACGAGTTTACATTAACGGGGCAGCAAATTTCGTTTAGTCATTGTGACCTGCTTTCAATGAAGGTCAACGCCCTGGTTGACCTCAAACAAATATCTGTTGCCATGCTCTGGAATGAGAACTATGTCCCGTAAAATATTCTTTTAACTAAAAATATGATATATCAAAAGTATTTAAAAACTCAGGGTAAACCACATTTCATGCCTAAAACCAGAAGTATTTTACATAATACATACATACATACATACATATATATATATATATATATATATATATATATATATATATATATATATAATATGTGTGTGTGTGTGTGTGTGTGTGTTTAATAAAAATACTTGGTAGCGAGAAGATATTTTTTCGTTTGTGACCAATCATAAGAAACACAATATTAAGCAGAGATATATTTTAAAATTTGAACCGGGTTATTGATATTGTTCTTATAAGCTGGCTCTACTCCATTTAAAAATCCAAAATTATTTCGTAAAGAAGTAATATTGTTAAACATATAAGCAAATATGACATGATCGTCTATAAATAAGTACATATCTGACATTCTTAATTATTAAAACATATTTCATTCTAAACCAAACAATGCAGACTTGTATTTTATCTAATTAAATATTATGCAATATATAAGACACACACACATTATGAAATAGATAAGAGCCACACAGCTATCATGGAATATAGAAGACACACATATTATGCGATATATAAGAAACATATGATGCAATATATTAGACACACACATTATGCACTATATAAGAAAAATCAGAATAAGACACACACACACGACACGCACACATTTTTATCATTTTTTTTTCAAAATAACTTAAGATATTCTTATTTTATTTGGTGCAATATTATACTATAAAGACGTATATAATTATGTGTTATTTATTACTAGATTATACAGCTTTGTATTAAATTGGCACATTGGTCTAGTGGGTAGAATGTCCGCCAATGGGCTGGGTGACCTGGGTTCAATCCTAGGTCACGTCATACTAAAGACTTTAAAAATTGCACTTGATACTTCCTTGCTTAACTCTCAGCAATATAAGGTACGTATTAAAGGTAAAGTGGTGCAATCCAGGAAATGGTGTAGCGCCCTCCCCTACACCTTGGTGTTGTAGCTATTGAAAAAGGTCACAATTTAAAAGGTCGCCAACTTTAGTTTATACAGCTTTGAACTAAAAATACTTTCCCAATTTATATATATATTCATGCAATTTATTTTTGGTTACAATGTTTCACTGCAATAGAGTTTGGCGATAAGTAATACAGAATGATATCCGGTTTAATTGTAATTTTTCCCCAAATAAAATTCTGGTAAACTTGGATTGCAATAATAATTTTTTTAATAAAAACTTTTTAGAGGCCTGCTTATTTTAATATAGTTATGATTATACTTTCCCCTACCCCTGATATATATATATATATATATATATATATATATATATATATATATATATATATATATATATGGAAACTCCACGGATTTTCATGTTAAAAAAAGTTAATTTTAGGGCAACAGATAAACTCGAGAAGTTATTATTTTTGTTGCTGCATTTATTTCTCAATTGGTGCAACATTTGTTGATCAGACTTCCATTCATTCATTTTCTCCTTTATCCGCTTCAAATATATATAAGTTACCAATATTTGCCAGAGAGCCGAATTTCTCTTACATCTCAGCCCAAGAGCAACAATGGTTAACTCAGAAGTATTTGGGTCCAGCAATCTTTAAATGACGGAAAAACAGCTAAATTCCTAAGGTAATGATTTATTAATTGAATATCAGTTGCTGTTTACAGTTACAAAAAAAAATTAAATATCTCGGTTGAATAAAGAGTTAGATTGAAGGAGCATATTAGACAAGTACTGATTTGACTCTTTCAAATGCAGCATATTCTTGGTAAACTTCATTTTGGAGAATAAACGTTTACAGTGGTATGCAATGCTAAAGATGCTCACTACTTACTGTGTATGGGTGATAAGGTTGGGAAATCGTCTAGATGGAATTATGTAGTTCTTATCGAAATCTTGAATGTGTAAGAAACTTGTACTTTAAATCATCTGAACACTGAAGATTAATGAGTTCCGTCTGCAGTTGTAATGATTCTTATTCATAGTCAACATCAAATGGTGAAGAGAAAAGTTTGAATGTTGATTTGAGTACAGCGTGGAGTTCACAGGACATGGCGGTGGAGACCTCTGCCTTAAACAAAACAATAAAGAGTTAACATTAATTGAGCATGTATTGCAAAACTAACCTGATTGTTTTTAATTGCCAATGAATATTTTTCATTAACTGTGAAGAATCGATATTTTTTGTAGGTTTTTGAAACAATATGTAGTTAACCGAATTGTTTTATAATTGATTTATTCAAAACTGATGACCAGCAAATGTGTTTTGCTGACTGGATATAGGGCTTAATATAAAAAGCTTGATTAACGTTACAATATGACAGATTAGTGGGTAGAGTGTTCGCCAATGGTCCGGGAGACCTGTGTTCAATCCCAGGTCGCGTCACACCAAAGACTTTACTTGATACCTCCTTGCTTAACACTGAGCAATATAAGGTACGTATCAAGGGTAAAGTGAACCAATCAAGGGAATGAAGTAATGCCCTCCCCTACGCCTCGTTGAAGTAGCTATTGAAAAGGGAGCCTTCGGGTCGCCCTCGACTACAGTCGCCAACTTTACTTACTTACTCAATAAATTACTATTCAAATCAATGTCATAACAGGAATTAATGTTTCTTCATCTTAAAGAAAATCATTTTGGCACTAATCCGAGTAAGTTCTAAATTCTGAAACCATTCCTTCAATGAAGGATTAGTCAGAGAAAGCAGTCATTTGTGACTTAACGGTTGTCGCCGTCAAGATATTGACTCAATAAGCCGGGTTCAAATCCTGGAAGAGGCTGATACGAGAGTAAATAAGCATAACTAGGGTTACGAGTCTGAGAGAAAATGTAGTTTAATATTGAAAATATTCTTTCAAGCAATAGTGTTAAAACGTTAACTCTGAAATGAAATAAATAAAACAAATTAACAGGAAATAATAACGCGTGGTTCAGCTTCAAGTGACGTCTTTTTATGTATTATTTTGAGTAATATGCAATAGTTTACAAATATGAGAGCATTAAATTATGCATTTGTGCAGTGTACGTAAATACTGATATAATTTGTAGTATTTCTAACAGTGCACAAATACCTATCTCATCGATGAGAGTTTATTTTATGCACATGTGACGTCGGGGCAGTCTGGCACTTGACCACTTCGCAAAATAAGTCCTAGTCAAGACTCCTGTTTCGGACATAAGGTAACTGGCAAATAATGTGGGAGGGTTAATTTGGAGCTAGACTCATCTCGACGCTGGCAAGGGGGTTCCAATTTCACGTTCATATACCCCACCAAGTCCTTCGTTTTCTTATCCCCTCGGATAACGGAAAGTATGGACTTCTAGGTTAAAACAAAATATATTTCCCTGTTATCAAATTTCCAAAATTCCCTTGTAATATTTTTAAGGCAAATAACACATTTAGCGACGATAAACGAAAGCGATACGAAGCTGAAAAAGATATGTGCAAAAGAAGGCAACTCGATTGATAAACAACATAACAAATAGATTTCAACACGAGGTAGCATTTAAAATGTAACAAAGCTTTAATAAGCGACGACCAAACAAATAATTATGAGATTTAAGAAAGAATTCCTTTCTTTTCTTTTCTCCTTTTTAAGGTGCTGGCTATATTAAACCAGCTGACAGTCTTAAACACATATGACTCTCTTTCTTCTTTTTTCTTTTCTTTCTTCTTTCTTTTCTTTCTTCTTTCTTTCTTTTCTTTTAAACTATCGGCTTTGTTAAGCCAGGTAAGCGGTGTTAAACACAAATGTCTCTCTTTCTTCTTTCCTTTCTTTCTTCTTTCTTTTCTTTTCTTTTCTTTATACTTTTCTTTCTTTTACTTGAGAAAGCATCTAAGTCCACCCGTTCATTTACGGTGGAAGAAACAAATCTTTTCAGTCTCTTTTTTTCCTTTTCTGAATATATATATATATAATTTCCAATATTTTTGGAAGGGTAGAAGGAAAAACAGTTTTAAGTTGTACTTATCTTTTCGAAGGGTTTACTTCGCAGGTTCTTTTCTTTTACGGGCGAGTGACATCCCCCTCCGAATCGGTTGGGTCAGCCTTTCTGCTGACTACTGTCCAAAGATTCTGTTCTATGCTTTTTACGGGGCATTCTCCCAGAGCGGGCTGTAGACCGACTTCTTCATTTGTCGACTTCTCTTCTCCAAACTAAAGAGCCTTTTCCAAATTTCCTCCGACGAAAAGGTACTATTTTCGGCGCTAAAGGTTTCGGCCAATCATTTGGTCTCTTTTTTTTCTTCCTCTCTATTTCATTCGGGCTACTACAATGACCTACATTCCATTCTCTGTCCAACCAGTTATAGGTTATGGAGTGCAGGTAGCGTTTGACCTGCATTCTGACTGCTTTAGCGGTCAGTCTTTGGGGCTTGTTAGTTCAAACACAGAAGGGTAAGGGATATCAATCCTACCTTTTCCCTCTCAGGGGCATACCATGTCACATGTTCTTTATTTTCTTTATATTCTTTCTTTTTTTTTTTGTTAGTTGGGTGTCTGTCCTGAAATCTTCTGAGGATGAAAGTTTTTTATTGTTAACAATTCGTTATTGTTATTTTGGTTCAGTTGTTGGAGTAGGAGGAAGATATCTTTAGCACTTTCCCTTTGACTACTGCACATCTACTGACAAACAGTGGAATAACTGATAATCAAACCCTCTATTTTTTGACAGCAAAAGGGAAAATCTATTTTGAGAAATAATTACACACTTAGGTCTTTCTCTAGGACAGGGTTATTCTATTTTTAGATTTGAAGAAACTCTTAGGTCTTAGTGACCGATAAAAAGCTGTTTGCTTATCACTTGGTGTTAATGCTCAGAAAAAAAATATGAATCCATCTTTCTCATATTTGGGGTAAATATTAGAAATCGCGTCTAGGAGAAGTGAAAACTTTGAATTAAAAGATATGGGGCGTGGAGCTAAAACACCCACCCATAAAATTTGCTTTTAATTAAAACCACAGCTTCACTCCTTACATTTTCACTCCTTAGATGCAATGATTGAGACACAGTTTATGAGAAGATGTCAACATGATTCCAGCAAATTCACTTGGAAAGAAATATTTGAAAAAAACCTTTCAACAGTACTTAACGCTTCAGTTGGTTCCAATTCGTGAGGGCTAGAGAAAATAAATGAAAACGGTGAGATATTCTTTTTCTTCATTATTTTACTCCTTTAAGAGTTTTTTCACACAAGCGTTAGCTGATGGTTTTTCACTGGAGTTTGAGTGACAGCAAGTCTCCTCAAGTCTTCAGGACTCTTTTCAATATTCTGGCCGATATTAGTAATGCTATAGTTTGGTCTTTATTTTGTCCTCTAATTTCAAAGTCTTCCAGTCCTGATACCAATCCTTTGGTGACCGAACTGAACGCACTAGTTACGATTGGTATCACCGTCATTTTCATGCTCCATAGATTATTTCCTTTCTTTAGAAACGTCAAGGTACTTATCTATTTTTAATTTCTTTCAGTTCTACGCTGAGGTCAGTTGGAACGGCAAAGTCCTCTATTCGGTGGGTTCTCTTTTTTTGTTGACAATCTCAAGGTCTGGTAGTTCTGCAATCAGAAGATATTCAGTTTCTCTCTTAACGTTTCCTTTTCTTAACCATGTCCAAGTTTTCTTGTAAGAGGTTTCACTTGTTTTCCGTATGAAATATCCCGTCAATTGTTTTTCTTCCCATTTTTGTTTTCTGGTTATTTTTATTTTGTTGAAGTTTCTGGTCGCTGTAATCAGTCTTCTGCGCTTTTTATGTTGTCTTCGAGACGTCTTATTGATGCATCGACACTATCTTCAATGCGGACAAGTTCTCTTCCTCCTTCTTTTTAGTTTGTCTACGTTATCTCTAGGATGCAAAGCCCTATGCATTGTCACGAGTTTCGTCCACTTAAAGAAAGATCTCGACTATCTTACAAGGGTTCAGCCCACGAGCTTAACTCTTTAATGAGATTTCTACAATACTTTTGAGTAGTTTACACGTTCTCCTGAGATACTCTTTTCTAATATTTTCCTTCATCTCCACTTGTTTGATGGTGTCCACTTCCAATATTCTCTAGTATTTGTAGGTTTCCTTTTCTCCGAGCTTCTGATTTTTTCATGGTTTGGTAGTTCTGTTCCTTCTGTCATGAGTTGTTTCCAACTTTTCATTATTAGCATGACGCATTTTTCTCCAAATTCCATCCCAATGCCCTGACTATATATTATCTCTTTCTTTATTTGGGTTTCAATTTTTTTTTTTATTTGGAGCGAACAGTTTGATGACGGCCATGTTCATTTGGCGATTGATATTTTCTTGCGATTTAATAAGTTGGCATCTGCCTTAGCATTTCTATAGTATGTGATTAATTCGAGTTCTTCACACCAGCGCCAGTAAGACTTCCTGTCTGATCACAGTAAGTCTTTTCAAGTCTTCTGGAGTCTTTTCAATATTCTAGGCGGTATTGATAATGTTAGAGTCTGGATGTCTCCACTCATCCACTGATTTTTAAATCATCCAGTCCCTTTACCAAACCTTTGAGGATTGTTCCGAGTGCACCAATTACAATTAGTAATACAGTCCCATTCTTATTCTTTAACTTATTTTTAGTTCCCTGACAAGTTCAAAGTACTTGTCTGTCTTCTCGTTTTCTTTGATTTTTACTCTGTGGTCTGACGCAACGGTAATGTCCACTATTCTACAGATTGTCAGTTTTTTTTTTATTATTTACTATCACTAGGTCTAGTCATTTGGTTGACATTAGGTGATCTATTTTTAACTCAAAATTCCGAGTAATTGTAGTGAGTCTCATAAATAATAATAATAATAATAATAATAATAATAATAATAATAATAGAATAAAACTGAAAGAAAGTGAAAAGAAGGATAAGTATCTTGACCTTGCTAGAGAATTGAAGAAACTATGAAACATGAAAGTATCGATTGTACAAATTGTGATTGGTGCTTTTGGCACAGTGACTGAAGGATTATTAAAGGGCCTGGAGGATTTGGAAGTTGGCGGACGAGTGGAGACCATCCAAACGACAGCATTATTGAGGACGGCCAGAATACCGAGAAGAATCCTGGAGACTTGAGGAGACTTGCTGTCACTCAAACTTCAGTGAAAACTATCAGCTACCGCTGATGTGAAAAACTCTAAAAGAGTAAATATATGATTGAAAAATTACTAACTTCACGATTAAATAACAGCAGGATTGACATCACGTAAATCTTCCCCGTCAACTATCACATCCAAATTAAAACATCTGAAATATTTACTCTGCCTATTTACTCTGCCTTTACAAGGAATAAAGAGAGAGAGAGAGAGAGAGAGAGAGAGAGAGAGAGAGAGAGAAGCACTCACTTGTCATTTAATAAATCATGAAATTTAGAGAGTCCAGGCAAAAATTTGAACCCTTCTTACTGATTCCTGTTTCTGTGTTACGTAGCCTACAACGTCACCCGCAGAAACTTTGTTATCCTTAATGCAAAATAATCTTTAAAAAGATTATAAGAACATAAATTGGAAACTGGGAAGAATGAAAAATACAAATAAATATAATAATTTGTTATAAATATATTTAAAAAGAGAGTTTCAGATTTTCATTCATAATATGTTAATCAGTTTTCAAAAATACTTTCTCTCATGAGTTTACTTAGGAAGAGGAAAAAGTAAAATGTCTGAACAAATAGGTAGAGACGAAAAAAGAATGAGAGAAAAACAGAAAACTGAAAAAAATAGAAACTATAAAGAAAAGAGGAAGAAAATACGGATATAAAATAGAAAGTATATATTTCTAGAATATCTGCCTAGAAAGATTGAATATAAAAGTTTGATTGGATTTTTTTTATTCCTTCACGCACTTCTGTTTACGTTTCGAGCAATTGCAATGTGGACGAAGAAAATTTTTTAGTTCCTTGAGGGAATTTATTTTCCCAAATTGAAAATTTAGCCGCATGCAATTTCACTGAAATTTAAAAAAAAAATGGTCTAATTCATTGGATCAAACTGCTCAAACCACTACCCACTAACGAGTCATGAGAGGACATTTCAAATATTCAACTTTTTGTTTACACTAAATTTATAATAAGTAAATATTTAATATT